>VYXC01000943.1:1226847-1564006 GCA_013397175.1 Platysteira castanea
TTTTTTCCCCCAGGGTACTGATTCATAAAATAGGCCCAGAGGAAACAGGCCAGGAACACATGCTATTCATAATAATGTCTTCAGAGAATAGCTCATTTCTTTTTTTCTTCCAATGGTATTGTTAGGCTTGTGTACTTCAAAACAGATCTGGCACCAACAGTACAGATAAGTTAATGAAAGTCTGCAGAGGGTTTCGGGCTTTTAAATTTCTTTCCCTTTAAGGGTAATGATAAGTTATAGCGAAAGTTTAAATCTGGATTCTTTTTAACATCCCTTACTTGTAGTTCTGAAGAGCTTTGCCAGCTTGTTCCACATCTTGAAGAACAGAGGATATCTCGAGTTGCTGTGTAGCAGCAGGAGAATGCACAAATTTCTGAATAACCATGAGCTAGTTACTCATGGAGTGTCAGGAGAGTCATCTGTAATTCTTTTACTCTACAGAGTCCTGGGGAACAGCTGGCGCATTGTGTAGAATTTGCTGAGCACATTTCAGGGAAGATGTGGACAATGGGGAGATGCCAAAGGAGAACAGGGAGAACAATTGTAGATCTTAAAAGCATAACCTCAAAACAAGGAGGGGGGGAAGCTGACAACTGTAATTAAAATAAAGTACAAAAAGAGTTTTCAAAATATGTAGAAAAACTCATGCAGAGAGGGAGAAAAAGACACTTTTCTCCATAGCAATGGAGACAGGTTGGCAAATAATGCACTTAAATTGTAACAAGGAAGAATCAGGTTGGATACTTAGGAAACCTTCCCAGTGATAGAGACATCGATGCAGTAGTTTGAAATATTTGGGAATGTCATGGGGTTCCTGTCACTAGAGGTTTTTAAGGTGAGGTTAGCCAAACATGTTAAAAATAACATACCTCATGCTCAGTTACCAGAAGTGACCAATATTTGCTTAGAACACTTTCTAATAACTGTCTAATGCATAATTGAAGCTTTTTGAATTGCGGGAAAATTAGCCACACTTATCTTTGCAAACCTTAGGACTTAGAATATAGAAAATGCTTTGTTTTGCTGAACCACCTCCTCTGTTGACTTCAGCAGATCTTGGATTGTGTTTGCAGATATCACAGAGAATAAACCAGGCAAAGATACCCAAGGAGTTGTGAGGCCTGAGACCTCAGCTGAGATGGGTGCTTTGAAATCATGTAAGAGGAAGCAGAATTACTTAGCCAAAATGTAATTCTCATGATATTTAGCCCACATTAACCCTAGAGGGAAAAGTCAGCTGGTTTTCCCAAAACTGATGCTTATTAGACCATGAAATATTTTTCCCTCTGGGAGATACTCAGAAGTGAATTGGACAAAGTGCTGGAAAATGTAGGGTCCTGTATGGTTTGGAGACAAGAAGTTCCATTCAGTTGGGGCATCTGAAATGGGTTCCGTTTCCTATTTTGTCAGTGTTTTATTGTGTCCTTGCATTGCTTTTGTTTTGAGATCTACAGTTGGGAGGAGCAGGAAGTGCTGACATACTGACTGGAGGGTCTGAAGTGGTGTAGGATCTAATCCTACTCCTTCTTTCAGATATGCTGTGTCTGTAGTTTAGCAGCAGTGACACTAAAGCAAAATAGACTTGGGCACATAAATTTCTGTGTTTGGTAGTTAAAGTTTATTACAAAACTGTGGACCAGCAGTTAGTCTCAGGCACTCTGACAAAGTGCTGATATCTCAGCTAATTCCCTGCTGTGCTTTTCGAAAGCAGCATGACATCTGTAACAGCTGTATGGGGGTCATTTCCATCACTCACCTGTACAAGAGGCAGCAGTGAAATGAGAATGGTGTTTGCTTGCATGTTGGCCTGATGTAGGTGTAAAACTCTCCTTTGGTCCAGGAGGTAGCAATGCCTGTTCTTTTGCATTACCTATGGAAATACCTCATCAGGAACTTACCTGGGGCCCTGCTCCAAGAGTATTTTTTCCAAGTGAAACACAGTCTGGTATGATCTAGCTTTGTTTTTAATGCTTTTCAGAGAACAGCTTAAATTTTTGTTTGCTTGTTTTGCTTTGTTCCTTATTATTCTGATGCAGAATACTCCACTCTGAAGCACACAGGATTGATAATCATTGCAGCTAACCAAGCAGTGCTACTTACCATGCTCTTAGTGGGTCCTTTCCAGAGAGCAGCTGAGGAGCAGGGCTGTAGGCTTGCTGTGACTTCTGGGTGTACACCTAAACATACTCAGACTCTGAAGATGTTTAAGCAAAAGTCTTGATACACGTCAAAAAAGATTGTTGTAATGTTCTAAATACTCCTGAATCAGTCATGTACAATTAGAGGTAAGAATTTAGGCTGTTGTTGGGGTTTCTTTTGCATAGGGCTGGGAATAAAATGTAGATGGATCTGAAGGAACTCAAGAATGCGGAGAAAGTATCTAACCTGGTTTATTCTGGTGTTCCCATTTGGGAAAGGCAAAGTCATGGTACCCACCAGAGCACCTTTTCTATTGGTCTCTAGGTTTGTAGATCCTGTACTCCTGAGTATTTTATTCTTTTGCCTGGTTTGGCTATCTTGTTTTTATCCTAATTTCTCCCAGCTTCATTAGAGTCTTGTTTGTGCCTAATCAGTCTGCACTGTCCTTCAGCTTCTGGTTGTCTTTCTTACAAATCTGTGTAATGCAGAGATAGAAGCTGCTCCAGGTTTTCTAGCTCAGCATGTTGCCATACCAATATTTACATCTGAACGTGTGACCTTGTTAGTTCAGTATAAGCAAGGTAGGTATTTTTCGTCTGTCCAATGCACTGCTTATTATTAACGAGATGAGCTGTATAAAACAGTACCATTAAATTTCTCCCAGCTGGAAGCCTTACTCTGATGTTAACTTACTCATTATAGGATTTGGGGAGAACTTGAGCCATGGCTTAGAATACAATTCTGGTAGCAAACGATTCTGTAGCTAGGCACTAATTCTGTATGACACCCTATAGCCATTGTTTCAACAGCTCATGAGCAAAATCCTAAATTTGTGTAGTAAGTACAGGGATCCTTCTTCGTGTCATGGTTTTCTTCTTGTGGGACTTGCTGGAAGCCAAATGAAGTCTGCTATTTCCAAAACCATGAGGGAGAAATTAATGGATCAACACAGCAAATAACTCACTGCTTATTTCCTGAAACAAAGAGCACCTGTAATATCCAAGGGGTAGCTGCCTGGCAGGAGGCTGGTGGCACTTTTAGGTGAATAGGAATGTTGGGACTGGGTAGAGAGCTAGAGACAAGTGGATACACAGAACTGAGTGTGTGGTTTGGGCTATGAGACCTTTTTGTCAAAGGTTGGTGCCTCTTCAATGCCTCTTTCTGTTCCTTGATAATAAAGCCCATGTTTGTGTGGGATCTGACCTCAGGGGAGGTTAACACTTCTCCTCCTACTGAGGAAAGCCAAGTCACACTCCTTGCAATCCTGTTTGCTGTTGCTTGCAAGGCTGTTTCTATTTGTGTTGTCCTTTGGGTGTGATGCCTGCAAGGTGGGAATTGCCTTAAGCTTGGTTTGTTTGGTGAGAGAAGGAAGGCCTGTTTGTCAGGCATGTTCTCTTCTGAACTTCAGCTTTTGCCAACTTAGTCCCAGCCCTCAGGCTAAAGACACAGGTGTGAAGTGAGGTGAGCTATAAAAAGAAAAACACCCAAAACCCCCAAAACGCATAGAGTGGGCTGGTGAATGGGGGAGAGGAGGAGATTTGCTGCTGATCCTGAGTTGTGTGGAACTGCTGGACCTGTGTTTCAGCAACCCAGGGTATGCTGAGGCTGTGCGTGTGCCTACTGACAAAGCTGCAGCAGGTAGCTGGAGAGCAGGAGCCCTCTGTCTGTCCCTGGGGTAGGAGAGGCTGCTTTTCTCATTGTCTTTAAGGGTTTAGTCTGCCTAGAGCAGAACAAATAACGTGGGAGCTGCCCCACACCAGCCCCTCCTCTTGGAGCAGGCTGAGAAACTGCAGCTTTCTTGTTAAACAGGTTTAAGGTCAGCCTTGAAATCAATCTCACGCTTGAACTGTAGCCTTTGCATGTGCAAGATATTGCTTCTCTGCAGTACCTCAAGGAGCACCCATGGACAGAGGCATCTTTAATGTTGGTATTGCACAGACTAGTGTAAAAGAAGTGCTCTTCCTTCTTGGAGACTTTAGAGATAACAGGGGTGAGCCTGTGTCACCTTCATGTATAAGTGGAATTGAGAGGAGGGTTATCTAAATGCCAGTTTCTCTTCTGGAGAAGTGGAAGTTACTTAAGCAGCTGATGACTCAGCTTCTCTGGCTGTAGGAGGCAGATGAGAAATGTTGGCTTTCCAGATAATGAATGAGATTTTTCTCATTTGGAACGTGCTTTTCAAAACATAGGGCATTAAAAATGGTGGTATGAAGGTCAGTGAGCAAACTCATATTCAGCCTTTGACCTGCCATAAGATGACATAGCTATGTAGTAACCTTCAATCTGATGGCCAGAAGAAGATAGGTTTCTGCTCACGTGTTGTTGAACAGCAAAAAGGATGAGCACGGAACTGCTTCTTCCACAAGTTTTTAATATACAATGATGTAAAGAGAAGCTCTGGGAGATAAGGAAATACAGATAAGGTGCTCACGCATCTTCTAGTGATGCCTTGGGAGTCACTGTACTATGACACAGACTTAAAAATATTTGGGTGGTGGGAGCTGAATTACAGACTGAGGAAGTGGCTTTTACTTTCTAGTGGGACACGGATTCCCTGCAACAAGGTCTTTGCTCCAGTCTTGTGCAGTAATGACTTTCCCTTTGAAGACTTGCGTTTAATGGCAATCTTCAACAAATCCAGAAGCAGAAACAACTCTCTGAACAGAAGTTTTGGGTGAGATGCCAGAGGAGGGAGCAGATTTAATTCCAGTGAGTCCCTTCCCAACACTGTGGCATGTAGTTGGGCTCAGTGGTGGATTCTCACCACAAATCAAGAAATACTTCGCAAGATGCCCTACAGAGCTGTACCCTGAGTGACCTTGCTGTGCTAGGCCACTGCTACCCACTGATGCCAAACCATGAGTGGGTTTTAGTGGATGGGAAAGGGAGGTAATGTGGAAAAGGGCTGTTTGCCCATTGGACTGCTCTTGGTCATGGAATGCTGCTGTCATTGCCAAGGTGACATGGGAAAGGATTTTACTGATAATTTAAGCAGATGAATTATTGCTGTGTCTTCCCAAAATGGTGTTTCATTTTTGCAGTTTTTTCCTGAATAAGGCTGTCCTTGTTTCCTACTAGGCTGTGCACTGGCATGTGGAGGAACAGTGCCTGGGTAAAGTTGCCAGAGATGCAGCTATCTGAGAAGAGTGGGCAGGTATACAGGGATGGGTGATCATGGTGCTCCGTATTGGTAAGAGGGAAATTGTGTGAATCCATATGCTATGGATGCTGACCTCTCCTGACAAAGGTCTTATAAAACCTAACAGTCATCATGAAGGCAAGAATTCATTCTGCTTGGTCTGCCAGCCCTACTGCCTGCCTCCAAAGTTATGTGTTTTCCCTTGTAAATATTTTCAGTGGGCTGTTTTCCCAGGGCCATTTTGCTTACCTTATTCCCCATCCTTCCTGTCTGTGGAGTGATTTTTTAGACCAAGAGAAGGGGAGAAGATGTTGTTTGTAGCAATCAGTGTTATAAACATGCCCTGTATGGTTATTTTGGAAGATTAACAGTTCTTGCTGTCACTCCATTGAGTGACTTAGCTCCCCAGAAGTGTTCCTGGTTTGTTCCCAGGAACTGGACAGTGTTGTCTTTCACCCAGCTTCTCTGCTCACTTGAGGAGACAGGAAATAGAAGTTGGAACAAGGATTCACTATGGTCATGACTCCCTGCTTCCTCACCCCAGCTCAACATAATGCTGCTTGGAGGCTGCTCTGCTTTAACACTGCTGGCGAAATTACACTCCTGCCACTCTTCTTCCTTGCCCTGGCTTGCCCTCCCTGGTAGGGTGGTGCCGGGAATCCCCTGCTACGTGTGCAGCCGTGGGGGTGACATAAGCACAGCTTTGTGTTCGATGTGCTTCGATTTAGAAGCTGTTTTCTCATTGCTGATGATCACAGCAACATCTGTTTCCTTGTTTACAAGGATGTAATTGTAATATGATCAGAAAAGCTGTGTTTTTGAGGCTGCTACTTATTCTAAATACTGAAATGGATTCCTGCACCAGCAGGAAGAATCTCGTAATATATGGATAGACCTTCTAATCTGTTCTGCATTAGCAAGTGATGGAGGCAGTCCAAGCAGCAATAATGAAAGCTTGTCTGATGGAAGGCTGTCAGGATCCTTTTAGCTACATCCTGGTGATTTAAGTTGGGCTGAGCGCTGTCCTGCTTAACTCTTAGGCACAGAGATTTGACCTGGGTGGGGACTGCAGATCCCTGCGTGCAGCATTACCAGGCCTGCCTGGGGTAGCTGACAGGCATGCTGGGCTGGGCTGTTCCAGGGCTGCCTGCTTCAGTGTGGTGAAGACCATAAAGGGTGGTATCTTCGTCGCTAGTCCCAAATGTTGTCCCTAGCTCTGAGGGGAGGGCTGCTAGCTTTGGACTTTGAGCACATGCTCAGACTTGCTGAAGTAAGTGCCTGCAGTGCAGCTGTGCCTGAGAACTGTTTGATTTGTTCATGTGTGGGCACCTGGGTTTGGTGTCTCTCTGAGTGAGGCTTTCCTGTCACCTGCCTGTGTCTGGGCACAATCCACAACTTCTGTAGATCTTTCTCAAAGTGGCACCTACTATTTCCCACTTCTCGTGGGAATTCTCATCCTGCCTCTGATTGCCTGGTTTCTGTCCTGTTTTTTAAATCTCCATAGCTCCATGGTCTTTCCCTTGTACAGAGGGATAAGGGTTACAGTGCCTAGCTTCCTTGAGGAGCAGAGACTGGATGAAGGGGCAAAATTTTCAGGCCTCTGGTCTCTTAATGTGCCTGGACAGAGTTCAATTGTGTGGCATCTGTGGGATGTCTGTGCCCACACGTCTGTTTTTGTGGGCTTAGAGATCTTTATGTGACTTCCCCTATTTTCAGCATTATTTTCTACACCCTCCCTCTTGTTTTTGTTTCATCTGTTGCTTTCTGGTGTGTGAGAACAGTACCCAGCTCTTCAAGAGCTCTACCCCACACCCAGCAGATAAAAAGGAGGAATTTGTGGCTGGTGATGTCCCCAGGACTGGAGCAGTCAATGCATGGCTGTCCAGTCCTCACCTGAGGAAGCAGGTAAGCATGTCTGGGTAACCTTGTGGTAACTGCAGAACAAACGATCTGTAAACCAAAAAAGAGCTGGAGCCTTTTCCTGCACAAGGACAACTTGTGACTATAATGGGAGGAGTCAGTGAGCAGAGGTGGTTTGTCCAGATGTTTTATTGTCTTTTAATGTATATGTGCCTAGGGTGTTGATTGCAAAGTAACCCGTTTTTTGTCAGTGGAGTAACTTGTATGTCTGTGTCAGCTCTTCAGGAAGTGTTGTGTCAGTGGGAGTGTAGAATCTCCTGATCTCGTTTAACTCTTTGACCTTACTTAAATTCCCTGAGTTCTCAGCAAACAAAGATTAATTGAATGCCTTTAGATGTTCAGTGGAAGATCACGCTGCAGTGACCTTACTGATTGCCACTGACAAGAGCAGAAAGAATTGTACTTTTGAGCTTTTACAGACACAGCTTTTCATCACCGTGTTGGAAACAGATCTTGTCCCATGGGCAAGGAATGTGTTGGTGTGCAGGAGGTGCTATTGTTTTCAGCACTTCTGGAGGTTTGACTACCAAATAGATACTTGAAAAAAAAATAGCAAATTGGCTGTCAGTTGAGAGTAGATGAACAAACATAGTTACTGGTGTCTTTAAATGTGTTTGTTTCCAGTGCAAAGGCTCTACTGTAGTTTGAAGTGTCTTCTCTGTGGCCTGATTTGTTCAAGAGAAGGAAGTATTGCTGAAGAGAAGGTGAGGTGTTTGGATTAGATGTTAGGCTGGAGCTCAGGAGATTTTTAGCTGTATTTTTGGGTAGGCTATCAATGACACATGACCACAGGCAAGCCACAAAACATGTCTATGACCTTGTCTTCATCTTATTTACTTGAATCTTAAGCTCTTTTGAACAGAGTCTGTCACTGCTGATCATTTGCAGAGTGCAGTGCAGTGAATTTGCTTTCTGGGCCAAACCTTTGGACACTGCTGTTCCACAAGCAGTAGCTCAAGCTCATCTGTTTCAACTGTGTCATTAGCCTGCAGAAATCCATAACCTCTGCTGGAGCTTCCTTTGCACCCAGCTGCACGTTTGGAAGGACTGTGCACCTAGACATTAGCAGAGGAGCTTGGAGGCTACATCCCATTATTGTTTAAGTATTCATGCACTTTCTTTTAGTGTGCGTTGCCAGTTCTGGCTGCCCTTTGCCAGCGTCATAAGCAAAGCAGCCATAGCTCATCTAGGTAATGTGTTGTGTCCTTACAAAGTCATTGGCACAGGTTTCCCTGGCCCTTACTGGGTTTTACCTCAGTGCCAGATTCCCTCTGTCACCTCGAGGGATTGCAGCGACACCCAGCAGTAATGCTCTCCACAGCGCTGATCCTCTCCTGAGGCTGAGTCCTCTGGGGCATGTCCTTCTAGGTCTTTTATCACTTGTCCCCAGAGTCTTGTGACATCACCCTCACGTACACGATATTGCTTTAAAATGTTCCTCCTGCCTTACCTTGTTCTGCCAGTCTGTCTCTGTCTGCCTTGGCTGTCCGGGCTGTAAGCCTCTGGAGAAAGGGCTTAGCTGTGTCACTCCTGCTACACTCAGTCATAGCTTGTCACTCGGTGGGGAGTAGCCCCTGAACTTTCACTCACAGAACAGCTTTGATTATATTAAGCAGGCCTAATTACAGGGCAGCGAAGGTCTCCAGTGCAGTCTCTAAGCACAACAGTAATATACATAATAATTTGGGTAGCTGTGTATGTTCTGAGACCTCCTAATAACCAGAGCTGGAGCAGGTCATATTTTGCCTTTTCCCTGAGTGTATATTTTGATAGGTGCGATGGGCATGTCTGCAGTGCGCTTGTCCTATTAAAATTGTTTCTATTATGAGATTTCTTATTTGGAGAAGTGATTACAGATGCAATCCCATATAACACTAGTTCATGTTCTCCTAATCCCACTGTAGATATCCTGTTATGGGCCCAAGAGTGCTAAAACTTGCCTCCACATATTTTTACTTTCCTCAGTAAAAAGCAACATAAATACCTGGTAATCTGATGTTGGACCCCGTGCAGTACAAACCCAGCATTAGTCCACTGGCTACTGCATTTAACAGTACTGTTTCTGGAGTAACACACAGTCTGGCAGAATCCAAACTTGCAGCAGCCTAGCACTGAGTGTGCAACCACTGCTGGATCCTTGAAGTAGCCTCAAAGACATGATAACACTGGGAAAAATACCAACCAGGGCATAGAATGAGAGCTGGTCTCAGGGTAATCACTTCTATGTCAGTCTGTGGGTGGTCATAAAGGATCTAGAAGTTATACTGACAGAGAAAATAAAATCTATTTTGTTTGTGCTAAGGAAGTTGCTGCCTCAGACTGGGATGTCAAGGTTCAGTTTTTTCATTCCAGGTGAGTTAAAGAGGAATCTCACAACCCCTCTATGTTCCCTGGGTAAGGCCATGACAACTGTGTTGTGCTCGTGCCTACCAGATTGTTGCTAAATCTACCTGCTCTTGACCTTCTGTTCTGTACTTTAGCTTCTTCCATTCTAAATGTGCCTGAAGCACATCCAAAGTGCTGGATGCCGAGTCACATTCACTTCTGTCTGGATTTGTGATCCAGAATGGTGTTTATTTGTGAGGGATGAAGCACAGCAGCCTCTCTGATTACTGCTGAGAGTTGAATTTAGGTGTGCAGGCTCTGATAACCCAAGCTGGAAGCTGGCTGAGGACACTAAGGTGAACTGCTTTTGGGCTAAGTGGTGTAATATCTCTAATAACCAGAGGGACCAGGCTTTGTTTCCCTTAAACTATTACCACCATGGCGATTTTTATGCTGTTCTTAGGTTTACAAGGAGAAGGGAGAGCACCATTTTATTAAGCAAAGGCTCTGCTGGAGTAAAAAGGAGGTACTTCTCTCAAAACCTTGACGTGTAGCACACTTCTCCTCCAGCTACCTCATGCCAGCAATACAGATGTTCCCTGCTGGCATTGCCCCTTCCATCCGTGCCAGTCGAACTTGCTAAGGCTCGTCTCAGCTCTGTACCCGCGTTTTTCCCGCAGCTTCACTCCAAGTTAGCTCTCGGCCGTGCTCAGCCCCCGCCCGGGGCTGTGTCCCGGAGCCTTCAGCACCGGGAGAGCTCCAGCGGGCCATGGCCCGGCCGTGCTGGGGAGAGGCAGCTGGGGGATGGTTACTGATGAGCTTGCATCCAGCGCATTCTAAACCATTCAGTTCAGATTAGAGTTTATGCTCTGCCCATCTCCATGCTGAGTCTCCAGCTCAGGCTGGAGCTTGGACTTTGGGAGCAATGATGGTTTTCCTTGACCTCTGTGACTGGATGCCTCCTCCCCAGCTGTACTCTGGGCAAGCAGGGCCTGTGCCCAGTCCAAGCCTGGGCAAGTTTCCTGCTACTTTGCTCAAAGATTTTCTGAATTGGAATTGGGTTTTGCCTTCGATTTGCACTTCACTGCATTGTGTGCAGCACGGATCTGTTTTTAGAAGAGGAGGATCTGCTTCCACCTAGAAGAATCCTTTAACAAAGTGCTTTAACAGAAATGAGAATAGGGCAGAATTTGCAGGGCAGAGAAACCCTTATCCCAGGAGCTAAAGGCATGATCACAGAAAACAAGAAGTGGTGAATAAGAGCAGGCAACAAAAACTTAAGATATTGTGCATAGGTAAAGTAAAATTATTTTTGGCTCTTGTCGTCTATTTGGAGCAGAACTCCCTTTCTGTCTATGTGAAGCAGAATGCCGTGAGGTTTTAAGTTTTCCATGTGACCAGATGGGGTTTGCCGCAACAATAGGGTTTCTGCTTGGTTTTGGGAAGGGCAGCAGTTTTGCTGGCATTACAAAAGGCTATGTGTGATAAAATAAGGAACCTTCTTTCTCCAGCACTTCTGATTTATGAAACTGCTGGAAATCAAAACTTCTTTGCCATTTGGATAATTTTTTTTTTCCTCCAAAGTGTACTGGATGTTCTTCACATATTAATTTGTGGATTACAGAATGTTCTAGGCAAAACATCAGTGGGACAGTAAAATGTTAATACAAGAGTTCAGCTGACATAAAATAAAACCACAGTGTTCTTCTATCCTGCTTAATAATGACTCAAGTGAAATGGGGACAGTTGTGTGGTCTAGTGGCTAGTGAGGGGTGTGGTCCTCTGGATTCCTGGAGCTGCTTCCCAGCTCTTCTTTCCCATGCTGGGTGACCTTAAATAAGTTTACCCCTTGTAAATTGGAGCCTGATGTCTGGGTAGGAAGGCTTATTAGGAAACTTAATTTTTGAGAGAGCATTTTGGGAAGTTGAAATGACAGGTGCTAAATAAAGGCGCTTCTCTCTACCAAGTAGCTCTAAGAAAACACACTCAGATTCCAATTTTGTGACATTGGTACTTTGGGAACTCATCTTTTGGCTTTTTATGAATTGAGCACTCTTTATCTGGATGACAAATGTGGATACTCCTGAACATTTTTCTGCAGTGATTGTTCCAATTGTCAGCACTTTGGTTTATTGGCATCAAAACAATGGTTTAATTTCCACGTCAGCAAATTATTCTGCATTTAAACAGAACTGTGGGGCAGTGGTCACAAGACCAGCAAAAGTGCCCCAGAGCCAGGAAGTTAAATTGATTGTAAATGGCAGTAAAGCAGACCGGCTGAGCTTTGCTTTCTGAGCTGAGTGTAAGGTATCAGCGGGGAAAAGCAAAGCAAACAGTAGGAAAAAGAGTGTTGCAGCAAACGAAGACTGGACATGCAAGAGAAAAGGATTATCCTGCAGAACACCTCCATTAGGGCAATCAGGGTAATTCTGAAGAGATGCATCTCTTGAAGGGGGACAACAAACAAAGTCAAAGAACAAAATCTTCGTGCCTCAAAGACTAAGTATAATATGAGGTTCTAAAATGCTGAGATGCTGTCATAATAGAGATAGTGCCGGTAGAAAGAAAGAACAAGCTGTGGAGTGGATTCGTGGCTGAAGGATCTTCGTGCAACTTTCATCCTAATTAATTTGTTTTCTAATCTAAATCTTTAAACAAAGAACTTTTTACTCATCAGCCCATTTTTCCTCTTCCAGTCCCCACCGCTGAGGGAGCTCAGGTCTGAATGGCTGATCAGAACTTCCCCAGCAATGTGACAGGGAGGGTCTGTCTGCTTCTAAACAGTGAAGTGTGAGCTAAAGTCTTTGGGAAGAAAGCCTGGCATGCTCAGTATTGTGCAGCAGAGTTTTGCCATTGGATTTTGCTGGAACTGGATCAAGCTGTTATTTCGAATGTACCCACGATCAATTAATTTCAAGCTGTGTCCTCACCAGCGGCCAGAACAAATCAAGATTTTTCTGTTCCTCCCCCAAATGCACAAGTGACATCATATTGCTGGGTAAATGTTGCTTTCTGGTCCAGCCGGCAGTTTGTCCTGGCTGGAAGTTTGGTGGCAGTTCTCTGCACAGTGTGTACCCTACTGCACAGGACACCTGGAGAATATGCTTTGCATTTGCAAGTAGTTGCTACATATTTACGTAGCAGAGAAGCAAGGATTGCTGATCTGTGTGTGCTAGGCCGACAAAGACAAGCTTGTGGCTAGTTTAGATCTTGAGCGTTCATTGCATTGAAAACTACTCTTGCAGGCACTTGTTCCCAGCATTAAGATGTAGATACTACTTAGCCACAAGGAACCATTTGCAAAGTAAGGTTTGCTCTGAGCTCTTGCATAGCAGGCCAATCTGCCTGTATAAACCTCTTGGCTGTGAGAAGATGGTGTGGATCAGAAAGCCGAAGTCCCACTGGAATACTGGGCAAAGGACTGTTGTGGTCCAGAGCACCCATTAATGAGGTCCTCATGCCTAATATGACAATACATCTCTTACGAAGATGAGGGTTTATCTGCACTAATTTCTCTTTAAAATCTGTATCATAAACAGGGGCCCAGTGTCTTGCTACTCCAGTAAAAATGGAAATTAACTTTTTAAAAAAACTTTTTGGAGTTCTAGTCCCTTAAAGAAAAACATCAAGTTATTGGGACTACCAGAAAAAGGGAGACAAGTGAAATGATTCACCTAAAATCTTATGGTTAGAAGCAGCCATGACTTCCTACATGTCAGTCCTGTTTATCCCATGGAGAAACTGCTACAGGTCCAGCTGTGTCCTGGTCTTTACTCCACCCAAGCTGGAGAATCAGTAGGAGCAGGGCTAGGTTTAGCACCATCACAGTAAGAAAAGGTGGTGAGACGTGGTTCCGTGACTGATTATCATGGTCTAATATGGAACCAACAAGAAGAGCAGAGTGGGATACTGCAGAGGAGGCATGGGTAGATGTGTGAGCCTGGTTGGCTCCAGAGCAGCAAGTCTCTGCTGTAGGAATCCAGCAGCATGTCCAGCCAGAGCAACTGGGTAAGTCATCCCCATGGTAGCAGGACTTTGGTGTATCTTCAGCACTAGCCATGACCCAGTGGGTGGAAATACTCCTGGGGAAGGAATGTCTGCTGAGCCCACTGTGCCTCAAGCTCGTCCTTCTTCGTCCTGTCTTATCCCTCACCACTAAGATGAGCTCTTTGCTTCTGGATTGTCTGAGGGAGGGAGAGGTGCACCTGAGAAATACAGCTCTGTGATTGCTCCTGCTCTCAGTGCCCGCGGATCCATAGGGAGGCAATGACTGGGCTCTGGACAGTTTCACCATCAAATGATGAAGAAAGAGTTGTCTTCCCCTTCCAAATCTGACCAAGGTTTTACAATCCCACAGGAGCTCCCCTATGCAAACACAGTCTGAGTAGTTCACATTAGTGCACCAGCTTACGATATCTAACAGAAATTCCCAGTAGCCTGGGACTCTGCTACAGACAGATCTGTTCCCATTTTGCTGATGTGGAATTAACAATATAATAGAATTATTTAGAGAGCTGGTGATAGGGTTTTGACTCTAGAGTGTCTGACTCTCAAATCCATGCTTTCCTATATCTATCCTCCCTAGACATTACTTAGAATAATTTATCCTTCCAAACAAAAAATAATTTTAGGAAAGACACATTCTCAACTCAGCTATGAAATGTCATCTTTGTGGTGATGATGATTATGGGATGCAGCAAATGCATACATAATTATTCTCACTGCTCGCAGAGCAACAGATAGGTCCATTTCCTGCCTCCTGAAATATATAACCAAACACTTTTCCTCATGCTGTCTGCTCTGTGCATTTTCATGAGCTTGTTCCCTAGGGCTTGTCGTGAAATTATTCTAATTTTTCAGAGAAGGGGAAAAAAATGAAATAGTTCTGTTGGAAATGGCATTGATTTGTCTATGAAGTCATTACAGATGTTTCTGTCTTGAAGGCACAAGAAGAATAATTCCTGATTTATTTATTTATTAATGTAGGGAGGTGGGAAGCAGTTTGACAGTAAGAATGCAGTGAATTTTAGAAGCAGTTCTTGAAGTGCTTTCCTATTCTGCATGTGAGAATGCAGAACAAGGATAATAAAATAAGAAGTATTTTCTGACTTTCAGAGGTATGGCTTGGTCTGTGTCAATAGTTATAACTGGATCTTGGTGTAAGGTAATTTATTAGATGCAAAGGGTTGTGTTTGACAGCCTGAACTTGTCAGCCTTGAGTCACATAAGGGAAGGCCCAGCAGAATATATAATGTAAATGTTCATGTAGTATAATGAAAAATACCCTTCTGAACAATTTTCCATTAAATATGAAAATTAAAATTACTTAACAAAACATGTTTTCTCTCCCTGTCCTTCAGCAACCAACAAAAGCTCCGATGTGCAGTCTAAAATTGCTCATCAAGGGGAGAGACCAAGCTAGGATTTAGAAAATGTTTTTGTTTTTTTTTTTTTAAATAAAGCAACTAGTTCTAAAAGGAACATGTCATCTTCAGTACATTGCTAAGGTAGAACAGTCATTGTGCTTTCTGGCACTCCATCAAACTGCTCCTTGTGCATAGTTATTGGAGAAAGTGCATTTACACGTCCTGTCAACGTCCAATGCCGGGAAGAGGTTTCTTAAATAACAAGACACAGGCTATTATGTGCATTAGCTTTATTATTTTTTCAAAAGTGTCTTAGCCTTTGGGGACTGAAGGTACTTAATAATATGTTGCAATTACAGTGTGCCAATGTGTTGTTGTCATATCTCAGGTGCTTGACAATCAAACAAGTGCAGATTAACCCTTAGATGTCCACTGAATTTCCAGCTAGCTGCTCTTATGTCTGGAGCTTGTGAGGGGTTCACAGTGAGGCAAAGGCCAACATACATTTGTTGTCTTGGAGCATTGCCAGAGGCTGTCCCAGGAGGACTGTCCTCTGCCACCCCCAGGTATGCCTAGCCCACTTAGGGGATATGAGCTCCATGCTTTTGGTTTGGATGGCCTGTGACTCTCTGTGCAGAGGTACAGGGTGCTCTGGACCATGATCAGACAGCTTGCCCCAGGAAAGCCTGTGTTTGTGAGGGTGTTATGATTTAACCCCACCTGGCAGTCAGGTACCACACAGCCACTCACTCCCCTGTCCCTGGTGGAGAGGGGAATAGAAGAAAAAAAAATGTAAACCTCATGGGTTGAGATGAGAGCAGTTTAATAATGGAGGTGATATCTGGTAGCCTGCTCAGACAGCAGCAAGCTAACAGTGAAGTCCCAAGCCAGAGACCTCACCAAGGGGAGTTGAACTAGTGGTGTAGATGAAACCTGAAGTAAAACGTCTCATGGACAGAGCTGTTCAGTCCCTAAATCAGGACAATATGAAATTAGTTCTGTGTTGTGGGTTTTCTGTTTGTTTTCTTCTTCCAGCATCCTTGGTGTCGAGAAAGCTTCTAGAATGGATGTCGGAGTTGTTCTGTTGAAGCATGGCCCTTTAGATCACTCTTAAGCCATGGAAAAGATCCATTTTGAGATGATCTCTGCTAGATACCCAGGTACAACTTGTCATTATTTGCACTCTGTATTTTGTAACTGTCTGGGTGTGGACAGGAGGCAAAGGGAAAAACAGCTGCTGTCTGTAGGTACCTAACAGTAAGAACCCAAAGCAGACAGTCTTTGTTTGCTAGACAATATAAGAGCTTTTGTAGGTGCCGTGTAGTGTTTGTTATTTTTTCAAATTTTGATTTTTTTTTTCCTTTGGAGTATGAGTTCAACTCAGAGGGAAAGTTTTGATATACAAGAAGTTCAAGGAAGTTTTAAAGACTAGGTGCAGAGGCGAAGTAAAAGCTCTGAGGAACTAATTGAGTTACAGGTCCTAACATGGTGCTTGGTCAGTAAATGAGCTAAGAGGATGTGAATTCTAGGGTGGCAGGCACACTTCTTGTTTTTTTTGGTTTTTTTTTTTTTTTCCTGCTTGTTTGGTTGGTTGATTCGGCTTTTTTGTTTGTTTATTTGTTTAATTCTGAAAAAAAGTTGTCTCCTGCTGAGGAAGCTTGGCTGGCACCCAGATTAGTCCTACTCTAATCTTTAGAGTGACTTTCTCTGTGCAGTGTGAAATAAGGTAATGTGATGGTGCAGTAGACAAGCTCCAATACCTTGTCCAAGGCAGAATTTCTCTCATTTGAGTCAAACCTTGTATTTGCAGCTAAGCCAACAGCTGAACTTAGGCCTGGGACATTCCCTTTATGCAGCAGGAGTATATAATTCTCCTCTGTGATGCAGGTCATTCAGCAGAGTGTCAGTCTTTACAGCACAGCATTACAGGTAGAGATGTCAGGATCACCAGCAGGGTTAAGGCTTCTCCATGAGAAGCCAGGGTTTGCAAGAGCCTCCAGGTTGCAGACTTTAACTGCTTCAGCCGATGCCTACTATGCAAAAGGTCATTATTCTCTCTCATTTTGGTCTTGGTTTTGTTTTTTCTTTCTTTGTGTTTTGGAAAGTTCCTGTTAGAGTGGTTCAGCTGTTTTGGAGGAGACTGGAAATCGTTTATTAATAACAAAAATAAACTTAATTATCCTTCTCAAGTTCCATATTTTAGAGCAGGATCTTGGGCTTTAGAGGACAAAGGGTCCATGGGCTCCCCACAGTGTTAAGGACTTGCATGACATGTCTATGGGAGGCTGTGTGTTGCCAAATTATACATTTCTTCTTTCAAAAAAAAAGATGGAAAAGCAGTTTCATTGTGTTCATTGTCTGCCAGCAAAGCCTCCTGATACTTGTCCTGCTGGAATGGGAGTACGGGTGAGGCTGAACAGGTTTGTCTTTGGTGTTGTTGCTGCCAGATGAAGGGGCTTATTGTGGGGCCAGGCTCTGTGAAATGGGAAATGTCAATCAGATGGACATGTCTAGGGCCTGGCAGATATTCTCAACCACAATACTTGATTTCAGAGCCTTTTTCCAAAGTGTGGAAAATACTTATCTTAACATCTTGCTTAAAAAAATTAATATGGGCTACACAGTTCTCAGTTCTCTCTTTTCGAGTATATGCATTAACCAAAACCCCACACTTTTATCATGTTAGACACATCTGCCCTAGGTCTAAGGAAAGCCCTTCTGTAGGCTCATGTTGTGGCAGAAACAAGAGTTGTGCTGCTGGTGTTGGTATGAACAGGAAAGTCTCTAGGGTCGTGAGCTCTTCTCCCTGGTTTTATCTGCTCAGACCAAACCTGTAAAACCTACAGCAACAATTGAAGGTCTCAAGGAAAGTCATGTGCAGAAGCCTGAGGGAGACTGATAAAAACACAGGTGAGACTGGTGAATGGGAGAAAGAAGAGGAAGCATGGTCAGTGCAGGAAGTAATGACAGATCCCATTACTAGGAGGATCTCCACAATGGAGGTTAGGACTAGACTTCTTAGGGTTTTTTTTTTTTTATTTATTGATAATGCCTAAACTACAGTAGCTCTCTATACTACAGACAGTACTAATGGAGCCCTGGTCTCCACTGCTCACAGTCATAAGAAAACATAAGAAGACTCTGAGAGTTCATTGCAGCTTCACAACTTTGCTCGGAGCAACAATTCTTTGGTGAGCTTCAGGAACCCACTTAACTTCCCCTCATGCCTCTGGAATTCAGGATAGGGACTGTTCCTGGAAATGCTGTTATCCTTAGGGTGAAAAGTCCCTGGAAGGGGTATGTAGTGATAGGACAAGGGGGAATGGCTGTAAGATGAAGGAGAGTAGGTTTAGATTAGGTTTAGATATTAGGAAGAAATTCTTTATTATATCAGTGGTGAGGCACTGGCACAGGTTGCCCAAGAAGGCTGTGGACTTGCCATCCCTAGAGGTGGTCAAGACTAGGCTGGATAGGGCTCTGAGTAGCCTGATCTGCTGGAAGGTTCCCTGCCCACAGCAGAGGGGTTGGAATGAGGTGCTCATTAACCATGCTTTACCCCAACCGTTATATGACTGTGACATTTCTGGGTGCCTTGTTAGGGCTCTGATAGCTGTGATTAAGACTGAGTAATGAGGTGTGACTCAGTGAAAGAGCTGACTACGAGAGTTGGCCACTAAGCTCAATGTTGCTCACCCTCAGCATTTGGATCACTGTAGGCCTTGGCTTGCTCAGCTCACAACGTGGGGTGCAGCAGAACCATGACATGACCGTCCATGCTGGAGGGCAAAAAGGAGTCAGAGGCCTCACAAAGTAGTCTAAGCACTGGAAATAAACGCTAAACCACCCATTTATATAACAAAAGAAGTGAAAAATGAAAGCCAAGAACTGCATGAAAGGATGGGGATTTTCTACCTTCATGTTATGAAGCATGGTTGCCTGGAACCATGGAACAAGTTTCATGGGAGAAATCAGCTCCAGCTGGGAACTGGTCACTGCTTTCATGTCTACTTTACAGGTCTAAATGGATTTGTTATGCTTCATGGGACATCCAAGAAACAGCCAGCTCCATGGCTTACTCCCAGCCAGCTCAGCAGCTGCCTGCTTGAGTATGATTGCTTCTCATACAAAGCTTCTTGCTGATGGTTCCAACAACTTGGGGCACTTGGCTGTCTTCTCCCAGCAATTCCTATGGGTCTGGGGTTGAGAGTTCTCACTGAGAGCTTTATCCTGGTCACTTGGCATCTGTAGGCAAGGGACTAATGCACTTTAGGTGCTTTAGGGGTAGGAAGAAACCTTCTTTGTGGAAGCTTGATATTTGGTAGCCCTATATGAATCATCCTAGCTCCCTAGGCATGGAGCCCCCTGCCAACAGGTTTGTACTGCCCATCCTGTGGTGTGAGCAGAGCTGGAAAGAGCTTCTATTTCTCTTACTGTCTGAAATCCTCAGCTCCTCTATGATATTTTTTTTGTTGTTGTTGTTTGGGATTTATTAGGAGACCTCCTGGGAAAATGCCTCTTCTCTTTCCCTTCATTTGGATGCGTGATTCCTGGGAATGCATTTAGAGGGAAAGTCTGAAAAAAGCCTTTTGCTTGGCAGTGGCATTCTTGCCCGGAAATGTAAAGCCAATTCTGCAGGGGAGTGCTGAGCTATAGCACTTGATTCGTGGAACTGCATGAGGCAGCTCGCGGAGCATGGAAGCTGCTGCCACCTCTCTGGTACAGAGCTTCAGGGAGTCATGACCTTGCTTCCATGCCTGAGCAAACTGGAGTCCTGCATCTTCTGGCTGGTGGTCACTCCTCTGTGAAACTACAGAAGTGTGGTACACAGCACTCTCCTGTCTGCTCCTGGGGCTTCTGGTAACACATGATGGGAGAGGGGGAGAGAAGTTAACCCCACCGTGAACCTGATGGGCAGTGCAATACCTTATGTGATGCATGTGTGGGAGCAATTCCTTCCTGACCATGACGCATATTTGGCTCATGTCCTAAAGAGCAGGATTTAGATCACTTTTATCTTTTTTCTCATAGCTACAGGGATTGTTAATATCTATAAAATGACCCAGCTGCAGTATTTGACTTGGTGACCTTCACTAACAGTGAATTTTAAGGATTAGCTATACAGTGGGGGTGGGGAAAGGTTTTCCATATTCTTGAGGAATGTGGGAATGCTTTGTAGAGATGCTAGACTGGAAAAGAGGCCTTGAGAGACTGTCTACTTCATTTACCAACACTGATCTAAGCAGCTGAAATGTGTGATGCTTTCTGGTGAGAGAAAGAAGAGTGAGGAGAAGATCTCACCTGATTCACATGAAGCAAAGCATGTATCCTGTGGTATAAGAGTTGTGTTTACAGACAGTGCTTGTGCATCCATGGTTCTAATTCATATTTAAAAGTGCTCAAGTTATCTGTGCATCAGTACTGGCCTAGGAGCTTTGCATAATGAAACCCCCTGTATCACTCCTACAAACATTGCCAGACATCTTTACCTTGTCCTGGGTCTGTGCTCCTGTGGCTCTGACCAGGCGGTGAGAAGTCTTTGGCCTCTCTGCACAGTCTGCTCATTAGAAGGCCCATTAGGATGAGCTGAGCTGGGTATTTTTGTGGTAAAGGCATTGGACAGAGGCTACTAATTTGATTTGGTTGGTCATACACAAGTAAGTGGAGGAGAGCTCTCCTCCTGTTCCCGTTCTGAGAGGATCCAATGGGGCAGGTTTTTCTCAGTTCATTCATTTGGTCTTGTACCTTCAGTTATGAGAAGTCTGCTGTAAGAGCTGAGGTATACTTTGCAGCCAGCCCAGGGGGACACGGCACACTCCGACTGGAAACCCATCTCCTCTCATGCTGACCTATTTTGAAAGAGTAAATTCTTCTTCTCTGACTTCATTTATGTGCTAGCTGTCAAGTTATAAGAGCAGCATTTGACAGTGCCAACACTGTTGTTTGTATCAGCAGACAAACATCAGCCTAGCAAGAGTTTGTAATTTGACTAACAGCTCATGACATTATTATTCTTATTCATTTATGGCAGAAGAAATGCAGCAGCAACTTTCTTCCATGGCATCAGCTCCAAATGTCTGCGGCATCAGATCAGCCAAGGCTCTTTTTGAAAAATTTAGCCACACTCCTCCACATCTTGCTAACTTTACAGTCCCCCGTGGCATCTGTGTGCAGTGAACTGAGCTGTTGAGACTAAATGCAATTTGCAATCAGGCTTCTGTTAACGTGGAAATGTACCGGCTGCTCTCCCGCAGTATGGATTCTCATGCTGTCTAGCATATGGTAGCATTAAACCCAGTCTGGAGTGCCTCTCGTTACCACACTGTTGAGTGGAGAACCCTGAAAAACAAGTGTGAGAGAAATGTATTTTGGGAACCAGCTCTCCTCTAGCAGAGCTTGTTGGGAGCTATCAAAAGGAGACCATACCTCAAAAACTGGCCCTGACAGCCATCCAAGCAAGTACAGAAAGCTGACTTCAACACTGATGCAAAAGCCGTGTACTTCCAAGGCAGGTATTGCACAGGGAGAAGGGGACAAGGAGAATCAGACAAGAGCAAGTTCATTATTAACGAGTTACAAAGCTAGAAGCACTCTATTCTTCTGCTACCAGTATGGGAGAGATTTTGATTCAGGAAGATAGCCTCGGGTATGAAGCTAGCAGTTATGTAAAGACTTGATATAAATGTAGGCAAAACAAGAAATATATCCATCCACAGAGGAAACAAACAGGTGAGCCTTTTAACCATTAAGTGTTTCATTCCAGCTTTAGGTCACTGTGTAGCACATAAAAGTAGCTGTGGAATTTCTACAGTGTTAGCATATCTCCCATTGTCATGTAAGGTAGTTTAATTTTAATTTTGCTGTTTGAGTGATATGAATAATTCAGAGTGTTTTCTCACTGTCAGCTCTGGATGTCCTCATCTCTTCTTCCCTGAGGCACTCAGAGTACTGGCCTTAGTGAAAAAGGTGCAAGCTGGACCTGAAGAGAATTGGGTTTGAGGCAAGTCATTTATTGCCGTGGGCCAGTGGGGACATGGCATCTGAGTCATGAGCTCAAAGTGCTGCTTATTCATCGCTCTCTTTGGTCAGTCCCACCCTGAAGACCACAAGCATCTGTTATACTTATGTATGCCTGTGTTATTTGTTACTTGCAAAACCACCAATTTGTTTGATGCCCTGAGCCTTTGACATTTGAAGAATCTCAGAGTTGTGGGCTGTGGCCAGAAGTAAAAGTTATCAAGTGAGTGCATTTGATCTTAACACCTGTTTTTCTCAGACACTTCTCTGAAAATTTCTTATGAGTGGAAGTTCTTTCAATGCAGGCCTGTATCTGGCTGTTGAGAAGAGCTGGAGACAGAAGTAGTATCAGTAGCTCCAGGAGTATGATTACAAAAACCTTGAATCCTGAGAGGTAGGAGGGAAAAGTGGCAGTAGATCAAAGCCTACATTTCCATCCTGCCATCTTCAGCCCTGTATGCTTCTGTCTGTAAATGACTGCAGCATCCCAAAGTGCTTCCCAGCAGTATTATGTTTAAATAAGACTAATGTTTAAATAAGACTAATGTTGGACACTGGTGCTTCTTTCTTTATTACACTTCTCTATGCTTCTTGGTAGAGCCAGGACATAGGACTCCACATTACCTGTCTCGGACTCTGGGCTTCATTGGTTCTTACATCTGCAATATTGCTTTGTGAACACTTCAGTGTCCTGACCCATAATGCTGTGATGATCTGAGATGGGGACAGCTATGGGCAAATTTGTGAGAAAAATAGAAACAGGCTGTTAGGTAATGAAGTTTATTTTTTTTTCTCAGAGAATGCTTTTAGACAGGAGAAAAACCTGGACCAGGGAGCAGATGAGGTAGGCTTTGACCTTTCTCAGTTCCAGATGGCCAGAATATTTCATGTGTGCTCACGTGGAGAAACTCTGTACTTTACATGGAGACAGAAAATAAGTGTGCTCATCCTAGCCTTGACCAAGCCTCATCTTTGTCATCTTTACTTCAATTAAAAATGTGAGGATTGACCTGACAGGGTATCATTTTTGAGCTTTAGGCTACTGCAGTTTTTGCTTTTTGTGCCTAGTGAAAATGAGGGTAATCTCCATCACGAGAGCTGAATAGACCCAGAGACATCTCATCTCCCCCAGGAGGTGACTAATCCAAGCTTAATCCGGGAAGATAAAAATGAATTTTAAGAAAGTATCTTAGCATAGATTTAAAATCTGAAAAACATGATGGAATTGAAAAATAGACTTGTATGTTTATGTGCTTAAGTGAATATGTTTAGAAAAGGGAGTGTTTCCAAGTAACTTTCTATTTCAGATTCTTAAACTTCTTTCTGAGAAAACCCGGATGTCGATTTTTTCTTGACTGTGAGTGGTTAGTTTGTCCTCGGTAGCGGGAGGACAAGCAGCTATTACTTGTCATGTTTATCCTAAATGTGACAACAGACAATCCCTAACTGTGCAACTCTCTCTTCTCCTCCTCCACATGGCATACTCACTTAGTTGCCTCAATGATATCCAACTGGGCTTCATCCCAATTATTTGTTTTTCTGGTAGTCATCCATATTTCCATGTTAAAAAAAAAAAATAGCATTGGAATAACTGCGGTTTTACGAAGTAAATAATTGAGCAGACACTCTATCCATCTGGAAAAGGAAGAAGGGAGGATTCTTTTTGGGGGAGGCATTTTCTTTGGGTTTAACCTGTATCCTCAGGTTCCATCAGCAGAGACCTGAAGCTGTGCTACATTCCTCTCTGCTCCTGTGCTTTGGTGCCCCGTGACAAGGACAGACAAGACCTGTGAGGTTCTGCGCAAGGCTCTATTGGCACTGATACCACTGTCTGCTGGGGAAGTACCTGCAGCACTCAGACCTCAAATTCTTGTGGGTTCAGTCTGGCACGTTTCATTTCAGATGTCTTAGATCTGCCCAAATGCTATCCCTGTCTTGAAAAGCAAGAGGTCTGGTTTGCATGTGTAGTGTCCTCATGGTGCCTGACAGAGACCTCCTCTGTCCTGTCCCTGCTGGTCACTGCTTGGTGATCTGAGCACTTCAGAGGACCAAAAGTTCTTGGGTTTTGTGCTCCTTTGACATGAGTGTCCCCAGGTTACGTGGGAGCACTGTTTCTGGCCGTCTCTCCAAAAGGAGGTTGTCCTTTTGTCCACATGTGCAACAGGAATGCTCCGCACATGGCTTGGGGCTTGGGTTTTGGTCGACTCAAGTAAGTTTCCTGCTAGAGCCAGATTCACAGTGGGCTGTCTGCTTCTACCTTGCTGATCTTTTGCTGTCTTTTCTCATTTGGTTTCAATCCTCAACCACTGCTTAGCTTTGCCTGTCCTATTTCTAGTTCTGATTTCTGGGGAAGCTTTACAGAAAGAAAAAATCTGCAGTTTCAGCAATGGAAATAGATAAAAATTCTTGTAGTTTCTGCAAACTGTAGTGAAGTGTCAAGAAGTTGGTGCAAAGGAAGCTGCATGAAGGGCCAAGATGGACAGGTGCTGCATTTTGGGCATTTTGAGAGTGCTGGTGAAATAAAAAGGGCAAAGTTGGAGACATATTTTTGGAGCTCCATGGGCCATAGATAACACTGTTGCCATGGTGTTGATTAAGGAAAAGGGCTCTTAGTTTACCTGTAATGATCGAAAAGAAAAGAAAAGAAAAAAGTAAAGAAAACATCTTAGTTGAGACCTGAAGACCATTGGGAATTGAGAAACAATTTTTGATATCCATCATTTTCATACTCTGATGTGCACAGTAATTTACAATAATTTCTTAGAAACATGTTTGAGGAGAAAGGGTTGTGATTATTTATGCTTAATGGGATTTGCCTGTATCATTCTGGGGACAAATACCAAAGGTTTGGGGAACTTAGTAGCAAGTGACGCCATCAGTTCTCTGATGGGACTTCAAAAGTAGAATTGAAATGCTGTAAAACATTTATCTTTGACTTTCATCTCTTGGTCAGTTCAGTTTCCCTTGGCCAAACTTGGGATTAAGAAAATGAATTACCCAGAGATATTTACTTGCTCATAGCACGTGAAATGCTCTAATCACAGGCAGTTTTTGAATGGCCAAAAATAAGAAATTCTCACTTCTGTGCAGCATGGTCTGTTTACAGAGTAATGAAGGGAAAGATGTCTCCATAGTAACCTGCAAAACAGGCAAGTCTACTTCTTCCACTTCAGTATAGTCTTCAGTAAAGAGATTTTACATCTGTTTTTTTTAAAAAGCAAACAGAATAAACCACACTTTTGGATTATGCGACTTCCATTACTACTGAATAGCTGCTGGGTTCAAGATCTGTCCCTCTGCTTTCGCCTCTTTGTTACATTTGAAATGATTTGTGAAAGCCAATAAATTTTAACTGATGTGAGTTGCTGTTCCATCAAGGGGTCCCTACCCTCAAGGATTCTTCTGCAGGTGGAGAGACAGGGCATTGTCAAGAGCCTATAAACATGTGAAGAGAAAGCATTTCTTCTGACTGTGGATAGGGCCAAAAGTCTTAAGCTTACCTTGAGACAGAAAATGTGATCAAGCCTAGATATGTGATGGTATTTTCTGAGGGTAAGAGCAGTTAATGGATTTTTGGCAAGGTTATGTAGTTTCCTTGCTTGAGACTTAAAAAAGAATAAACAAAACACACACACTTCACCTGCTGAAAAACCCAAAACCCAACTCCCCAAAAACTGCACTAGAAATTCCTTAAGCGGAGATAAACAAGCCTTGAGACATGGGGGATATGGAAAGTCACTGATAGTGACTTTTTGAGTTCCCATGCAGTACTGCACTCTGTGATCCATTACATTTCCAAGGGGGCTCTCCTAGGAAGCAGGCATGTTTCTTCTGGGCAGAGGATATGAAAGCTGCCTGCTGGTTTCTGTCTGTTGCCACTACTGGCAGGCAGCTGTGTGTGAACCTCTCCTGCTGGAAGGGCAGATACCAGGTGACAGAAGTGAGGTCTGGCACACGATAATAAAAAATTATGGTTGGAGTGACTTCAAACATCACCGCTTTCAAGTTCAACTTTCACTTGGGGTACGGGAGCCGATTAAACCAGTGGTGGACTGCCTGGACTTCAGCTGTGTGACACAGGCATCTGAATGGGGACAGAGACTGGAGACACCCAGGCACCAGGCTCTGGAAAAGGGATGAAAGGTAGGGCTTGCCTGACAGGGTGTCCCAATCCTTTTCTTGTACTGGCATCTACGCTCTTTTATGTCTTTGTTTCAGTGCACTATGACCCACCTTCCTGTGTGGCTCTGGAGTGATGGCTTGTAGAAGCTCTAAAATCTGACTGGTTTTCAGGTTTTATTGGTCTGAGGAAGATAGCCCTAGGGATACAGAGGGGACAGATTTCTGGGACTATCTGTTTCAGCTGGACTGGTCTTCTTTCCCATTAGTATTCCTCAAGATGGCAGATGAAAATGGAAATTACAGATTTTTGAAAAATAAATCCAGTTACTATTTATTTCTTTTTAAACTTCAGAAAGAGTTTTATCCTGGTGAAAACTGACAGATGATGCAGAGGCCAAACATTTGTGGATCCTTATGTTATCTGTGCATGGTTGTTGACTGTTGAGAACCTCTTGAGACTTGGATAGCATGTCTTCCTCTTTCCCTGGAACTGTTCTTAAAAAACTGTAGATGTGCTGCTTAGGGCCATGGTTTACTGGTGGACTTGGCAGTGTTAGGTCTAAGGTTGGACTCAGTGATCTCAGCGATCCTTTCCAACCTGAATGATTCTATGATTCCTTTTACTCCATGATTTTTCCCCCTTCCACCTTCTAATATCTGCATTCATTTCTGCTGCTCCCCGTATCTCCTATTGCCAGCTGTACTTCTGCGTTAATCAATAATAATCAGAGCTTCCTAGCTGCTGCCATCTGTTTTCTCGATAAAGGCTGTTTTTGAAACAATTCAACTTGTGGCAAAGCACATCCAGGGTGTGGCGTGTGCGGAATCGGATGGGGGCTCGGAGCCAGCAGGAGGGGGAGACGGCGCATCCCGGCAGGACGGATGCTCCGGGGGAGCACCTCCTGCCGTCCCTGCCCAGGCCCTGGGAGCCGGGAGGTTTCTCCCGCGGGTGCTGCGGTGTCCCCGGGAGATGCTCGCGGTCCCGGCCCGTGCTGTCGGTGGCCATCTGCTGCCACCTCCCGTCCGAAGGGCGATGCCGTGCGGGGAGGGCCCCGCGGGCGCTCGGCGCTGCTGCGCGGTGCCTGGGGCAGCAGATGGGAAACCACCTCCAGCCTTCGGGCAGGGGATTGCTATCTCCTTGAGATTCTGGTAGTGGTGCCTATGCCTGCAAGGGCTGTGAGGATCGCAGCCGACCTGGGTGCTACTGCTGGCTGCTGACCTGTCTCACTGCATTTGTTCCTATCCCCATCGTGCAATGGCCTCCTTTCTTTTCCCAGTTTGTTCTTTCTGAATATCTTGGCCACTCAGATCCCCCAGCCAAAGAATGACCAATACCAACAGCTTGGAGGCACCTGTCCAGCAGCAATATCAGGAGGTGAACTGGCTGTTTCCCTCTGGCAGAGCAGCAGTGGGGAGCAGTGGCGGCACTCCTCTCCCTTTTCCCCCTCGCTGCAGTTCACAGCAGCTCCCAGCTCCACTGGCCTTCCCAGTCAGCTCTGGACTGCTCGGCTGGGGCCTGGACACCAGAGCAGGGTGTGCCACACTCCTGTGCCAGAGCTGCTTGCTGGCACCCAGGCTCTGGCTAGGCGGCTGTCCTGCTGCTGGCCAGCCCACAGTGACCCGCCAGCACTGGCCACTAGTAGTTGCTTTTTAATTTGGATCCCTGTGCCTCCTCTCTGTTTTGGGGGGAGGGCAAGGGCTATTCTTTGTCCCTGCTTGCTTTTACTTCTTTGGCTTATTCTCTAATAGCTATTGCAGCTTCCCCTGCTGCCTGTGGTGACTACAAATTTGAGCTGAATTAATCCCAGACAGAGGCTCAATCTGAGGCAAACTTTCCTTCCAAAATGTTCAGTCTGAAAAGACATGAAAGGAGGACGGGCTGGCCACCTACCTTCCCCGTGTTGGTCTCATCCTGGGCAAAGGTTTGTTCTCTCCCTTCAAGCAGGACTGAGAGGCCCTTGGTGCTGTGCTGGGCACTGACCAGGCACACATGGAAGGGAGAGTCTGTCTGCCAGACCTCAGTGAGCAGACAAACAGAAAGCAGCAGCGTGGCTGGCACTCACAAGTTTTGCTTGCCGCTCTGGAAGCAGCCCTTGGTTGCAGCAGAGGTGTTGCTTCTCCTTCCCCAGCTGGCCCAGCCTGCTGGCACCACTCAGACCCTCAGCCTGTCCTTGTGCAACCCTGCGCTGGCCATGTCTCATCCTGTTCAGTTATCCCTCTCCATGTCTCCTACAAGCATCAAGATTTCAGCTTTGGTTTCTCCCTGTTTCCTTTCTCAAGGAGTCTTATTTCGTGGCGTCCAGCCCTTCTGTGCTGAGGTTTGTTTTCCTGCTGCCTGGCTGAGGTCAGCATCTGTTCCCACAGTCCCTGCCCAGGGGGCTCTCTGATATCTGATAACACAGTTGCAGGCCACAGACCCTCTCTGATAACAGCTGGATGTTATATCCCCAAACAGCCACTCCTAAATCAAACATACAGAAACAAATTGCTGTCTTCTTTATCTCTGGGTCTATATATGCAAGTATTCCCCATAAAGAATGAGGTACAGCTACCCTGTGGTGGGGCCCACCTCAGGAAACCCCTCCCACAAGGAGCCTCATGGCTGGTGTTCCTGGCTTTTCCTCTGAATTTGGATGCTGCTTCTTCCTTGACCAGAGAAGACAAGCAAAGAAGTCCTTCCAACCCCATGCCTGTGACAGGTAAAAATCCTGTGAGCTGTTTTCCTGTGGGATGTTTGGGGATTTCTTTTTGGATTTTTGGGTTTTTTTGCTGTGGATCTCCCAGTGCTGTCATCTCCCAGTGCTTCCACCCTAAAGAGGTTGAAATGTCAGAGCAAAAGCACAAAAAGCCCCTGCGTCCCCCGCCACAGTGCTGTGCTGAGCACGTTGCTGCGCCATGCAGCAAGCCTTTTCTTTGGAAATCATAGATAATTGGTAGTCCTGTCAAGGGCCATTCATTTTAGTAGTGTAAAAATCACTATGATTTTATTTCAAGCTTGAGAAACCACTTTGTCAGACTGGACAAATTTTACCAAACCAGTATGCAGGCTGTGGGCACAGCTGGAGTTAAACAGAAAGAGCCCAGTTCCACAAATACCAAAGGTTCTCTTACTTGGTTTGAAACAGGGAAACAAAGTAAACAAGGGAAGGAGGGGCTGGGGAAGTGGGGAGAAAGGAAGGGGAGAAAACTTCCTCCTTTCTGATGAAACTGTTTTCACCTCTTCATTCCAAAGAGAGATTTTCTGACATATGGGGTTTTAAATGTTTGTTTGCTCTGCCTGCATGGTTATTTACTGCTGTGAGAGTCCGTGCTGCCTTTGCTGGCATGCTCAGTCTTTCAGGGAATATGACAGAGTCCAAGGCTGTTTAGTTATTTCTACCAGCACTTATTTAGCAGTGAAGTTGTTTTCTGATCCAGGTTTTGCCAGCAACTAGAAACTGTCACAGGAACATGGGGGTGGCGGGGATCTCAAGTGAGAACTTTTGCCTCTTCTAGGCAGTATAACTTCCATTATATGCTTTGCTATCACTGGTGTATTTGGCTCATGGTAGAGGGGAAAGTTCTTTTATTCCTGAGTTTTTTCCACATGGAGAAACAAAGGACTTTGCAGGGAAGAGGAGGGAGAAGGAAGGTGAGGGAGATGTTTGTCAAAAGGCCGTGCAGAGCATCTATGGGAGATCCAAACTCAGACAGGAATTGTGTGGGTCCCTTACCCCCGCTCTGTGAACATCCACCATCCTTACATGTACCCTCCACCAGCTTCCCTCTTCTGACCTGGCCCAAGTGAAGGCAGGCTGTGCGCTGTCCCAGGGCTGGTTCCAGGGGTGCAGCACAGCTGTGTGCCATGGAGGGCCTGAGGAGTTGCTAGATGAGCCTGGCCTTTGCCCTCAGCTTTGGGCTAGCCTGACTGGAAACTTGCGTTCATAGACAAGCTGACTACTGTTCTCGTAGAAGTTCATGACCCTTACTAAGTTTCATATTCCTTTTGCCGTGTTTCTGTTGCAATGCAATCATTTCGCAAGGGCTGTGAGGTGAATGCATCTTTTCCTTCGTCCTCTTAAATTGAGGATTGGGAAGGAGCACCTTTGCTGCTGAGGCCTATTGTAGTACACCTGCAGACTAAACAGTAATCTCTGCACAGCTTCAGGCTGGTCCACTGACCCAGCATGAAGAAATCTGCACTTCCTTCAGAATGACATGATGTTTTCTCTGTTTTTGCACACCAGGAAGAATGAATGACACTTCATTTTATTAAAACCAGAAGGGATGATGTTGGCCACTTTGCTCAACTCCTCATCAGTACTGCCCACGGGGCTCTCTGCTTGCTCTCTGGATTGAATCAACAACACACCTCTGACCCAGGATTTTTCCAGGTAGCAATCTGAGTGCTACTGATGCTGTCTGAGCAATGGTATCCTGCAATTAGACTGAAAAAATGTTCTTTTTACATGTTTCTGTTTTGTCATTTAAGGACCCTAAACTCCAGATCTTCATTAACTGTCTTTCAAGGAGGCAAAGACTGCTTGCTATGTACTGGAACATGTCCTTTATATTTGATATTAACTAATGGGGATGAAATTGCTCTTGGCTCTTGATATTACTGAGTGTTCCCCTTTGGGGGCTGGATTCCTTCCCAGCAAGTGGTAGCAGCCACCAGCAAAGGTGAGTTTGACATTGCTGCAAACTGTCCCTGAAGCAACCCATGCAACTGTGCCAGCACTAACTCCCTTTGTTCGGATTATTTATTGAAGGTGAACTCCTTGAGCATACAGAGCACAGAATGTTTTTGTGAGTACAGAAAAAGACCCCAGAGATATGCTGGAGGAAAATTTCTCAGTGTTAAAACCCTGAGTGCCTGTCAGGCCCTGCATAGGCTGCAGGCTGCTACCTCCGACTGCTTTTGGCTACTTGGTTCCAGGAAAGGGGCAGCTTTTCTTTTTCTGAAAGAGCCTGTTGTTTCCAGTAACTGTGGGAAGAATTATTGTTGTTTATGGTTTAGAAAGTAGGGAGAGAGAACTGGGATGCTTGGCCCTCTGTGCCTCACTACTCCTATCTATAAAGTGTGAGTGACAATATTTTACCTTCTTCAGAGGGACATTTGCAAGCTAATGGACAGAAAGTGCTCAGCAACTCCCCACCTCGGCAGTTGGGACACATTGGCGATCTGCCCAATAGCTTTTAGATGTGCCTTACCTAGGCAACAGTGAGTGACAAAGGACATAAACACTTTGTCTCTAAAGTGCTGGCTGCTCCCTGTGTGCTGTGTGTCTGTGGGCAGTGCTGCTCTTTTATTCCTTGTTGGAGTAAGCCTTCTTACTTCTCTTAAGAGAAGCCTTCTCCTCCCTTGGTTCCAGGCTGCACAGAAGCTGCCTGCAATTTTGCTGGCAGAACTGCTTTTTTAGCTAAATGAGAGGTTCCTGTGTTTCAGCATCACCATTAACTCAGAGAAAGTTTGGCTAATGAGCCGTGGTGCCTGCAGGCCCCTGAAGGTCAACATGCTTCTGCAAGCCCCAGAATGGGACAGTGCCTGCTACCTCCAGCCTCTTGCCTGAGTGCTGACATTTTTTATGGCATTGCCATTTGGTCTCTGCTGGCTCTAGACACTCAGAACTAGCCCTCTGTCATATCTGTTTCTCTGAATATTTTATGCTGTGAGACTGGGAGCAGAATGCAACCCTGAAGCCTTTCAGCAGTGTTAACTTGCCCTCATTACTGGCGTATGAGAAACCTGCTGTCTCTTCTTTGATATCTTCCCTGGATTTGTGCTGCTGTGAGGCTTCTCTGATCTCTTCCACTAAATGACACAACCTAGAGAAAACTTAGAAGAAAAGGATCTCTGAGTTTTAAAACCAGAGTGATCTTCAGGAAAGGAGTAACTTAGATCTTTGATGGTCCAAAAAGCTTGGCAACTGAGGCGTGCAGGAGAAACCAAGTTGTTCAAATAGTGGGAACATGAAGAGAAAAGCATTAGTGTCAATCTTAGGTTAATTGGTAAATATTCAAAGGACTTTGTTTTGCTTAATTTTGAGGTTAGAACTTCCCTGGAGTTCTATGAAAAGAATGCAATACTGGCAGCTCCTCTGAAATAAGTAGGAGTGAGCTGCAAAGCAAGGAAGTTGTTAGAGGGGATGTGACCTCCTCCTGGCTGGCTGGATGGGCAGCAGGAAAGTGAAGATGAGAATGTTATGCAATTGCTCTTGCTTCAAGAGCAATCTGTGGTGTGACCTAAGTGGATAGGTATGAAGATACTATTTTGAAAGCAGACCCTCTGTTCATCCTGATACCCAGCATCAAAGATGAGGTCTCCTAGCTCCAAGCTCTCTCTGGATGCACACGTGGCCTATGGGAAGCATCAGACACATCAGGTGAGTTGTGACTCCACTGGCCTGTCACAACCACCACTGGCAGCATTGGTTAAGCTGTACATTGCTCTGCAGTAAAAGACCGGGCTTTTAGATTACCTGTATTCCCTTAAGGCCACCCCTTTTTTTATCTTTTGTTTTTCTTTTTGCTTAAACATAAAGTGTTTCAGGGCAGGGAGTGTCTTAGCTTACATTTATAGAATATTCTGCAGAACAGGAACCTGCCCATGGTACTGGGGACTCTTGTCTGGTTACAGCTGCTGGTTGTAACCTGTGGGCACGGGAGGGTGGGGGGACTCACCCAGCAAGTTTAGAGCCTGCAGAGCCAGTTCAGCTCAGGGAGTCACACTGGGGAGCCTCTGGGGCTCCGTGCACTGAGAGGGGAACAATAGAGCCACCAGCTTATCTGTCCTCCCTGTGCCTTGTGCCAGGATAGTTCCAGCTGGGCACCCTGCTATACCATCTCCAGGAGGGCAGCATGAATAGATAGGGACTTGCCATCATACTGGCTAAGAAGATGTTTGAGAGCAGCTCTTTAGCCAAGGAAAATTTGGAGGAGCCTATTCAGACAGGAGGCAGATTCACTTTTGTATTCTACTTTTGAAGAAAAGGAAATTCTCCAGGATTGTGAGGCTCTTCCCCACTGTATTGCCTCAGAAGCATTTCAAGCCTTGGAGAGCCTGAAGACTGGTAACCATGTTCAGGGTGCAGGATTTAACCACATACCCAGATTCAAGACACTGGTGGTGCAGTGATGGGAGCAGGGCCCGGAATAGCCAACAGTGCCTGGGAAGTGAGCACACCACCAGCCTGAGCAGGACCTCCAGCAGACCTCTTGGGAGACAGAATCCTGCAGGATTCTTATGAAGAACAGAAGTGTCTCTCAACCCTTTTGGCCTGTGTGCCTGTTCTGCTGATTGAAAAATCACTTCTATTGATTGGGGAGCTGTCTCTTCCTTCTGGCAGTTTGAATCACAGAATAATGAAAGTGGGTGTCAGGCCTCTCTCGGGTTTCTGTTTCTTCCTCACTTTGAAGGCTGAAATAGACTGTTCTAGCTTGATCAAGTCTGTAAGTCATGCCACCAAAATCTGCATGTTCCACTGCTGCCAAAAGTGGGGATGTCTATTCTATTCCCAGAAAGGTACCCAGTTTGGGGCTGCAGACACTCAGGGAAACAATCCATCACTTCACTTGTGTTGGGCCTTCCTACTCAGCCCCAAGGTAATGATGCAGGTTTTGTTTTCCTTCTGAATTTGTCTGGCTGGTTCAAGTTCCTAGCTCTCACTTTTTGCTCTGCATTTTACCTGTGGTTTAAAATGCACTGCAGTAACAACTACTTTTCCATCCTGAAGGAATCAGATAGTACTTCTAGGCTGTCATGAATCTGTTCATTGACCTTCTCTTTTTGCTCCTGGAGTGCTTAGAAGGCTCTGCAAATACTCATTATTAGTGTTGTGTAATGGTCACAGTGCACTCCAAGAGTCAACAATATGTTGTAAAAAGGCCAAAAGCCAACACCCGTGTGGACTGGTCCCTTCTGGCCAACAGAAAAGTAACTTCTGGAGAATTTTAACTTCATACTGAGTGCTATTATCATTGCTTTCTCCTGTGTCATCAATCAACTCTTTCAACTTAGGTTCAATGCAATTGAAGACAGCATAAAATATAGAAGAGAAAGTTCTGGAGGAAAAACCCCAACCGTACACATTATCTATACTTATAGGCAGGGCATTGTATTTATCATCTTAGACTGAGTACAATTTTGTGTTAATAGAGAGTAGTATCCCTTCTTTAGGAAGATAACTGATTCTCTAATGGAATAAATTGTCATGTATAGCCAATAAAAGCCCAGTTGGAAACTTTTTTATGTATTTCAACCCTGCAGTGTGCAGGGTCTGAGCTTCTAGATTTGTTGTTACCTGTTTCTTGTGTTAATACTGAAGTAGATGACCTGCTTAGGAGGTCTGGGTGACCAAAACAACACAGAGGGAAGGTGTTCCTACCCTCTGATGGAAGCATAGTCTAGAGGGAATCAAAATCAATGTAAGCTGAAATTTTGGCCAGAGCATGGAGTGATGGCCTTTAACAAGATGTGTTGAAAACTTCCATTACATAAATGTCCATGACCAGTTTTGCAAAAGATGCGAAAGAGAGACAATGAGTCAAAGCCAAGCACGTTTTCTGTGCCTTGGAAATGAATTGCCTCCAGTGAGCCCTCCTAGGAAGTTCAGGCTGTTTACCATATGGAAGTTACTATGGCCTTATCTTTGTGTTTCTGCATCTGTGGTTAGGAACTGGTCCAGCTGTACCCGTGCAGCTGTGCTGAGCTGCTCTTTGCCTGGAACCTGGCTGAGTTCAACTTGCGTTCATCCCCGCGGCGTTGAACTGGGCGGTGTGCGCTGCTCCGGCCACTGCACCTCGTTTGGTTCCTTGCTAAATGCAAGTCGAGGCCTCCTGTTCCTTGGTTCATCTGAAAAAGGAAACAAAAGGATAAATGACTGTGAGACTTGGAAAGGTAGTGGGAAGATGAATGGTTAAAATAGTGTTTTAGTTTTCCTGGTTACTTTCTCTTGTCCAAATAAAGTCTGGATTGGTTTAGATTTGGGTCTGACATTATTAGAGTTGCCAAAAGTAGCATACAGGTTTGGATGATACTCTGGACAAACTTCCAGAGGTCCAGGCATGCTTAGAAGACTTATAAACTTGTATTTCTGTTGCCTGAGTATTTTACAAACTCTTGAATAACCTTCGCCAGACTATTCAGCCTTTCTGAACTTGGAGAACAGCACTGGTCTCCTATGAGCTGAGTGGTGCGGGTTGAGATTCAGCTAATATTTGTAGAAGAGTAGGAGTTCTTTAGAGGCATGGGAGGCTTAGCTAATATTTGCAGAACACTTTGAGGTCTTGGGATAGATACTGTTACCAAAGGGTGAAGTGGTATTCACATGTTCTGTCATGTCTGTGTTGTTTACAAATAGAATAGAATGATGTTTTGAAGGTCAGGGACCTTGAGAACAATAGTGGGTTTGAAGCACTCATTTATTTTTACCAAGTTCAGATGCCTGGCATACACTAGCATTTCATTTATATAAAGGATCTGATCAAACATTTTGGTTGTTTAGAGGAGTTGTTTTGCTTGTTTTCAGGCTGTTGAAATGTCAGATGGCAAAAACAAGCAAGAGTTCCAGATGGAGCAACTGGAAGAGAAACACGACAAAGATGGCAGTGGGAAAGCTTCAGATTCACACTTGATTGCGAGTCCCATGCTTGGGATTGGAGTCCCCACCTGTGGCTTCCAAACCCACTCTCTGTGCAAGCCCTTGTGCAAAGCAGCATCCTGTGAGGAAGCTCTTCATTAGTATGGTAAGCAAAGCCAGTAACAGTTTATTTTCACTGTTCATTAGTCCATCCATGCTGGGAATTGTTTGGGAGCTGGAATCTCATCTGGAATGCTCAGCTTTTAAATGGCCAAGAAAATCATAATCACTCTGCTTTAACGACCCCAAATCTGAATTGGAGTTTCATGACTTACATTAATAGGACGAAAAAGTGCCCAGTCGTTTGATCTCATTCACTGGCATTCATGCTGTCATTTGCACCAGCAGATCAATCTCTGTCTTCCTAACTTCTAGTGAGGATACAGACTAAATCTATATTTGAGTAATGTTGGAAGATGGGCGATATAACAAATGCTGTAAAATCCTTGGTCATAGATGGAGAAGTAAAAGCTGGTAAAAAGATCTATCTAATCAGACAGCTCATTTAAAACAAAAAACTTGTCTCACTTCCTCTAGTCTACAGCCAGCTTTCTTGAAGACAAAGGGAGGCATAATTCATACTGGCAAAGCTAATCCTGATTTAAAATCAGAGTAAACAGTTGGTGCAAACTGCAGCTTTTGTTTGTTTACACTTGAAGCTGTGCTAGTCACTGAGGGCTGGAGTTACAGCAAATTCCTAACGTATGCTGCCATCTAATTTGTAATATTGGTGGTGGCTTATGCACTAATGTTTTGGGAGCAGAGTACAGTAGAGGAGACTGAAATTACCTCGTAGTGACCAGCTGAAACACCTTCTTTGGTGGTGGTGATTGTAATATGGGAACGTACAAGGATGGCTTAGGATGTGCTTGGTCAATCACTACAGTTTATTGTGTCAATCAATTATTTTAGGGACTCAACTCTTTAGTTGCTTTAAACTCTTTCTACACTTTAAAAAACTTTAAAAGTGCTTATCACTCTTTCTACATTCACAGAGACAGAAGCTGCTAAGCACCTTGCATGGCTGTGTCCTCAGTTTCTGTGCCAGGCTATGGGATGGGCAGAGAGGCTTTCAGGAAGGAAAAACGTTGCACTGAAAGCCACTGATCTGTGACACAGCATGAACGTGATCTTTAGTTCTGTCTTGGAGACTGCTGTTTCAAAAGACTACCTCAGGAGAGCCATGCTCATCAGTAGAGATATTCATAAGCTGCCATCAGTGGCTGTCCATGAGCTGTTGTACCCAAAAGACAAAGGGGGGTGGAAATAGTTATCTCTGAATTTGACAGTTCAGAAAATGTGACATATAGAGGAATGGAGCTAAACCCATGGGACTGGTGCTGCCTAATGGCTCTTTGTTGCTGTGCCATAGCCTGTACTGTGCTGTGAGCAGCACACTCTAACAGTCCAGTTCCTGGTGCTTAGGTTTGGATCTTGCCAATTCAGTCTTGCCACATAATCCCAAAAACTAGTCTGGAGATTTCAGCCACATAATACTCTGTCTATGTGAGTCAAACAACAGGAATGTATGAAATCAGACATATAAGCACACTCATAAGTGAGCTTTCATTTTAGAGGTTAGTATTCTGCTGGTTAAAACCCCAAGTGTAATGATTATGTGAGAAAGTCATTATTTACTGGCTTTGAATCCAATGGTGGAGGCAGATCAGAGGTGCTTTGGTATAAAGGTATAGACAGTAACTTGCAGAACTGAGTCCTACTCGCTGAGTAGTAAAAATATCTGACTTTGTTAATTACAGTCCTTTCTGTCTCGTTCCTTTGCTTTGCATTTCTCTGTGGAAGGCAACTTTATCTCTGCTGAAGACATCAATACAGTCAAATTAGAGCTGTGCAGGAGGGATGTTAGGGAGGCTGAAATAATCTAAAATGCCCTTCTTTCTGTGTTTTGCTACTGACATGAAGAGATACTAATGTTGAAGCTTGTGGGTTTTCTAGGTAGAGAAACATGTGAGGTCTGAGGCCTTTACACACCTCTTATATCTCAGGAGAGACAAGCAGTAGCTCCATGCTATTTTTCCCCTCCAGCTCTGCCTTTTGTGTCAGCTATTGATAGTAAATCTGGCTGATTCTGCATGAAGCATTTCTTTTTTTTTTTCCTTCTTTTTCTTTTTTTTTCATTTAACATTGCTCTAAGTTCAATGTAGTTACAGGAAGCCTACTGAAATAACACACAGGCAACGAAAATCCACTTAAAGTAGAAATTTATAATCCAACAGATGACTGTAATAACCCGTGAAGCTTTCTGTGCTTCCACCTCAAGTTCTGTTATAATAACTCAAGTTCTTTGAGATTGCTTTGGAAATTTTCGATGCTTTATTTTTGGTGACTGAAATATTGCTAGCTCAGAGCTAATTGGTCTTTCCCTGTCATGAATTCCATGACAGAATATCAGTGAGGATGTCATGGCTGCCTTGTTGCCATCTACATGAGACACGTGGATACACAAATAATTTTTTAAAAATTTATTTATTTATTTATTTTTAGCCAGATAGAAGATAGGTGAAGGGCTAGCTGAGTAATTTTCTTGGCTGCTATGAGAGTACAGGATGTAAAGGAAACTGCTGTTAATGGCTTTCTGTGAAGGCACCACCTACACATCTAACACTGAACTGATGACCTGGAAATCAAGCTGAAGCAGTTATATTTTAGCTGTGGTCTTTTATTGTCAGGTTTGCTTTACTATTCTTTTGCAACACTACCTCATTTTAGCCAGGAGTGTTTCCACGACCACAAGCCGTGGAAGGTCTGTGTTGTCAAGAGTACAGAGAAAACTACTCCAGCTCCTGGGATTTGAGTGAGAGATCATGGAGGTTCTTGTGGGGTCAGGCTGTGGTGATGGATTGCTGGAAAGAAGCCCTGGCCAGGCTGGGAGAGGTGCAGCCGAGTGGTGCACGTGAGCTTTGTGCACTCAGGACAGATGCCCAAGCACCTGGACTGTGCTGTCCTCACTGCCAGCATTGCTTCACATGTAGCTGGTATTTGGCCTAGCTCATCTAGAGACACGTGTATATTTAGAATGCAGACCTATTTCTAATAATAATCTTTCTGAAGTGATTGCTAGATAAGTCAATTATCTCACTCCTCTTAGAATGGTAACTGTTAATTACTTGAGTTATAGGCACAGAGCAAAGATGATCAAAGCAGATGATGCAATGGGATACCAAGATCCACAGGCCAGTTTAACACTGATGATGTCTGTTCACTGTTTCTGAAATTCTTTGAAGATGGGTGATATGTAATGTTTCTAATTGATTATGTTAGCAAGAGTGTTATCTGGAGGGCACTTGATGGGAATTCAGGATATCTCACCCTGTTTCTTGGTATTTCATTTGCCAACTGAGCAAGTTAATTCCTCTTCCTGTGCCTTAGCTGTCCCACTATTAAAATGCAGATAATCACTCATAAAACTGAGATAATTATACTGTCCTTTCTGAAAAGTGCTCAGACATTTACTGATTACAAATTCTGGATGCATTTTTGAAATTATTATTATTCTCTTCGTTTAGATAATAATAACAGACATCCAATATCAGTGAATCTGATTTGTTCAGAGCAGGCAAGGGGAGATGGGAACTCGAATCATTATTGGTTTCACTTTAAAGGTCTCTGCTATTTTTTTTAAAGAAAACAATAAAGGCTGATGCCAGAGCTCTTCTTTTTGGTACAACTTGATGCTTCTCTGCAGTGCCTATTTCTAGTTAAGAGAATCCTAGCATTTGGCAAATGACAACTCTTCAGTCTAATAGGTGGCACAGCACTCTTGTCGGGGAGTGTAAATGTTCTGAACTTAAGAATCTTTGCAGGTGGCACCCTCGATTTAGCAGAGACAAGAATAACATCTATTGCAATTCCTGACAATTCTTATGTCTCACAAAGCCATTTGAAAATGTAGAAGTAGATCATGGAGGATCAGGTTTAGGTGCTTTGGAAACCCATTGTGTACAAAATAGCTGACTATCAGCCTGAGGTGTCATCCAGCAAATGTCATCCATCGAGAAAAAGGCCTTTTAAAATTTTTTCTTCTTTTTCACATACTGCTTCCTTTCTTCATACTTCCTGAAAAACTTGTCATGTTCCTATTCGTTGTGCAAAAGAGGAGAAGAAAATAAGTCCCTGCCTAATCTTGAGTTAGTGGAGGTTAATGTGGCTGGAAGGAAGGTGACCAATTGTACCAGTAAGAGAATGGAGAGCTGCTGGTGGAGCCAACACCACTGATAGAGAACTGGCATTGAAATACTCACAGGTTGTTCACAAGGTGCCTGAAAAGACTGTGGAAAGGAGGAGATACCTTAGGTCAGAATTACTGCAAGGTATCCATTTCCATCACAAAGTTAGGGCAGTGAATGCTTCCCACTGTTCTCTAAGATTGGATCTGACCTCAGGACCAACCCATTTTGCAGCTGATTTGCTGCTCAGGCCAAGTCCATAACCAAAAATCATTTTCGGCTTTTGTATGAAGGGACACTTCACATAAGAAGCATCGACTGACCTTGTTGGAGCACATAAAGGCAGAAGAGAGTAGAAGAGATTGAGTAAATGGCTTTCCCATTTGGAGAGTACGGTCTTGCTAAAACAGTATTAAAATCTTTCAACCCAGCCTTACTACATGATCAGAAAGCTTTCTTTCCAGATGTCACTGAAACACCTTGTTGCTAAATCCCAGGCTGAAGGTGCTAAGACTGCATTTTATGTGGTGCTGGCTGTGAGAAACCAAAACTGATGCTGCATTTGCAAGTGCTGGATGATGTTCACACAAGCCCTGAGCCCTAGTCAGTCCCTTCTCCAAAGAATTTGTGACTGGAACCATCAGACAAGGTGGGGATGAAGAAAGTCTTTTCCTAAAGGCAGTTTTTAGCTGGAATGGACACAGAGGAAGCTGCTCTCAAAAATATTGCTGTTATCCAGTTGATGTGGAGAACACAGGGAATATATTCAGGTTTCTGCAACAACTGATTTGACCACTTGGCAACAGAAAGATACACTGTCAATAGGCTTCTTCCACTTCTTTTAGGAGTACAGCATCCTCAGCTCAGTCTCTTCAAGTATCTGCTCCCCAGGATCTATCAAGTTGTACCAGAAAGGCTCTGACATGCAGGGAATTTCTGGTAGAAAATAGGAATCCAGATCTGCAGAGTCCTCCAACACAAGGACTAGTTTTCTGCTCTCTTGCTTGGAATTTTGCCCCTGACATTGAGTTTTGCCTTCTGCTTTCATTTCTTGCCCTTCTTTGCTGTCAACTCCTCTTCATTCTTCCTGGACTGGAGGTTATACCTCCTTTGAGCAGCAGTACTCATGTCAGCACTTCTCTGGCCTTGCAATCGTGTATATTTGCTTTCATTTTCATATGGCCCATCTAGCAAAGGAGGACGGCATGGGGCAGATGCAGTGGGACCTGCTCTTCCTTATGTGAGCTTGCTAAGGATGTCAGGCTCACTAATGTGACCATTCTCCCATTGGGACAGGCTGCTGCCACCTTCCAGGCTGGTTCCGCACTTCGACGCATCCTCACAACATGAAACAGAGTGGTTTTCAAGCCAGTTCAGCCGAGGTTATGATTTGTGTAAGGTTTGAAAATGTTTGGGAGATGTACCCTCATAAACAGTCGTTGTTCATTAAATGTTGATGCCTTAATTTAAGCCCATAGACAGAAATTTTTGTGCCTACCAAATACAGGTAGTGCCCATGCAGCTTTCACTGAGACACTTTGGGACTCAGGAGCTTCTGAGATTTTCTGTATTGGCAAATACTGGGGAATTTTCTGTATTGGCAAATACTGGGAATATACGTAAAAATAGATGCTTGTAGCTTGTAGCCCACAAGCTCACTGACAAATTAATTTCTTTTGAGACTTCAAAATATTTCCTCCTTTCTCAAATATTGAAACTTGAAGTATTCATTTCTTCTTTAGAGAATGAACCCTGTGATCAACAAGCTCATTTTCTGAGAGTATCTTCACTAAATGACAACACCCAAATAATCAATTCATAATAAAATCAAGCTAGTTTGACACTGCAACTTCTAAATATCTTTGGAAAAAAACTTTCAGAACTACAGTTGAGTAACTGATTCTCTGGGAACATTCATCTGAGAGGGACCAAAGTGCTTCCCAGATCTTGCATAGAGCCTAGCATTCAGGTGCTCTACTTGCAATTTTGAAAAGTGCTACTATTTGGGGGCATAATTTCACAAAAGCCCATGAAATAATTTAAAAACAGAATATACTTTGCATTTGAAAATGTTAAGGCTATTAGTTACAGCTTCTAAGTAACACTGACACCATCACAGCTGTTAATATCGAGTCCATTTAGTTGTTGCCTTGGAGCTCCTTACAATACAAGCCAGCTTAGTTAATGAGTGCAGTTCTATGTTATTAGTTACCCAAAATCAGCTGGAAAAGCTGTTGGCTTTTGTCTGAAATGGAACTCAGTATGCTTGATCTCCAGTGATGGGAATGAATATCATTCTGTCAATTCCCTTCCTGCCAGCTGATGCCAGGGTCAGAGAAGTAGGTCACACCTTTCTGGTTTTGAGATGGAGCAATACTTATTTTAGACCAATTTGCTCTGAGCACAGAGCTCATCTGCTGGGTTGAACCAGGGCATTGTTGCTTTCTCTAGTGCATTGTTCTGTTCTCCCGCTAATTATCTCCAAATGTTTCTTATGCCTGGAACACAGTAGTAGTGATGAATAATGGGCTCTGTTCTCTTAACCCTTTGACCCATAATTTGGCTTTCCACTCCCACCTAGATGCTTTCACTTTCCTGCCTCCACCAGCACTGTGTTAGTCTGACACCTGCCTGTATCAGATTTGCTGCCCCATAACCTCCTCTCTTCTGTTCCGCAAATTGCGTAGGAGAGAGCAGGAGCATGGTCTTGGTTCCAGCATTTACTGTCAGGATCATGGTGTTTGCTTTATATGTGTGAGCCTGGATAAAGGGACATCTCACATCTCTTTGGCCCTGGGAAGGGGAAGAGCCACAGTCACTCCAGACTTTCTGCTTTGGAGATTACCTGCCCAGAAAAGTTGTTCAAACTGTCGATTCGTATAACTTCTCTTGTTGCAAGCTGATTCTAAGAGATTGGGTTTAATTGCTGATCACTTGGGGTAAACAGTAGTGCCCCTCAGATGTGGTTTCTTTATGAAGGGTAAGCAGCAGACATTAGACAGATCACACATGAGCAGACATGTGAGAACTGAAGCCTGAATAAAGCAGGGGGTGACATCCGTGGGTTCCTACAGGTGACTGAGGTTAGTGGGAGGAAGGAGAGGGGAGACTGGCTGCAGATGAGTCATGGAGGCAATGCTTGGAGGAAATTGGACTAGGGCATATTCTGTCCTACAAAATAGTACAATGTCCAAGCACATTCTTATTACACTCCTTTATCCCTCAAATCCTTTTGCTTCAATTTGGTGGTATTTTTTTTCCAGTTTAGAAAACTGAGCCATCAGCCCCGCATGTGGAGCTATTCAAGGCGCAGGGTGCAGTTCCCTTGGGAGAGGACCTTTGAGGGCCTGGCAGGTGTAGTTCCCTGGACCAGCACCCCCATTTCAGTGCAGAGGGCTGTTGTGCCCTGGCTGGCGCAGTGTGCCATGTCTGTGCTGTCTCCCAAAGCGCTCCCTTGGATCGCTGGCAGCACCTTCCAGCCTTGACAAAACTCTCAGAAGCATCTTGCAAGCCCTTCCTCCACAGAAGAGCGTGAACACTGAGTGCTGTGAGCTTCTGCTCTCTGTCTGCCTTGGTCCTGCACCTTCCCACGCTGCTTGCACAGAGAAATGCCCCAGAGTAATTGCAAAGGCCAATGCACTGTCGTCACATTTGGCTTGTTTTATAACTGTCCAGTCTTGTAAAGCACTGGCATTTGGTTAGGTGGGAAGTAGATTACAGCTGGAATAGCACTGCTCCCTGTCTCTGATGGAAAAGGCTGAGCTTTTGTTTATGTTGGTGTTGTCTGTCCTGCAGCTCACAAGGGCTGGGCTGAGGCTGGTGATGCCTCACTGGTATGATGCTTTTGAAAGCCTCTTCAAAACACTGAAACTGGCCCACACCTCTTCTCCATCACTCTCACATATCAGTTCTTGTCCAAGTCTCTTCTCAGCTGGTACCACAGCCCAGGAAAAAGTACTCCAGCTGGGGTACAGAATGGCCTGTCTGTTGACCCTGGACAGTTTGGTGTAGAGGAGGGTCATGGCTTTTTCTTTGTAGAGACAGGTAATGACTGGGCAACAGAAGCTGCCCCATTAGCTGAAGGCTGTGTGACAGTCCTCGCAGCTGCTGTCACTGTGTCAACACAGCCTATGCAGTGAGTTTGCCAAGGTGGGAGTCAGTCCCTACAGCTGAAAGACAATTCTCTGTGACAAGAACCTTGGTATTTGTGGACTGTAATTACACAGAGAGACCATGCTGCTAATCTAGTCTCACCTTCTGCCTCATTCAGATGAGACCTGTACCTGTAATGTCTGCATCAAGGCTAATAATTCACTGTTAAGCTACAGCACATGTTTTAGGAAGACAGCACATCTTGTTTTAAGAGCTCTAAGGGTGGAGAATAAAACTCTCCCCTACATCATTTGTTTAAGTGATTAACTACTGGCATTATTGCAAGTTTTAATTTTTAAATCCTTGTATTATTTCCAGTTTGATTTTTTCCAGCTTTTACTCTGAGCTTCTGGATCTGGTTATAGTTTTGTTTATTACATTTTTGAAGTCCTTTAGCATCTCTCACGGTCCCCCACTGAGCAATGTTAACAGATTTAGATCAAATCACCTCCAAACCTTCTCTTTGGTAAACCAAAGAGGGAGATGGAAAGGCTTCAGCAGCCTGATCGTTCTTGCTCTCTGCAACATCTGGAACTGAATGATGTGTGAGGTTGGATCAATTATCTGTTCAGAGCGGCATCTGACCACCTATTTGATGATGCTTAAATACATCCCGCTGAAAGTACTTCTTTTACTTCTGGCTGTTTTCTAGACCAAAACAATCCGTGAATATTTTCTGCTGCCGAACCCAACGAGCCGAGGCCCGGAGCCGAGGGCAGGCGGTACCTGCTCTGCTGCCGGGGGCTGGGGCTGCAGGAGAGGTGCGGCACCGCCGGAACCGGGCGCACCGGGCAGCCGCGGCTCCTGCCGCGGGGAGCACAACTTGACCATTTCTTACCAGTTTCTCGCAATCGACTTCTTGCCTTCAATTTTCTGTCGCTTATTTGCTATTGCCCTCTAGCGGAAGTAGGATGGCCAGTGGCTTGGCTTCCCAGGCCGTTTCTTCCCAAGTCTTATTACTCTGGGATTATCTTCTTGGTTATATGGTGTTGCAATATTGTTTACATGGTTTTTAACGTTCATCTTCATTATTCAGTTTTATGCTATGCAGGAAGCAAAGATCTGCTCTCTGCAATTGATCAGTAATGTGGTGCTATGTCTGGGAGTAGAACAGACCTCCCTGCTCATCAATGTGCTTTACAAGGGAAACTGCAGAAGATGTTGCCATTGCTGGCTTAGAATAATTCAGTTGTGCAGAGTCAGAACTCTGAAGTGAACTTTATGTACGCTGCCAGCACCTGCCAGCCTGGTACATGGAGTGATCTTCTCTAGAAGCAGGAAGACTGCCGTTTTACTATTTGTATTTCTATCTGAGTTCTTTGCTTTTATTATAAAGAGTGAACTATTTAAAGCACACTCTTTCCAATCAATCATTTCACTTTGTCAGACAAGCCAAATCATTTATTGAGCGATCTTGGCTAATCAGAGTCTGTCTTCTTGTAGAGATCCTAGAAGATGGTTTATTTATGAGACCTAGATTTTTTTCCCTGGTTGTAATGCAGGGAGATCTTAATAAGCAATGAATTGCTGTGTCTGCAATCACTTTTGAGATGTTTAAAAGGAAAACAATAATACTATGACTAATGCGATTGCTCTCCCTACACTGCCATCCGGTGGATGCAAAATTCATTTCCTTTTGTAAATGTGAAGGGAAATTCTCCTACTGATACCACAGCTTGCAAACCTGCACCAAGCTAACTCTTACTTGTAATGCAGTTTCCAGACCAGTGAGGAAAATGTTGGTTATTCTTTAATTTTAGTTGTTTCATACTAGAAAAGGAAGATTTCCAGTCTCCCGTCTACAAAAAAACATCATCTATCTTGTAATGGAAAGCTGTCTGGATCTTGAAAAAGGTCTCTGGAAGTTTCTCAGATTCTCTGCTCTCAGTATCTGGCATGGAGAGTCCAAGCCACTGAGCTCTGCTACTGTGGCTGGTTTTGGGAAAGGGTTGAGCTCTGATGTTGATTTTCAGATAATCAGTGTGTAGGCTATTAACAATGGAACCTAGGGTCAGATGCAGCACAACCTTTTTGGTTTGGGGAGGAGGGGTATGGGGGCAAGGGTTAACACTTTGCTTTTTCCCTCTAGGATTGAAGACTGAAATAAATAAAAGCAATTTGTGGTACTCACAACCTCCTACCTGCTGGTCTGCAAATGGGACATCACCATGAGACGCTTCCCAGTGCAGCAAAACTCGCTGGCCACCACTGACCAGTGTGTTGGACACTTCACTGTTCCAGAGGAATCTCGAGAAGTGAGTGCTGGGAATGGATGGAGGCAATGTGAAAGACTGAGTCCTTCAGCTGAGCACACAGCTGTTAGGGCTCTGTCATTGCCTGCATCTCTGTTTCTGGACCCTACATAAATCAGTCCAACAGCTGCAGCAATAAGATTTCCTGTGCTCCTCTGCAGGAGGACTGTGGAAGAGGAGCAGAACAGCCATCTCCAGAGAACTGTGTTGGGAGGACCAGCTCTGATATTTTGGCTGCTGCAGGTGAGCTGGGAAATCACCAGAAAGTGGCATCCATCCCCTGGAGATACCACTGCCCATGATGGTCATGGTACCAGTCCTTATCTGGGAGTCCTTATCTTGGGCTTTTCTTCAGAGGCCATCAGCTCTCCAAAGGGACTCTGTAGTGTGGGGTATTTGGGGCCAGGAAGGTCCCAGCCTGGAGGTGGGAAGTCCTGGTGCCTCACAGTGCTGCCAGCGTGTTCCAGTTCTGAGTCATTCCCTTGCCTGTTTGTTTTCGGTATTTATTTATTTACCACCGAGGTGTCGGCCCAGAGCAGGCTGACTGTGCCGAACTCCTTTGGTGGCCTGGTGGCTGCTGCCAGCTCTGTCAAAGCCCTGCAGTGCTGGGAGTATTTCACCCAGAGCCGAGGGGGAGAGAATCATGTTCCTGTTAGAGCAACACCACCACAAGCTCCCATCAGAAGCGTGCTTGGCTCTAGGTAAAGAGTGCAGCAGCGCCGGGTAAACTACTTTCACCCTCCCCACAGAGCCCCCAACTGCCCAATCCTCTCCCTGAACTGGCTGGGGGGGTAGAAAGAGGTTAAGAGGCATATCCTTTGCTGTAATTATGTGCTTTGCTAGAGATATTGTGCTCTGCTTAAAGAAATCATCATAATGCAGCCTCCTGGAGAAGGTAATTACTGTGTATCTTATGAACGGCTGCATGTGAATGTCTGCTCAAGCTGCTGTCAGCAGCAAGTTTCAACACATCTTACATACCAGGCATTTTACAGCCCTAGTTTTATTTGTTTTCATCACCCCTTGCCTTGTGCTTCAGTTTTCATTAATGGATCTGGGGTTTTTTTGTTTGTATTGGTTTTCTTTCTCTCTTTTTCTCTGTTTTTTTTTTTTTTNTTTTTTTTTAAGAGACCAGAGTTTATGCCTTTGATGGAGCATTTGGGTGGTGGCCACAGCTCTTATTTGCTGCATTTCCATTGCTCTGTGGTGGCTTGAGGGAGACCATCTGGAAGATGTTGTTTCCGAGCCATTCCCATGTAGTAGGATCTGAGTGGGCCCTAGTTTCCTACTCTGATCCCAGATAAAATGAACTATAACACCACTGGCAAAACTTGGTGTCACTCTACCTCTAGCTTAACTGCACAGATTTAAGCCCGCGAGACAACCTGTTTTTCCTGTTGTATTCTGAGCTCCTCTCTCATGTTGAAAGGGGGTTGGTCAGGGATGTCAGACCTTTGAGCTTTCCAAAACCAATCACCTGCCCGCCTTGGCTGGCAACCAGCGCACGTGTCTCTGCGTGGTGGCTAAAGTTTTGGAGGATCACATCCTGGTCTTTCTGTGCATGGGGATTGCCATGTCTTCAGAGCCTTATCCTTTGGCTTTGCAGGGACATTTGAGCCAAAGAGATGGGGCAATACCAAAGAGCCCTGGTTTGTCACAGTAGGAGTGACCCAGCTACTCTTTCTCTCTCAAAAGTCACTCGTGCTTGCCTTTCCCCAGCACTGTGTGATTTACCTTCGTGTTGTGTATGTAGGGTCACAGTGTGTGATCATGACATCTCGCACTGCTGTACAAACATCCTGTCCATCTCACGACCAGCTCAAGGGAGGATTCCAAACTACTCCTTAAATTTCCTCTTTGTGAAAATGGCTGAGGCTTACTCTTTCAGTGCTGAAGCTCAATTATCTTAGTACCCTCACTGATTGATTCTTTGTGGCCAGTCTTCTGTGCATGCTGAGCATCCAGAGGTGGCTCCATCCTGGTGCTGTGTCCATCCCTCTCTGTGATTCTTGGTGAAGCCTGAAAGGCAGCCTGGCTCCTGGAGGATGGAAGGTGCTATAATAAATGTGAGCTCATAATGTTGTTGTTAAAAATAACGGGAGCTAAATTATAAAGAAAAAAAATCAGTCTTATTCAGTCCTAGCCCAAGGGGGAAATGGACATGAAGGATTGGGCAATCCTTCTCTAAGTTCTTTCTTTAGACTATATTTAAACCACACTGAGAGCCAGATTCTCAGCTGGTGTCAATTGTTATTGACTTCAGTGGAGTGAAGCTGGTTTACACAAGTTGAGGCTGCTAAATGCCAGTATTTGGATGAAGCTGAAGCAGCTGGAATCACTTTTGCAGAAACCTCTAGTCTGATGCTGGTTCAAAAGCTCTGAGCCCTCCTGAGTGCTTGAGTCATCAGTGCTCTGATTTAGGAGCTCTTTTGGGATGTGAATGGCTATGAAAACACCTTTACTTGGTCAAAATTTGTTCTAATCTTAGCTAGGTTCTGCAGCTCTCATGTCTGTCATTTTTCTGTAGTCACTGCTTTAGATGGGCTTCTCTGAAAAACTCTGCAAAACCATTTTTCTTGCTACTTGACTGGCATCATCTCCTGTCTAGACACTCTAATTATGAGAACCAGGGAGCAAACAGTGTGATGTGTAGATAAACCTGGATAACTCCAAGGCAACCGTGTGCTGCTTCCATCCCTCCCCTGACTGCCCTGCAAACTAGTTTTGCCCATTTGTTGTCTGCTCCAGTATGAACATTAGCAAAGTGGAGACTGTACAGTGTTACCTGGGCAATGTTTATTTGAATTTTGCATTCAGAAGCAAATGTTCTAAGCCATAGAAATGGAGAGGCAAACCTCAAATTGCAGGGGGATCTAGCAATAGTGGGTTAGCCTTCCCTTCTTCTGTTTTACAGTACGCCCAAAAACTCTCTGGATTAAATAAACAATCTCCCCCACCACCACCGTCAGCAGAATGCATTAAATCTGCAAGCTGATTTGAGTAATTTTTGTGTACTCATATTCACTCTAATTCTCTTCTTATCCATGGACTTGTTTTTTATGCATGCCAGCACAGACTGTACCCAAACTCAAGCTCTATCTATTTCAGCAATTTGTTTTGGTGAGAGCATTTAAAGCTTCTGGTTTAAAAGGAGACCATCAAATAATCAATACATATAGAATATTGGAAGGCATTTTATTGTTTCAGTTGCTGTCCACAGTATATCACATCCAGAAGTGTGTAATGAGAAGAAAATACCACTTTTTTTTCTATTGCCCATCTTTAAGGTGTCATCTTTCCTGATTCCTTGCTGTAACTGGTACCAGTGAGAATTGTCTGTAGTACTTAGCAAGGCCCCTGGGATTCAGACTCTTTCTCAAGTCTCTGCACTTGGAGTGCCACATGTGTTTCCATGGGTCTCTGCAGGAACTGGGGCATGTGAGAATAGTCTGCTGCATTTTGACTCCAAATCAATGTGCTTTGAAGTGATTATAGGGAGGGATATTTTGTTTGCTTTTTGTTTTCTTGGTAGTAGCTTTTGGAAAGCACCATACTGATCCATGGGAGAAGTGCCACGACACACAGCTCCTTTCCTCTGAGGGAGACACTTTTTGCACTCCTGACAGTGACATGGGTGAGTGAATGCCCTGGGACATGCATTTAGGGTCCAGCTCTTTAATGTCTGCATCAAAAATTATCTTTTTATGGGTCCTGGTAATGGAAACATGATATCAGCATGGATGACTTGAAAGAAATTGATAATAGAGCAGGGTAATGGGTGACCTGGGTGAACCTCTCAGCTTTGGGCTCTGACAGGAGCTGTTGAATTTGAGCTACACAGTGCTGTCTCTTTGAGAACATTGCACAGGTTTATTTAGAATCTGTTTCCTAACTGATGGAAAAGTCTGTCTCAGTACTCTTCTTTCAGTGTAAACTTGGGGTTTCATCTGAATTCACCTAGGACACATTAGAGAGTATCTTTATAAAGAACTGAATTTGGTGGCTGATGTATTGAAAGAGTGAATCTCCAATCCTGACCCCTGAAGTCAAACTCCAGGTGGGATTTCTAGACCAGTCTGTGTGGGGATGTCCTCAGCCTGCATCTAGCCAAATCTGAGACTCCAGATGGAGCTGTGGCTCTAGGACTTTTCCCAAAGGAGTCGAGGCCACATCAGCTCCAGTCCTGTATGAAAGTGGGAGCCCATCTTTCCACTCACCAGCCTTTTCTACTCTCATGCTGGTGATTTGTTTTGTCTTGGGTTGTTGGACACTTGTTCATATCCCAGAATTCGGTGCATGCACATGAACCCAAGGAGAAAGGAAGCTCCATATGAGGGGAGCACTCTTCTTTCCCTTCTTTTTTTTCCCCCCCATCACTGTATCACCACGTTGCTGTGAATGGGTGCACGGACACTGTACTGCAACAGCTTCCTGCACCTGATCCAGCCCATAACCAGTTCTCCCACGCACCAGGGTGACAGGGCCACATCATCCCTTCTCCCTGTGCTGATCTTTGGAATGCATGATCTTTTCTACCTTTTGCGTTGCACTGCTGCTAAACCTGCCGCAGCAGCGGGAAGCTGGTTGGCATTATTCTGTTTGAGAGCTGTAGGAAGAGTAGTTTGTACTTCCTACGCTGGTTTGAAGGTAAGGGTGCCAGGCTGGCTGTGCACTGAACATCCCACTACGGTTATTTTACTCCTCTCCTTGCTGGGGGATGTTTCCACAGAATGTACTATGGCAGGCTTTGAACCAATTTGTTGTTCCTTTGTTTATGATGAAATTAGTTCACTTGTTTTATGTAAACTATCCATGAGATTGTTTACTTTGGCACAGGGATCCATGTGCTTTCTGAGATGCAAGGAATTTAGCTACCGGGAGCTTGTTTAGTTTAGCTCGTTGCATTTGCAAAACAGATGGTGCAGGGGAAAATGTATGTGTGGGGAGGCTTTAGGACAGGATTTGGTTAATATTTGCTGCCTCTGTAGTTTTCTTTGTTGTTTTCTGGCTGAAGCAGGATGGGTTTCCATCACAGGGAGAAGAAAGACAACACATAATAACTGATCTGCATTTTGCACACAGGGAAAAATAAACATAATTTGGACTTGAGCTGTCATTTTGTGGGCATCTTTGCCAAGGTGGAACTCCCAGTTTCTAGGGTTGGTGGAGGTACAGAAGCACTGTGGACTTGGCTTGTACATTGACTTGGCTCTGCTCTCCTGACTCCTTTGGAACCCCCTGGGCCTCAGCAGACCTCTGAGGCATCTGTGAGAGCATTGCTGTGCTGCTGTAGAGCAAAACGAGGAAAATCTTCATGAGATGCTTGCCCCAGAGCTAGCTGGGGTGGGGTAAGGCCATCCCCATGACGCTGGGGTGTCCTTTCAGTTAATGCATTTAGGCATTCAGCTCTCTGCCGAAGTGAGAAATGGCTGTTGTCCTCAGTGGAAAACTGAAGCACAGAGTAGCGGAGGCAGGGCTCATTCAAGGTCCCACAGAGGGTGCCCGAAGGAGAATGAGGGCGGATCCCAGCTCTGCTCAGCCAACTATTTGAGCCTTGTGTCAGGCGGGTTGTTTTGTAAAAGGCCAGAGTTTCTCTGTTCCAGGGGGCAAATTAGTGCCAAGTTGCAAGGGATGCCTGGAAGGCTTTGCCATGTCCATTTCTGGTGGGTTATGCTTGCTGGGTTGTAGGGCACTGGGATAAGTGCCACTTTCCACTGTACTTCCTAACTAAAAGGTTGTCTGTTCTCATGGGCTCTGCCACACTGCTATGTATGTTTGGGACACTTGGCCAAAATCCCCTCAAGCCTTCATGTTCTTGTCTTTGGGTTCGTTACAGGTGGCAAGCCGCTCCTTCTTTGCAAGATCCTCACAGGAAGGATCTTGAGAGTGATCAGCCCTAATCAAACTTGGCACTTGCTCAGGGCAGGATCATATTCCCCTGCATGCCTCCGTGGATATGGCAGGCAAAGAATCCCTCATCGTGTCTGATGACCTTGCCTGCAGTGCAGAGTGCCAAGAACGCCCCATGTTTTCTCAGGGTGGGGTGCTGTCCACCACCAATGCCCGGCAAAGCGTGATGGTGGGGTGAGCGTGCGCTGGGATTGCTGGGCATTTGCTGGTGGGCTGGGTGGGGGAGGAGCCCACATGCCACCACCTGGTTATTTTGGGCAGTGGACTGAGCTGCTGAGCTGGATCTTTCACAGCCTCATCCAGTCTTCTGCCCCTACAGAAATATTTCTCAGACGTTAAAGCTGTGCCCATCTAGGTGTTGTGTTTCTGAGAGACCTCTATGCTCCCCAGTATGAGCCTAGTGCATACACTTTTACTCTTCAAATCTCAGAGCTGAAGGGCTGTGGTTAAAGGTGCTTGAGCATTTTGCAAGCCTCCACCGACAAAAGGATGGCTGTCTTGCGGGTCAAACAATTTTCTATCTGCTTATTGACCTTTTTTTTACCAAGGCTAAATGAATATTGGTTACATTTGGACAGATGCTGCTGCGGCAAGTGGGGACTTTATTAGCAACCATTTAACCCTCGTCTCTTTTAGATTTTTATGAGCTTCAGAGGTCTTGCATCTCTCTAATTTCCCTATGAAGAAGTTGAGGCATAATGAGTTGCAGTGGTTTGTTTATCCCAAGCAAGTCTAACTAGAAAAGTGCTTGAAATTCAAATTTCTTTTTAATCAGTCAGATTCTTGATCAGAAAGTCTTTCTGTTTCTGGTAGTAGAGCCTGCTGGTATCTGTGTGAAGAGAGGCATCCTGGCCAATTGGGAATTACCAGGAGCATGCAGTCTTGTTTCTCCTAGTGTGCCCAAAATGAACAAAGAGTTGGTTGGAGCAGGAAAAAAAACATTGTCATCGATGAACCAGCTATGGAGAATAACAAAAGTCAATGTCTTCCTTGAGCAAGATGACTTCTGCCATACGTGTGTAGCATCTCAGGGCCCTGTTGCAGGGTGTGCCTGCAAGGTGAAATGTAGCCTCCAGGCATCACCTTGGAGCTGTGCTCTCCAGGATAGGCTGGATTTTGCCCAGCTTTGTGTGTAAGTGTGGTTGCCAACACCTGCACAAAGCAAAGGCAGAACAGACCTGAAGAGCAGCGTTTGGTACCTGTTTGACCATGGCAGGGTGCATGGCCCAGTGAAGCTGAGCAGCAGCAGCACTGAAGCTGAAAATGATACTGGCAGGGTTTTCTACTGGGCTACAGCCATGTGTATCTTTACTCTTCCCCCATCCTCTGTTGAAGCCAAATCTTTCTCATAATTGTCCGCCTGGATCAATTTATAGGTTAGGTCCTGCAGCCAGCTGTGGGAGGCATAGATGTATGGCAGCATGCAGAATGTCCAGGGATGGCCTGGCTGGCTCAGTGGTCCTGCCTGGAGTCCCATGTTCTTCCCAAACTCTATTTGCAATGCAGGTAAACTGTAAAGGAGGGGGGTATGTGTAAAAGAAGGGAGGTACACCAGTGTGTCTGCATTTTCCTGCCTCTTTGCAGGCTTTTCAGTGGAAGACAAAGCAGTTGCATGGCCCTTGGTATTATGAGTTTGCCATTTCCCTCTTGTAGCTTTTAGATGTGGATCACAGCCCCGTGTTGGTAGATACTACACAGACAGCTAAGGAGGAGACCATCCCTGTCAGGTTTTAGGACTAGATACCATACAAAAGGCCAAAGCATGATAGCTCATGGGTGGAGTAGAACTGGAAGGAGAAAGTGACAGTGCAGTGGAAGGGTGTAATGGAAAATCAGGAATTGCACCTTGCAACTACTCTAACCAGGACCCTAGGGGAGAAGGCTTTCAGGCATTGTGGAAGCAACTTTGCACACTTTTATGGGGAGGTGTTTGGCAAAGAGCTAATTCTCAAACTTTGGTGCATGACCTCTTACTTAACCACTGATTAGTGAGTGCTGCAGGACACCACCACTGCAGTTCATGGGAAGAGACAGTTAGAAAGGGAGTAAAAGGTAGTCCATAGGAAAGGCGATAATTTCAGGAATCCCTGAGAAGTCCTTGCCTTGGCTGACTTTTTCAGACCTTGTGCACTCTCCGGCCTGCCCTTTTGGCTGCAGTTCCTGTCATAGTACCATTGCAAAACCACTGGTGTGTACGCTTTGGGGACTCTTGTGGTAGGACAGGACAGGGCAGGATGTTTGTTGGGAAGGGTAGGGGTGAGGAGGACAAATGCACCAGGGAGGTGTATGGTAGGTTGGTAAGAGTAGGGCTGTGGATCCTGCATAAATTTAAGTTGAAAACTACTTTGTCATCTGGTAGTGCAAGAGTGTCTGAGGCAGAGGGGATGTGTGTGATGGACAGGAAGGAGGGGTGCCTGCATGTGTGCATAAGGAAGCACCTGCAGCAGCTGTTGTAGTTTTAATAAAGGAACGTTTCCCTGAATTTCTCTTTTGGCACCTGAGGGCCCTTCCCAGGATGCCCTCGCTGAAGCTGCTGTTTGATTTCTAGGGCAAATGCAGTACACACACACAGAGCCCCATCTTGTTCATGCAAACCCACAATCCCATCAGCACATGGCTCCCCTTCCTTTTGGTAACAGGGAAGGGGGGATGCGGGGGTTGAAATAATGACAGAGATGATTATAATTAATATTTTTTTATGTCTGAAGAGTGAAAGTCCTGCCCAAGTCCCCCAGCTGAGCACAAGCCAAAGTGCTAAATCCCTCTAGGGGTGTGTTTTATTACTGACGCTCTGCGTGTCGAGGCTGGTCGCGGGGTCTGATGCTGTGTGTGTGGAATTTTTGTGGCTATTTTCTATTGTGCCAATGAAAAGCAGGATCCCATCCGTATAATAAAAAGGAAACTTGAAGGTTTCCACGCCTACATGGAGGTGAGTGCTTGAAGCATTAGTGTTTTAATTAAGTGTTTTACCTTCGCATGACTTTTCTCTATGATCACATTGCAAACGATGGAGCAGATGTTACTGGGGTCGAATGGGATTCTCAGCGGCCCTTCCACAAAAGGTTTTGGCTGCTTCTTCGTTAGGCTGGTCTGCAGCTGGGTTGTTTTATAGTCTCGTAATTCTTCATTGGACAGTGTGTGCTGTGTTTGATTCACCCCTGACTGTTCCTCTTTCAGGAACAGGGCTCTTCCGGGATGATGGGGACTGGGAGGCACTGATTGCTTCCTGATCCTCTCTTCACCTGCTGGGTCATCTCAAACAGGTAGTTTGCTCCTCAGGACTCTGTTTTGTCTGTGCACCTGATGCCACTTGCAGATTGAAGGCTGAGCTGGGTATGGGAGTTGTCCTTAGCCAGGCTGTCTACGCAGTGTAATAGTGAGGCAGCTGCCCTTCCCAAATCAGTCCAAAGCCACATCCTTCAAGCACTGATCACTTCAGTGGGTTGAAAGAAATCCTCAGCACACACTAAAGGGACAGGAGAAAGTGGTTCCCTATGTGACACCTGAGAGGTACCTTTAACTGGGTGGGAATAGTAGAAGTACTGCCAACAACCCTGCAAACTTTAAAAGATCATCTGAGCCTTTTGGATGTGAAAGTCTGGAGAGCTCCAGGAGCATTGGTGACCTGAACTGTGTTTGTACCTGCGCAGCCCTTGGTCACTTAAAGCAAATTTCAACCATCAGAGTACCTGTGTCGCTTCCCTGAGAGAGAGGCTGTCTGGACCCAGTCCCCAGGAGCTCCCCGACACCCCTTCTCTCTGTCCTCCCCACCGAGGAGGGGTGTGTTGTCTCTGCTATAGCTGTGTTTCTCCTGCCACCATAGCAGGTGAGAGCCTGTTGAGACACAGGCCCACGGGTGGCAGCTCTCGGCTTCTGCATCCAGCTTCAGCCTTGTCTCAGGTAAAGAACAGGATGTTTCCCTACCAGGTGGCTCACTCCTTTCCTTTCTATCAGCAGGAACTCCACCAGGAATAGGCTGAACCACACTAGCCTTGGTGGCTGCTCCTGCCATTCCAGGATGGGTGTCTCTCCATCTCCCACACAGCTGGCCCATCTACTGCTGTTGCTCAACCTCCTTCTTTCTGCCCTTTTGGCAATGATGTGGACAAAAACAGCCTATAAATCTGTTCAGTTTGTGAGCTTCAGTGCCTGACCCTGGATTTCCAGTCCATACTTGTAATACCTTCAACTCCGACACGATCTGCCATCCAGGGGCGAGATGCTTTGGGCTTTGAACTTTGCACCCCAAAAATACATTCAGCTCTGTTTGACAGAGGTCTGAGGTTTTCTCTGAAACTTTTTTATTGTTTTCACTGGATTTTTTTTGACCTGACAAATTCTCTCTCTTTTTTTTTTTTTTTCCCTCCTCACCCCCAGAACAGCATGCTCAGCAGCTAAAGGAGAAAGCTGGCTGGGGCATGCAGACTGTGAGCAGCGTAGGAGCTGCCAGGAGAGAGGAAGGGCAGCAGGATGGCTGTGACAGAGCACACGTGGCTCCTGCCCTCAATTAGCCTGTGTGGCCATCACTGTTGAAATGAAAGCACAGAAGGTCTCCAAGGAGTTCTCTCATGGGTCTTGCTGAACTTATAAGCTGGGGCCACAGTATAACTTAATTTCCTGAAATGTCAAGTGACTTGTACTGGCTGCCTGCTCTATTGGTGTGGGGGGTTTTTTAATGAACACATTGTACTCTCATTTCCTGCAAAAAAAAATCCTATCAGTATTTGATGATTTCTTAATAAGAGAAATCAGTAAGCACATGGAAGTTCACATCCTGCAGATGAATATAACGACTATAAGCTTTCTTCTGGGTTGCCAGGGGTTGAGGTTTTTTTGGTTGTGGTTTGATTTATTTGTATTTTTATATTTCCAGCCGAGAGCATTGATCTGAAGTTTTATCCTGCGAGTGCTGAGGCCATTGGTGAGCTGTAGGAGGCCTTCAGCAACCACCAGCCTTACTCCGGAAGGAAAGGGTAGAATTTCTTGGATGAGCAAGCTGGGAGAAGGTATATCAAATTGGGAAAAGTAGCAATTTGAGGACAAAACTGTCATGTTTTTATTACCTGCCTCGTGATAGACTGTGGGTTTTGTTTGATTTTGCAAGAGAAGAAGGCTTGTATAATCGTAGTGTGGGTGTGAACTCCTAGGAAGGTGACTGTAAGGCTTGCAGGCAAGCCTGAAGGATCCTGAATGGATTCGTTGTTATTTTTTATATCTGTTTCTAGACAAGCCTGTGTATTATTTTTTCTTAGGTGGGATTTCTGAGTCCTGTTGGCTCTTTATTCAAGATCAGTCTTTTGTAATTCTTGTGTGAGCTAACAGTCTTTTAGGCTTGGAGATATTGCATTTATGGGGACCCTGGCAGAAAATTTAAAGAGCCTTTTCTTCATGATAATTTTCATTACTAACTCTGATACTTCTCTTTCTAGAGCTTTCCCAGTTCAAAGTGCTCTGCAGTCTATCAGCTAACTGTGCAGCCCAGGTAAATGGGAGGTAAATAAAACTCCCTGCCATCTGTAAGGCTTTTGAATTTTTCCTAAGTCTCTGAGTGTGGTGTTGAGCAGGGAGCCACTGAGAGCTACCCATTGGGAAATATTTGGCAGAGGGACTGACTGACGATTTAGATGGTCTGAACACAGGCCTGAAAGGAAAATCTTGTCTTGTGGTGACTGTTTGCTTTCCAAATGTCTCTTGCAATTTGTGTCCTCTCCCAGCTCTGTTTCATGGTTCTCATCCCCTTTCCTCGCACAAGGCTGTGGTTTCCCATGCTCTAAGGAAGAAAAGAGCCAGCCAGAAATTGTAATGGAAACCCTTGCCTGATTAGGTGTCAGGAACATATTGAAAATAATGCAATTTTTGTGCTACTTCCTATTTTTTAGAAGCTGAAGGCCAGTAAGAGAGAAATTGGTCAAGCAAAAATAAAAAAAAAAAACCAAAACATAGTGAGCATTTTAATCCTTAAATGATAATTAGCCTTGGTCTGGAGCTGAGGAGTGCGCCAGCCTGCTTGAGGAGGAGCAAAGGGTGTTTTCTCATCACACCACATACACAGGCATATTCTTTTGTTTAGTTCCTTCCCATCTCAGTGCTTTACATATCCCATCTGCAGGAGTATCATCTGACTATAGAGTAATGTCTTAGTTCCCTAAATATTGGAGAATATTAAGACACTGAGGTAAAAGGACCTTGGGGTAGGATACTGCTTATTGCAGAGGGAAGATTCATAAATTTTTTGTTGTTAGGTCCTACTGTCATCCCTTTATGTGTATGTGTGAACACTCCTGGGTGTAGAAAGCACTAATGTCTAATCACATCCCACAGAAGGCAAACTGAGATTATTAAAAAAAAATGTTCTATTTACTTAAATTTAAGGAGTTATAATTGCAAGCAGGAACTTCTAAGACAGTAAAGCTTAGATAAGGTGTTGTGAAAGAAGAAATATCAGGCAAACCCCAGAGTTTTGGGTATAGTCATGTGACTGTCCCACTGCTTGCAGCTGTGGTCTGGCTGTTCAGAGCCTTTTTGACTCCAGGGGAGACTCTTTTTACTGTCATAGAGGGCGAAGGATGCAGTGATTGATAGTTTCACTTCTGGCCAGTGTGAAGGAAATGGGGTGTAAATCCATGTATTTCCTCACTAATATGGCCATTACTTTGCATCAATCTGGCCACTCTCACTACCCAGATTTCTGTCACAATTTTATTACAGGCTAGCCAAACCAAGGAAAGAGAGAATTTTTGCCCTCTGCAGATAAACCATTTCCTTGCGGGCCTAGCCCCACTGGCATCCTCTGCCCCAAACGAGTTGGAAGCAGCTCTCGGTGGGAGAAGCCAGCTGAGGTCACCCACGAGCATTGCAAGAGGCTCCCCTGTCTCCTCACCCCAAGGGGCCGAGATATTTAGACAGCTGTCTCACTATGAATGGGACTCTCTGGCAATAGAATTAAGCAAAGATTAAAATCAGTTTTAGCTGTTACTTGTGTGCTTTGCACAGCATTTAGCAGCTAAGAGGCTAATTATCTTTGAACTTATGCACGTGGTTTTAGATGTGATCCACACACGTTGCTATTTTTCCTTTTGTCTACAAGGAGCTGGAAATCAGGATAAATATGAGACGCTGGTGTCAGTAAGGGCACAGCTTCATGAGTAGGCTGGAGGCAGTGCCTGGTCTGCAGGGAAGTAGGGCATCTGCTGAATGAGAATAGGTTAAAAAAATACTTTAACACTTGTCATCTAGACTCTCCTGTTTAATGGAAGTTCATGCTCCTGATTAAGGAAATGCAAGTGTGCATGAAGGTAGGAAAATGAGACTGCTCTGAGAGAAAGCCAAGCTCCTAGCTGGAGGGAGAAATTACTGTGGATGTTGATGCTTGCAGGGCACAGAGAGTGAAATCTGGGAGGTGAAGAGCATTGCAAGACCTACATAGGTCACTGCAGAGCAAATCAGATTGAGTTTTACGAAGTGCTGCAGGGAGATAAGGAGGAATTTGATGCTGAGTTGCAATAAAATAGGAAGAGGGGCTCCATGTCCCTTGTGCAGCCTGGGTGCTTTGGAAAGGTGCTCAAGGCTCAAGATACCCATGTCAATGCAAACACAGACAATGGGAGGAGGTAACATGGTTGATAAAATGTTGGTGCCATTTAAAAACCCTTTAGGGAAGCAAGTAAGCGTTGCCAAATGGTGATCAAAAATCCTGGATCTTCCCATCCAGTACAAGCCAAATCATGACATAAGACAAGCTTTTTTCAGTTTGTTTTTTTTTTAATGTCAACTTCTTTAACCTTTAGATTACCCTTAAATTACATTTCAAGCTTCTTTCTTAACCATATAGTATGCAATTGATACAGAAATTGGTCCAGGAATCAAAAGTGAATTTTTCATACAGCCACTGAAGAAGGGCTGATTGGAAGCCTTTTCTTGCACAGCCTTTTACCCAGTTGAGGACATCCCTCTTGCTCCCTTTAACCAGCTCTCCCCTTGCCTAAACATCCTAGCTCATGTGTTTGCTGGAGACGGTGTTTCCCAAATTTCTGATTTTCCCTGGACTCTGTGATCTATCCACATATTTCCTGAAGGGTGAGTGAGGCTACAGGCAATCCACCAGCCGAGAGCTTACCTGTGCTGAGCAGGTGGGAAGGATGCCTTTACAAGCACAGTATCTTGCACTGATTTTTACTAAATTAACCTCCCCCACTCCCACTTTTCACAAATTATCAAGATAATTTTGATTTTTGATCTTCTCTTCTATATAATGTCAGCTCATCTTAGCTTTTTTTTTTGCCCGCAGAAGCGGCATACGTATTGTCAATTAATTAATGTGACTTTCTTCATGAAACTATTGAATGGAACTCATTTCCAGGATCAAGGCTGTCAAGCAGAACATCCATGATGATGCGACTTTTGAAATGCTTATCAGGTGTACCAGCTGCAACACTTTTGCTCTTCTTAGGAGATTAACAGTTATTTTTCTCCTATTCTTTCTGTTTCATGTGTTTTGTGTTGCAAAGCATCTCATGGAAAAAAAAGTTGGTGGAAAGTGGTTAAAGAACTGTCTTGGGTCCAGAGTTCAGACCTTCTGATATCAGGTAGAGTCACAGCCTGACCTTCATGGGCCTCTGCAGCTTGTCATACGTGTAAGGTTTTGTCATGTGTAAGGTGTGGATCAATGAAGTTAGCTCTGTTAGCAGTGTGAAGGTTCCTGCATTGATGTCAGAGAACCAATGCTATGAAAAGGCCAGATTCAAGAAAAAGTCAACGAGAACTTTTTGCTTCAGTGATGGGCCAGGCATGAATTGTAGGACAATAAGACTATGATTTATGAAGTGAAAGGTATGGATTATGCATTTGAGAAACCCATTAAGGGTTAGTATCATGCCTTAACAGAAGGAAGATCTCCAGCTCCAGCAGCTTTGATTTGAAGGTATCAAGGGAAAACCAATTTCTTTTAGCAATTTAACAATACAAATAGGTTCTAAGGTGATGATGAGAAGATAAATATGTTACCCAGAGTAGAACGGAGCAGCAGCAAAGCGTTGGTGTGGCAAGGTTCACAAAAGGCAGCTTTGAATGACAAACACCAGTTTGGGCAAGAGGTTTTCACTCTGAGCCAGCCAGGAGAGGTTAGAGATCCACAAGGGACACGTTCCTGATGACTCCACTGCTCTGTCCTTATTTCCATGGCTCTGCTGGTTGCCTACCACCTTGGAGAGGTGCTGCAGGCACTTTAGTGGGCTTTTGTAATTGGTATATAGTTTCTGCAAATGTAAGATCTGGGAGCGATCCATACGATCCCTGCACAACTGATGTTTGTAGATGATGGGTGAGGCAGTGATGTCTCAGGGAGCTACTCTGCCTCGGGCTATGATCTCATAAGTTAAGCAGGGTTGGGCCTGTTTGTTTTTGGATGGGGACTTAGAAGGAGAAGTTGATTGCTACAGTCAATTTGACTTGGTAATTCAGAAGGTGGTGCTCTTCCCCCTAGGTAGCACAGGCTGACATGCCAGAATCATTAGGCTCACCACAGCTCCTAACCTTTTGGAAAAAATGTAAACCCAACATCCTCACCTTTCCAGAATGAACATCACGGGACTCCTGCTATTACCCCAAAGTCCCAACCAAATTCCATCTCAAAGCAACCACACCCTGCAGATGGAGATCCACCCTGCCCTTTCAGGAGGATGCAGTAGACTTTGCTTTCCCTGCTGGGTCACATGGTATCTCCAGCTGAACTGCTGCAGAGCTCGGGACAGATGGCAGCAGTATTACTGGGGCAGGCAGCAAATGCCCTCTCAATTAATGTGTGCAAATGTCCGCACTGTAAAGGCACTGTTTAAATGGGAAGTGTTTTCCCATCAGTAGGGATTTTGGGAGCCTTGCTCATACCTGGTTTGAGCAATGGCCTCCTTGTGCTGAATGTGGGGTAGCAGCTGGAGCTCTGTTTTGCCTTTGTCTTTTCCTACTGCAGCACAGTGCCAGGCTCTCACAGCACAGGCACACTCTGCTGCCCACTGCCCTCTTAGAGGGACAAAAAAAATTTTCTTAGCTGTTTTGCACACCTCTTCATGTTCTAGTGTGGCTACTTGGGCCAAATTCTGGGCTGAGGTTATATAGCAGCATGGAGGTGTAAAGAGCAGCAATTTTCTATTCTGTGTGGGTGGTAAGGTATGGGTGCAGCAGGAAAAGCAGCAGAGAGGATGGCATTAGATAACGTGCTCTCTGTGCTCAGGGCTGCTGGGAAGGGAGCTCTGGTTGCTTTGGCCATGTCTAGAGGCAGATTTGCTCAGTATTTGTTTGTTTTCTAAGCTGTGAATATGCTTGTGTGCATTCTTCTCTTTTGGTTTAGCTTAAACCTTTCCTAATCCTGTTAGCAGAAATAAATCTCCCTGAACCACAAGTAAGTGTCTGCACGGGAGTTTGCATGAGCTGAATTAATTCTGCGTGAAATCATGCAGGGTGTCCTTGTGTGGGTAAACAAAACCTCACGCTCCTTCCAGCATCCTTGGCTTTCCCTGCCGTGCTTTCCCTGCCTGCTCTCCCCTCTTGGCAGGGGAGGTCACCTTGATTTTCTCATTGTCAGTGTCCACAGGAAAACAAGCAAATCCCCCTTCACCACCACGATGACCATGAAGGAAAAGGGCTGAGTGAACCCAAACTAGGTTCTCTGTGTGGGGTCTGTGAAGAAAGGCTCCCTGAAAGGTTCTGTGCCAGAAGGACCATGTCCCTGACCTAGTGACATCCAGAAGGAGGGGTTGCTTCCAGCACTAGCCCTGCTGCTCTGTCCTGGCACAGCACAGTGGGAGAGGCAGCTGGGCTTAGCTCAGGATTTTGCATATTCTTCACCATGCATGTCCTATCTTGACAGTATTTATGCAAATTTTTAAGTAGAGGAAAAAGCTGTCACGTAAAACAAAAAGATTCATCTGAAGGCCAAATATGTAGGTTGGTTGGCTTCTGTGTTTTCTTTTTTTTTTTTCAATTAAAAATAAGGTAACCTATAAAACGACGATCTAGTTTAATACCCTCATTACATGTTCCAGGCGGTATCTGAGTCACACCCTTTGCTCTGTGCTTTGTACCCCTGCAGGGGATGTAAAAGCTCCATTTTTAGAATATTCCTAGGTCCACCTTAGTCAGAGGTGCCAGGTGAGAGTTCCAGGGTGCAGAATTGTGGGTAGTGAAAGTGAATTCTCTCAGGATACAATTGCTGTCAGGACAGGACCCACAGGTCAGTATTTGAGATAGTTGGTTTGGATGGTCCTGTCCTTGCAATCCATGTCACCTTTTTGAGTGGAAACACACCTGAAGTCAAAGGGGATTCCCAAAGGATTGTCTTGTCCTTATTTTTATTTCTGGTTAGTGGAACTCCATTGAGTTTAATTCCCACCTAGTGCTAAGATCCATCACCTTTAATTGTCATCGAAAAACACTTGTAAGGACCAACAAAAGGAGCTGCTGGAGGATGTCTGTTCTTCCGCACTGGAAGAGCTGCCACATGTTCTCATGTCATGAACAGCCATTTCTCATCAGCATGGGTATTTCTTATGCAGGTAGGGGTCTTCTGGCTTGTCTAGGCCATTTTCACTGGATATTTTTGCAGAGATAACTAATAAGATACTGGTTAATGCCAACTCTGATAATAGGTTTTGTGACGCAGATTCTCGTTTGCTAAGAGCTGGAGTAAACCAGACTTGCCTCCTGGGATCTGCATACCACAATAGTCCAGAGATCACAATTGTGGAGACTTCTCTTCCTGAAGATATAAGATCACAGCTGAGGTACAGCAATCCAATAATTTATTGCTGATCAGCTCACAGCCCCCGTTATGAGCCACAGTGCCAAACCTGCTTTTCACATAACTAAGAGCATCTATACTGAGGGTTACCACTGCCCAGCTCATATACAGGTGCCTTCATCTGTGGGACAGCACTTGTGAGCCTTTTCCACCATTACAGAATGATGGAACACAAAGCTGAGTGTTATCTTCACTTTAGAGCACTTTGTACCTGATAGGAAGGGGCTGGAAAAAGGGATTCTTCTTTGGGCTATAGATCTCCCACCTGCTGTATCTCCATACCCATCCCAGTGTGGTGAGCTCCAGGGACTTGGCAGATCTCAGCCTTTTTTCCACTGGAGTTGCAGTTTTCACCTTGGGCTGTATCTAAATTTCCTTGGCATGGAGGGAAGGGCTGACGTTACCACCACTCCAGGGAATGCAGTAGCATGGAATTATTCCCTTTCAGATATGCTATACAGATACACTTGGAAACCTCCATTCTTTCCTTCCTTAAAAATATATGGCTCTAGTTACTGCATTTGGAAGCTGTGGGTCTCTGACTCTCATGGCTTGCCTGTTAAGGTGACAGCCTGCAGTAAATGTCGTGGTTCACCCAAGCCAGACGTCTCAGCCTCCCAGCCCAGTTCTGTGCTGGTTCACTGGGGTGAACCAGCCAGAGACTCCACCAGAAAGTGTCCTGCAGGACTGCTCCCATACGGCAGCACAGCACCGTGGTGTTTGGCTTCCATGTGCCCCTTGCAGCCCCTCTGTGCCATCCTAGACCTTGTGCCCTTGGCTGTACCATACCACCACCCTCCTCCTGCAGGCCTTGCAGCACAGCCCTTCAGTGCCCGGCAGGAAAATCATCGCCTTCGTGGGCTGCCACACAACTCCCAAATTATTTCAGGAGTGTTGACTTCAAGCACACACACAAGCAACTATTGTGTCTTGTGGCCACAAGGCCAAGTGCCACACATTGTGGGCACGGCCGTTCTGCTCCAGAGCCAAGCTGGCCCTGCACGGTGTCGGCAGGAGATGTTCTGTACTACCTGTCCTGGGAGGCTGGAAATTGCTCCCTAGGCTGGGTGCCATTAGAGATACAGATATAACCTTTACCTGTTAACTAATGGAATTGTTTTTCCCAGTGCAAGGGTATACCTGCATGTGTTAGCATTGGAGATTTCGGCTTCCAGACCTGATGCGGTCTTCAATGAGTCTATTGTAACATTATTTGAAATAATGTCTATTGGGGTTTTTTTTCCTTGAAAGTTGACAGTTGAAATTTCTTTTTTGTTTAATGCCTAAAAATTTTCTTTTACCTGATTTGCCCTCTTCCTCTCCTAAAGCATATGTATGCACAAAAAAAATTGACTTCTGGATGTCTGGATACTTTCCTCATGCATTTAATAGCACTAAGGACATGAAATACTGTACTGAGTCCTCTGGGAAACCTACAATTAGTGGGATGAAAATACATTCTGTAAATGATTGAGCTCATGAAACAGTGTGAGTAATTAAAATGCTGTGCAGGGCAGAGCTGAAAATCCTTACAGGATTATCAGTGAGGTATTGTTTAAAAGATGTCCTTGGGTTGGACAGTGACAGCAACACTGAGTGCAGGCATCACTCAGAGCTCCTGCTGAGAATGGAAGGTGGCAGATACCATGTGCAGTACCTGATTAGCCTTCTGTTTTCTTCCATTTTTACTCTTTCTGTTCCAGATGAGAGGAGCTCTGCATAGCATATTTGTTTCATCCCAGGAGGTCTGCAGATTGATTGATTGGTTGTTGGGGGATTTTTTGTTTGTTTATTTGTTGTGGTTTGTTTTTTAAACCAGTTTGTAATGAGACTCTTGGGAGTGTAGAGCCAGGAAAGGGACAGCTTTGAAAAATTCTCTGTACGTCTACTTGTGAGGTGGTCTTGGTGTGTGTGCGTGCGTATGATCTTATCCCAGGATAGGCACCAAAGAGCTGTCCACAGACCTGGTTAAACATTTAACACCTAGCTGCAGTTTCCATGCCTTGTTTCCAAAGGGATTTTAGTACCTGAAGATGCCTACGGAGCTTTCAAAGGGCCTTTGCTCATTGGGTACCCAAATTGCTGTGACTTTGATGGGATTGATATGTCTACCTTTATTAGGATTCTTTGAAAATTCCTCTAGGAGTCCATTTGCCATGCATTTAAAATCCTTGCAAAGTATAATCAGGGTTTGTTTTTTGTTTGGTTGTTTTTGTGCCTGGAGCTGCACTTCCCAACGTGGCAAGTCCTGCCCAGCTAGCACAGAACAGCTTCAGAAATGTCAAAGGCTGCAAGATGCTCATGCACTATGGCAACCCGTTGGGCAGGATTGAAAAGGACAGTGACAGGTTATGTAAGTGAGCAGTGGGTAATTTACTTTGTGAAGATCTTTAAAACTCACCATTGTTTTAGGCTCATGAGTGGAAGTTTATTATGATATATTTGTTGGAGGGTAAGGTCACATTTTTGTTTCCTGGGTGAAAAAATGAGGCCAGACAAATACAGAAATACAGTTACAAACACAGTTAGCAGATGTCTGCATCCTTTCAGATGTGGGATGGCATGAGTGACCTGGTGGGTGTGGGCTGGAGGAGGAGTATGAAAAGGGAAATGATTTGCACATAGTAGGCCGGGAACAAATTTGAGTTGAAGAACTTTATGGGGAGGACAGGATTGAGAGAAAGGGGAAAAGACAGGAAAAAAGAAATTTTCCTTGGTTGGGTGAAGGTGATGGGACTGGAGGAACTGATGTGAAGATGTGTGTGAGTGGGTCAGACCTGAGCCATGCATGAGGGCAAGGGGGAGCTGACTTGGGTACAAAACAGGTTAAACAAGGACACATGGCAAGAAGGTAGGAAAGGGAGGGGGAGCTGAAGGTTGGGAAGGTAGAAGGTGAGTCCAGCTTGACAGTGGGGGTGAGATGGCAAGCAGGTCTTTCCTTTTCCAGAGGCAGTTGCTTATGAATACCCATTATGTCTGTTTTTATCTCTCTGCAAGGAAGCTTTCCAAAAGCATGAATAATACCTTATTAGGTAGAGGGTAAAGCCCCTCCTTTTTATCCTGCTTTAATTCATGCTTCCTCTGCTTTGGTGGCTGCCTTGTACATGGTGCTGTTAGAAGTGCAATTATCATTCTTCCTGGTTGGGCGCTATGAAGGGCGTAGCCTCTCGCGGCATCTCCTGCAGGCTTATTACTCAAGAGAGAGGAGCTGTGCACGAGAAGCCAAATTAAACTGAGCAAAGAGGAGGCTGTTTCCACCACAGGGATGGAACAGATTGTTTTGCTGAAGACCAGGTCAGGAGCTGGTCTAGGGGAGAATGTAGCTGGAAGCCTGCGATATAGGGAGTTTGTGCCATGGAGATGAAAGACAGAACGCTATGGTTCTTCATGGCGTAGCCTGCCTCCCTCCCTTTTGTCCACTGCTTTACAGATGTGGGTTGCTGTGTACCCTCTGCTTGACAGTGGAATATTATCCTGCACAGACTTCAAGGCTTGAAGTTGTAAAACTGTGACCCTGTCCTCTGGTCTTCTTCAGGATCTTGACCATTGCTTTTTAGAGAGCTCTCCAGACCTAGTTTAAAGATCCCAAGTCATGGAAAATGCAGTGCATCCTTGAAAGAACCACCTTCTCCCTTCCTTTTTTAAAAAGCATCACTTTTCTCAGCATGAATTAATCTGTTTTTAGCAGTCTTTCACCATTGCATCACCGCTGTTTTCCCTCTACTTTTTGGCAAGAGTGCCTTACACACCACTCCGTGGTCAGCTTTGAGGGGCAAACTGTCATTATCTCTATGTGCCAGGATTCCAGATGTCTCTGAAGCTTTCTGAGCATCAGGCAGCAAACAGTTAAGGCAGCTGAGCCACAGATCTCAGAACATTTTGCTAACGAGCCAGGTGAGCAAAGAACAGATAAAGGCAGCACCTGCCTATGGGTTTGGAACAGCCTGGGGCCATGGATAGAATGTAAATACACTCTGAAAATCTTATTGTCTGACACTGTGCCAGCGTCTTCTGGGCTCTTGTCATGGAAAATATTTCAGCTGAGGTCATTCAGTCAGCAAAAAACCAGGATTTAATACCCTCTGAGGTGCCAACTTGCTTCTTTCTTTGTGTCGATAAATAAACAAAGTAGGGTAGCATTTCATGTTGCCAGGATGATCTTCGTTTTATTAGGAAGAGCTTAAAAGTTGTTGATTTTTTTAAAATTTTTTTTCCTTCTCCTTCCTCCTCTTTAAATGCAAAGACCGTATGTTTCTGCTCCCTTTCTCTGTTTGCTCCTCCTGGCTCATGCACACACCCAACCTTTAGAGTTAGAACTAATGTCTGCTTCTTGTAAATCTCTGCTGGCTGCCTCAGGCTGTGTTTTTAATTCCTTTATTCAGCTTTCAGATGAGTAGGAGAAAGGTGCAGCTTTTTGAGATGATGGAAGTTGCCATTTCCCTTCTTCAGTCAATTAGGTGCTTTGGTTGTTTTCAGCTAATTCTCTAAAACTTTCCATTGATGATAGCGCTAAGGGGCATGGGGAGAGCTGAGAGATCTGGGAGGGAGAAGAGGGAGGGCTGGTAACTGGATTATCTACTGGTGGGATGACTGATTTGCTGCCTGTGCCTCTGGGACAGAGAAACAACCTGACTTCAGAACTGTGTTCAGAGCAGCTGGCTTCTGGTCAGTCAGATTTATGGCTTTTGATTATATTTGTGCGGTGCCTGTCCTTTCTCAAGAGTAATATGAGATGTGGTGATCCTGTCAGTGCACTCGGGGAAACCATTGCTTTTCCTTCCAAATCCTTGCAATGGGAAATTACTTCAAAGTTTGCATGGAGCTTCCCTTAATTATGTGTCTTTGAGATACTTCACCACATCCTTCAGGTCCAGACCCTTCCACCATTGCCCATTTTGGGTAAGTCATGGGTGTGCAGGCACTACTGGGTGGGAAGAAACCGTTTGTCTAGAGGTGATCCCTACCTATTGAAAGCCTTCACCTCATCTATTTTTCAGCCAGATGTCCCTCCCTGCCTCCTCTGGGCCTTGCTTACTGGCCTGCAATACCCAAGCCCCTCGTGGGTGGTGACTGCCTCATACAGATGCTGTAGAAAGCACTACAGCATCCTGGCAAGTCCAGCAATGGCGTTCCCTTTCTTCCACTGTGTTTCAGCAACAACGTGAGAGCAAAGGATGGGCTGTGCCTTCTAAAACACCATCTCTTTCTGCTTTCAGGCAGGAAGGAATGAGATCAGTCCTTCCACATCAGCACTTTTCTTTATCTTGTTGTTTTCTGCCCTAAGTCTGTCAGGGTCTGTGGCTCACCTTGTAATGAGTCTGCAAACCTTGGGGCTGGGAATCGTCTCACCTGATTTTGGTTATCTAAAACTTAGACATAAAGTTTAAGATTGTCATCTAGACTCCCTCTTTACTCAGTGAGGAGTGATAAACAGCCCATGCCATTCACCTTACCCACTCCAGACATCTGCCTTAGGTTGGGATGATTCACTCTTTGGAAGCTCCGTGCACTCCACAAACTGTCTGGGAGGCATAGGGGAACATTTAGATCTGGACCCCTGACTCTCACACGGCTCTGCATCTGAGAAATCCAACACCTGCTTCTTTTTAGCATTTACCATGGATATTGTCAGTGTGCAGGGTGGAATTGCACTGTCCCTGGTTTTAAGGGGAGTGACCTGTGACCCAGTGACTGTTGAGATGTCTTTGTGCTGATTTTGGTTTTGATGGAGATGTTGTTTTGCCTGTGGTGGCCCAGAGGAACAAAGGTTTTTAAAGTGAGAAGGTAATAAGTACTTTGTCAAATGTTGTCATTCTGCTATCAATTTTTTTCAGTCAATCAGATGGATTTTAAGGCTAGCAGTTTCAGAGTTGATGAAAAAATATGGAGACCTGGTTTCCATTACAACTAAAGATCTCAACTGCTTTATATTTACCCTTACGTTAATCTGTGATGTGATTACTTGTCCCCAGAGTGTATATCTTTGAAGGGGAAAGACTGCAGGCATTCCCCACCCCACATGAGATACAGACCTTAAAATACAGAGGGGAAAATAGAGCTTGGAGCCAAGCTAATCTTCTTGGGTTGCTGCTGGGAACACAATGGTGAAAAATTGCTGTGGCAAGGGACCCTGCTCTTCAACCAAAGACAGGAACTAGGCTGACAGGACAATAATAGTGTGTTGGCTCAACTGGCAAACACACATCCCCTTTGGACAGACTCAAAATGCTACATTGAGAAGCAGTTAATACACCGTTGTGTAAGGTTCCTAATGGACTGGAGCCAGAATGCTCCATTAACCACACACATATAAAATATTCATTGAGCTTGGGTTTTGTTGCCAAGCTGGAGGAAGGGGGAGAAGCTTTGTGTATAGAGATAACACTGTCAGTATTGAGGGCTGAAGGGAGGAGTTGATGATGTGTTCTGAAATCTTTTATTCTTTTTAAGAAGAGAAGTACTTTTGATCCTTAGCAGGGGCTAAGGGGTGCAAAGAGGATTAAATGCAATACTTGCCAGGTTTTATGTTTCATGTTTAATTGACCAAGGGTTGAAGGTACCTGCCTCTGTGTTAAACTCCCTGATCTGTTCTGTACCATGTGATTTCTGCAAATTAAACACAGGATCAGTCCTTAGAAAATAAAAATATTGCAAAAACCATAATTGTGTTCCCCAGAAGGTTGGCTTCTTAACAGAAGAAAACTTCCCTAAGCACAGGAAAGTGAGGACTGTGGTGATAGGATATATAAGCACCAAGGTTTCTCTCTGGAAAACATATGTTCGCCTGTTTTTGTGCTAGTTTTAGGTGTAAGCTAAAAGAAGGTTTGTTTTCTGGGTGCTGAATGTACAATGAACATTTAAAAGAGACCTGGTTGGGAGAATTGGCTTGACTTGCTGTTGGTGCTTCAATTAGGAGACAATGAGGCAAATCGTAAAATTGTGTTTCAGACTGAATGAGTAAACATGTGTGCAAAAGATACTGTCCATGTGACCCCTCTCTCTTGCCTGAAGGCAACTTTGTGTATCCACTGAAGCCAGACATGCTGGAAGAACCACAGTCCCGCTGAGGAGGAAGAGGCAGCCTGTGGAGCTGTGTGGGATGGGTAACTGGGAATACGAGGCCAGGAAGGGAACGTGTAGTGGTTTGCCTGGGCTCTGGGGGCTTTGTATCTTGTGGTGTCTGGGCAGCCTTTGGGAGGATACTGGAGAGGGCCTGGTGACCTTCCTTGTGCACCGTGTCTGGTCATGGTTGTGTGAGCAGGAAATATGAGGGAGAGGTCCAGGAGGCAGAACATAACATTTTGATAGGAGAGGATGGTAAAGAACAGGAGCTCCATTACAGCATTCAAGAAATACTTGTCCCAGACAATGAGAGACCTGTTGTGTGTCTGAGGAAGTGGTGTGGGAAGAAACAGGAGAGATGTTCAAAAATGGATGGGAGGGATGATGTCTTCTGAAATGGGTGCAGCCAGGTTGGTGGCACTGGGAATGAAAACAAACACTGGGAAGTCTTCAAAATTATTTGAGGTGGGATCCTGGAGAAAAACACGCTCATCCTGATGGCAAATTTCCTTCTGTGCCTTCATGGCAGGACAGAATAAACACCAAGAGTCTAAGCAAATCCCCAGTTAAACAAGGCACGTGCAGACCAAGACCAAAAGTGTCTATGCTTTCCTAGAAATATTAAATGCATATAAGGTGAGGATGGGTGAATTTCACTGCAGTGGCCTCACAGAAATCTTACTGAGTGAAGCTGATCAGTACTAACACTGCACTAACAGGATACTCATGATGTGGAAATAGCAGGAATAGATTTTGCTGTTGGAGGAGTGACTCACAGTCAGTTGGAAATCAGAGTCCAATAAGATAAATCAATTATCTGTATGATCATTTGCCACCCACTCTCTATGGCTTGGATGTTGCCATGCCAAATAAAAAAAAATCCATTATAATAAACTTATCCTTTTAAACAGCTGACAATGGCAGTGAAAATAGCTATGAAATACTTTAAAAAAAGATCAGAGGCAATGGACGATATGCAAGAAAATAGACTGGAGAAGATTTATCCTACTTAGGATATAAAGGGCAAATTTTAATTTACATTTCTAAACAGACCAATAAAAGAGAAAATAATTTTTGACTAAGACCTTGTTTAAATTATAGCTGTTGCACTGAAGAATGGCTTGGCAATAGCAACCAATTCATGGTCAATTTAATTACTTTAGTAGGAATAACAACATTAGGAAAAACCCAGACCATGACAGTTTTTTTCAAAAGCATTGTAATATTAAGAGATTTAATTTATTTTAATAACATTAATGGGTAGGAAAATTAACTAAGAGTGTAAGTACTGTGCCTGTATAGTGGAGAAAACATACCAGTTCCCAAAATTCACCTAACCCCCCAAAAATTTACCACAGTTAAACAGTGGAGGAAAGGGACAATAAAATGATGTCCTTTAAAAAGTGGAAATCACACCTAAACAAAGAAATCAGAGAGGAATATAATTTCTTACAAGATAAATGTAAACTCATTGCAACACAAACTAAAATGGTTTGAGGAGTGACTCACAAAAAACATGGAAAATCGTAACAAATTTCCTTCAAATAAGACAGGAACTGAGAGTCTGTGGCTTCAGCAAATGCTCAGGGGGTGAAAGGAGCCATGGAGGTCAGCAATCCCACGGACAGCAGAGCAACCTGCTTGCCTGCACAGCAACCAAGAAAGTCCTGCATGGTTTGAGCCCAAGGAATGGTTTCTAATTGAATTGTTAGCAGAAGAGCTTTTAAAACAGGCATGAATGAAATGAACGATAGCAAATCACCAGGACAAACGACATTCACTCAAGTGTTCTAAATTGCTCTGGTGTGAAACTTTTGGCTTCAGTCAGCCTCAATCCCAGCAGAGGTAACTAATGTGACACCAATCCTAAAAAGTGTTCTAGCAGGGATGAAAAAAACTGCAGGTGACTCAAGTCTGGCTTCTCTACCCGGAAAAACTGAAAGGAAATTACAACAGATTTAGTGGCAGGATACCTAAATATGATATATTGCGGGTGTGCTAACACGATCCTTGTAAATTAAAGGCATGCATTGCAAACCCCGTAGATCTTCAAAGGAATGAATAAGCACCTGGAAAAGCATGTGACACTTAATATCGTGTGCTTGGGGTTTTGAATGGATTTTGAAAAGGTCTCAGCAAGGTATGAAGAAAAAGATAGCTGTAACTAGCCAATTTTCACACTAGAAAACGTTCATGTTCCTTTTAGGGATCCTTTGGGGGTGAGGAGGGGAGAGCAGTCCTTGCAGAGTTTCTGGGGTAGAGGAAGCTATGTTCTTCAACAGCCCTACATGGAAAAAAGAATTAGTAGGGAGGGCAGGGAAGCCACTCATGCCAAAAATCACTACTACAGTGAAAACTAAATCTTTTTGGTCCTTTTCTCAAGGATGTTGAGAGACTGGACAATACAGTGGTAGACAAAAGATAATATTAATATACATAAATAATACAGGGGAAATGATAATTTTTGCCTCTAGGTTGCTATGTTTTCTGTGGTTTCTGTACTCAGGAAAATGATTAATAAAGTCATGGTTGCTCATTTGCCTGAAATGTCAGACAAGTACTAGAAGTCCTATAAATGTCAAAGAGAAATTTTTGGAGATTTTTTTTGAATAATTGACAGCAAAATAAAAAACTTATGCCACCACAGTATATAGAGGAAAGAGACAGAGATGTGGATCTTCCTGTAGTGTTCCTGCATTCTTGGCTGCTGCATGCAGGACTGTTCACTCAATATCAAAAAAATATATCAGGAGTAGAAAGCATAGAAAAGAGCAGTAAGAGTAGCTAGAAGTATGGAATGTCTCTCTTTAAGTCTCAACAAAGTAATGCTTCTCAGCCTTGAAAACTGAAGAAGCATTTGACAGAGGCTCATAAAATCATGAGTGGTATGGAGGAGGTGAATGGGAACTGACCATTCCTTTGTCCTTGCAACATAAGAACTAAGAGTACGAAAGAAGCTAGATGGATACTGACATTGAATGAAAGGAATACTTTTTCATTATTTTTTTGTGGAAGTGATGACACATACTGTAAATAACAAAATGAAATAAGTTTAAGAAAGGGTAAGTCAAAATTCTGTAGGATCCATTCACCAGAGACTACTAAACACAATGGCCTGTGTGGGCTTGGAGATTGCTTCAAGTCCCTAAATGGCCAATGGCCAGAAGCTGGGGGACTGTGACCATTCTGTGCATGGCCTGTGTCGTGTGTCTGTTAAGTATCTGCTTTTGGACAGAGCTGCAGGTGAACTGCTGGGCTAGATAAAGCTTGGCTTTACTTGCAGCACCATGTTTGTATCCCTGTTCTACTAAGATTGAACCTGCTTATCTCCAAAATTTGTTTCCTGTTTTGTGTTGCCCCGCAGTTCACTTGGAAATATTCCTTTTCCTTTCTGTCTGTTTGTGTGAGCTTTTGGCCCAACTGCCAATACTCAGCTTTTCCTCCTTGATGTTCAAGTTACTGCATCTTGACCCTATGGATCCCTTAGTGTATTTGGAGATCAGCAGTGTGTGTTTTCTTTTAAAAAATCAAAATATTTCAGCCGGATTCACAAAATCAGTTGATTTATAAGCCCTGAGATAACAGTGCATGTAAATAGAGGACTAACTTTAAGCATATGCTTAAGTTCTGTGCATCTCGACCACATGCTTAAGTGCTTTGCCAGATAAAAATAGAAGCATGATTTAACAGTAAGCCTGACTTTCCATTGTGCTATTTTAGTTTTATGCTGATTTAACTCCAGCTAACTTAGCCAGGATACAAGACTTGGTTTGGAGAAGAGAGCTGGGGTCTGAAAACAAGTTATTCCAAACCCTGGAGCTGGAAGAAGTTCAGTAGGACCAAAGATTTACAAGAAGGGGTGTGAGGGCAGAGTGTTAGGCTGCTTCTTCTGGATTCATGGTATGAGTTTGAGTTTCATGCTGGAATTGCACAACACTCAGATACAAGTGGGTGTCTGGCCATGCTGACTAAGTTAAAAGCATCCAGATGTGAATGTTTTGGCTATGGAAACTTTTGTACTTTCAGTATGCTAGCCCAATTTTCTTGGGAGAATATTCGAACTTCTCCCTCTGCTAAGATTTCTTTTTCAGCATCATTTAAAATGTTGAGCAATGTAGTGATTTGCCTATAATACAATATATAGATCTGCCCCTTGAAAGATAATCACAGGCCATTTCAACTGGATTTGCCTACAATATGAACTGATATTAGGAGAGAAAAAGTGCTGCTCTTGTTTTGAACTGAATTGAAAAACCAAGAAACCTCAACAGGGCTTGAGAGAGGAATAGCAGAATATTGTAAATATTATGCTAGAAGGATGAGATGCTGCACCCACCCAGGTTTGATAGCAGTCCAAAGGCATGGAAATTAGTCAGAAGACTGGATTCTTTAATTTCTAATGTTGCAAGCTCTTAAATCAGAGAATCAGCAGCCTGATTTTATTTGTATTACAGTTACCCAGCAGTTTGAAAAGGAGACATCAGACTCTTCCTAAAATAATCTAGATTTATACTGATTGCTTTCAGCTCTGTGTGAATAGCTGCCCTAGAATTTGAAATGCTCCTGACTTGAAATTGTTGAGAACTCTTAGTTTTGAATCATGTTACTGAATGTATTTCTTTACTCTGAATTAAGTATTTCATAGGGGAAAGGAGAAGGTATGAGAAATCCCTCAGATCATGTGGTGGAAAGATAGGTCCAGCTCCACTGAAACTCTTGGTCTACAGATGTCCCCTAGGAGACCTTTCGTGAACATCAGACAAAGAATGGCAGTAGAATTTTCATTGCACTCTGTCAGGTAAGGGAAATGAGGGATCAGGACAGCAGGTGGAAACCCGTAAGTACCTAAAGGATGATATAGGGAACATAGAGAATATTTGTAATGCTTTGCAAGTGGCTGGGGGTTTTAAATTTTTTGCCTCTAGCTCTAATGTAGCCTGCAAAGGTTACTGATTACTAAATTTTGTGTATTCCTCTAGACTAAAAACATAAATGTGCTCTTATAGAAAAACTAAAGGAATTTCTGTATCTCTGAGTTTCATGAGTGACTTATTCTTCACATTTGTACTGAAGTCTTTCAGGACTGGTAAAATTAGTTTCCTTTTTTGGTTGGGCAAATGCAAACTAATACCAGATTGTGGAGGCAGCTGTGGATTGATATGAATGAAGCATCAAAACTCATCAGTATCTGCAGACATTTTCTTGACATCTGTAGAAAAAGACAGGGCTGGAGCCTCAGGGTGCTGGAATAAATTTTTTTTGCCAGTGTGTACAGGAAGGGAAGTACAATTCCCTTGAGTCTAGAGAGGTAGGAAGAGTCACCTGCATGGAGATGTGTGGCAGCTTTGTCTTACCATCCCAGCAGAGGAATGCTAAAATAGTCTTTCACTGCGATGATAAAGCCAGACTAGTTTTGAAATGAGTGTCTGCTGTCTTCTGCAAATAAGTTTGCAGCAGATGGTTTCATTGCTCCCCAGCCCCAATAAGAAATATGAATTCTTCTTAAAACACTGAGGAAAATTTTATGAAAAAGCAGTGCAGACTTTTTATGTCAGTGTGAAATGGGTGTAGAGATACCATGGCTAAAAGCAGAGGTGTAAGACTTGCCTTTAATGGGTACTTTATCTGGAGAAACTACATAAACTTCAAGGCTTATCTTGCAGTTCTGTGCACTGCACAGAATAAGTGTGTGTGCTCCATCTGAACATAGCAGAGACCACCCTGGGTCACAGAAATCGAGCAAGTCTTCTTCTTTGGGACCCCAAGTTGGGTTTTAGGAACATGGAGCTCCATTCCTCGTTTTGTTACAAAGTTTTTCTGTGTCTTTCTGCCAGTTCTGCTGATTTATGGGCAGGTACTTATGCATAGTACTATAGGCTAAAATATTTGTGCATCTGAAAATATGTAGGGAGTTGTGCTCTCCCACTCTTGCAGAGAAGCAGTGGAAGGATTCCTGAGTGTGGTTATGGCACAATTCTGGTTTTGGGGCTGGAATCTCAGCCACAGTAAAGTGTTCTCCTGGAAACAGCAAACAAAGAGTGGGTTGTCCCCTCTTGCTACAGCGTATCCCCAAGTCCTGGTGCAAGGAACTGCTTTTCAAGTGGACGGTTACATCTCCCAAAACATTTACATCCATATGCATGTGCTCTCTCTGGTTTTTTTGCACTTGAGCATAAAACACAAATCCCTTTCAGGTGTGAAACCTCCATATCCCCACCTCTGGTTTTCTGTGTACCTCACTAGGAGCAATGTGGGTGCACAGATAATGGCTTCTTTCACAGTGTAGTTGTCCAGCTCCAGTTCACTGTTCCTTTTCCCTTGTACTGAATTGCTTGCTAATGCCACCTCTGCTTCCCTCCTTCTCCATCCTCAATGTAAATTGACTTGCTGCAACCTGCTACTCTCCAGAAATTACAAAGGCTAGGAAGATAATTTGTTGCTGGTGCTGATAGCATCTGTTTATTCTAATGCACCAGTCGGGCTGTGCTCGCCTGCACACGGGGAGAAAATGACCTTCAGTAGAATCACAAACTCAATTCTGGAACAGCATCTCCCCAGGCAGCTGACTGCTGGGAATCTGAAGCTTTCAGGGAGGCTGCAGCCAAACCAATGCAGAGCAGGGCTGCCACCAGGGAGGCAGAAGGTAACCTAGAGCTTTTTCAAGAGTAAGAAAATATTGGAATACTCACAGTAGATTTGTGGCCTGAAAAAATGCTGTGCATCAGATCTCTTTTAGGATGCTTGGATTTCTTGTTTTCATGAGCATGAACACTGCTTTTGCTACTTTGCACACCAATGCCCAATTAGAGTTCAATGCTGCTGCCTCAAGGAAGGTCTGGTTAGGACATTCTCCCTTGAAAAATAAGATAAATAAAGAAGATAGTAGAGTTTAAAAGAAAAAATCCATAGGAGTTCAATTGGCTCACTGGCTGTGATGAAATTGTTAATAGTGGCATAAAAAGAATGTTCTTTGTATCTTATGAATAAACAGAAGATGAGTGTTTTCTCTGGATAATGGAATAATTTTCACTTCATTGGTACTTGGGAGTATATTAATCAGGTTTTAAAGTTACATATGCAAATCTCACTGGGTTTCTCTAACTCCAAATCCTAGAGGTACAAAGCTGAAGAGCTCCCTAGGTCTTTATTCTGATTTCTGATAAGAAAGACTGAGGAAGTTCTAGAGGCTAAAGAAATCTAAATTTAGATCAATATTTTAAATAGATTGCTATGATCATTAATAATTTAATATTAATTCAAGGAAATGTAAAGCTATGCAAGGAATACATAAGGAATAACATACTAAAGTGATGTATCACATGGAGACATCTAGTACTGGTTTTTGGCAATTAACCATGATCAGTTTGAGTTGGATTAAAAAAAAAGAAATCTCTCTGGTTGATTATTACACTAATGTTGATGGAAGAAGTTCCTATATCCCTTAAACTTGCTCCCGTACATATTCTTTCATGAACTCAAGCGTTACAGTATCAAATAAGAAATAGCAGATGGAATCCCAACTGTTTCAGTTACAAATTTCAAAGCGGGATTTGTAAAGAGGTTTAAAGTGTAGCTATATTAAATAGTTGAGTTCCTAGTGGGATCCATTTGTTTCACTGAATTGCTTAATGGTGTGGCAGTGACTGTAAGAAGGGGTGAGCTTCACTCTGCTGGTGTTAGCAGATGATGGAAGGACCAGTTTAGCATGGTTTGGATCCTTCAGTAGAATGGAAATAGCAAGTAATTTTTCTTTTCAGGATCCTACAGGTAAAGGAAATTAAAAATCTGAGATCTATGTACCAGATGGAACAGACTGGGCTGAGAAACAGGAATCTGGAAAATGATTGAGGGCTTGAATGTATAATTGGCTGAGTGTCATCTCTCACTCCAGTGCTGTGGCCAAAGGGTCTAAAGCAATCCTTGGATCCTTTCTAACGCCTGCTCAATATTCCCTGTCTCTATACTTAGAGATTGCTTTACTGCTGTGTTTGGCATTGGTGCAACTGCTTTGGGAACACTCCATCCAGCTGTGGTGCCCACAATTAAAGAAGGATGTTGAAAACCTGGCGATCTTTCAGAGAGGAGCCACAAGAATGACTGGGGGATTGGCAAACACCTTACAGTGCAGTCCATCTCCTTAGCTTACCAAACAACAAGTCAAGAGAAGTCTGGTTTTCAAGTATGCTATATAAGGAAGAGAAATTCAGAAACAGAAGCTACTTTGGGCAATAGTATAATAAGAATTAGTGTTAGAAGTTGGACGAGTTCATACTGCATATAAGTCTTCAGCTTTAACAGCGGAAACCATTCTTGGAGCAAAAGTCAGGGCTATGATTTATTTCATCATTTGCAGTAGAGATTGGATGCTTTTCCCATCAGTTACACTCAGGTTCATGCAGGATATTCATTCAGAGCAGCCTTGCTGCTGGCATCCTTTCAGAAGTCAAACCTAGCTGACCATGGCTGCCCTCTGGCTCTGTTAATTTAGAGATCAGGATTCTCACTCCAAAATGTTTGTGATCTAGAGACACAAAATCCTTCAAGATATTAATTGTGCTGTCTGATCTTAGACTCCATTCTTCAGTTTCACTGTAGGATTGGATAGGAAAAACAAGAACTTGTGGAAGAATTTTTCTGTGAGATTTTGTTTGACCATATGAAAAGCTTAGGGACTAGTGCTGATTTTAAAACTATTTCTCCATGTTTGCAATTCCCATATGAGCACAGCCTTTGGCAGGTGGCAGGGCAGGAGGTTTTGAATGAACAGTTAGAGTCAGGCTCCTTTCCTCAAAGGCTTGAAGTCATGGTCTGGCAGAAGGATCCACCAACATTTGTGAAATGGACAAGGGAGAGCAGGGAAGAGAAAAACCATCTCTCCAGTGCCAGGTCCTACCCCTGATGTTCCCTGTAACAAAGCCTGACCTTGCAGTTTCGACTACCAGCCAGTCTCTGTGGTGCCCTGTGGCCTTGGCTGCTACCCTGCCTTCCTCTCTGAGGAGAGAATTCCTCTTGGGCAGCAAAAAAAACACATTGGCAATGGCACAGCAAGAAATTCTGCCTTTCTGCTGCCCACACTGTGCATGCCCTGTGAGAAAGAAGTCTGCCTGAAATCTTCCCCAGCCCTTGAAAAGAGAAATGGGCATGGCACACCTTGGTGTTCATTGAATTGGGATTGAATTCTAATATTCTTTGATCAAACCTTTTGGAGGATGTCTGAGCCTTGAATTTGGGTTCTTGACATTTTAGAAATAGTACTTTCTGGTCTCAAAACTCTCCAAATAAAACCAGACCTGTGGTTTTCCCCACTTCCCTACTGGGCTGTTTGATTTCTGAGCCCTGAGTTTACCAAAGAGAGGCCACTTTGCTTCCTCCTACAGAAAAGTATTGTCGTCAGGATGATGTGAAGCAAGCAAATTTTGCTGAAGCCTTGATCTGAAATATTTTATTTAAGGGAGGTTTTCTGCTTACTTTCCTGTCTATATATAGCTTTCTCCAGAAGCTCTTTTGTAAGACTCAGATTCTGCTATGATCAAAGTTGATTCCATACTCTTAGTTTTCCCCACTTTGACTGGACAAACTTCCCTTTTTTTATCCCTACCCAGGCAAGGGAGAAAGCCCAGCACAAGGACCCACAGTTGGTTGTGGTCCTGCACCAGGCTCTCCATGCTGACACCTACACCGGGCCCCTGGCTTTTTTTGGGCATCAGAACAGGTGTGGTTATTCAATTGCTCAGGCAAAGCTGGGCTTTTGGAATCCCATCCCCCAGGAACTCTAAGGGATGCTTCTAGTTCATTTTTTCTCTTTAAAGCTCTTTACCACTGTGGTAGATAGATATGTAGTTCCCTGTTTCATCTGAAGGCATTTGGTATCATGACTGTAAATTGATGTAGATATTTTAGTTATCAGCAGCTGATAGGCATTCAGGATAGGTTGTGGCATGATTACATTTGATACCTTTGTGGAACAATGGTAGAAATATCATAAATAGTATCTTTTAAAGTATATTCTATTTTATAAACAAGTGACTTTGGTTTGGATCAGTTGGAAACCTCTGGCACAACTTAATAATAAAATTGGAAAGAAATTTCCCCTTTTTCAATGTACTTCCAATACTGGGTCTCCTTAGTTAAGAAAAGATTGCTGTTGAAATTAACTTTGTGAAGATCCAGTCAAAGAAAAAAATAACACTGAAATACACTGTGTTGATTCTTACAAGACAAACATTCTTTCTGGACCTGTTCTCAAAGGACATTTCACCTGGAACAGGAAGATGAGGTGACGAAGAATAAAAAAAATACAGTTTTCTGGATGTTGTAAGTTCTGATTTTGTGTAAAACAAATATATTGTATAATTAGACTGATGAAAGCTCTGTTTGTATAAGGGTCAGGATAAAGTGATAAATTACCTTGTGATTTCCAGACTTTCAAAACTCAATACCGTTCATACTTGTATTTCTCTAGGTTTCCAGAAAAACAGATGAATGACTGTGTGTGTTCTCTGGGATAATGTGTCTGTCAGGAGCCCTATATTCTCCCTCAAAAGATGCCCTGCATGGTAAATATTACCTCTTTACTGTCTTTGCATGTCAGCCTTCCAGCTCCAAGCTGTTCCATTTGTGTGCAGAGAGCAAAGGGTGAATCACTGTCTTAATTAAGGTTCATGTTTGATACCTTTGCTATTCTTCCAGTTATTCTCAGCTGGTGAATAAAGAGTTAAAAATAGGACATAGACTGTCCTCTTCTGTGGTCTTTACTGCTAGCCCAGAATGTTTATAGAACCTTTCTCAGTGATAGTGTGTTTTGATTAATATTCACATTTCTACTCAGATTTTTCTTTAAAAGCCTAAGTTGAATGCAGCCCACAAGATCAATTGAATTGTGTTTGCCAGTACATCATTAGCAAGTCAGGCCATCGGTCACACTGGAATTTTTTTCAGCCTGAGTTGATTGATCTTCATATTTTTAGTGCCCCTTGATAGGTTTATTTTTGTGTAAAGCACATCAGTAGAAATATCTCAAATCAAATCCATTTCTGAAACTCCAGCTAGAACAGTAGTTGAAAGTCAGGGTCAGGAACTTAAAAGGAAGCAGAGAGAGAAAAGAGGGAAGTGAGCTCTACATCAGTGCAGCGTTTTCTCCCAATAACTTGTATGTGCTTCGTTGCAGGCCCCAAGGGAAAGAATTTTCTGCTTGGGCTACAGAAGGAAGTGTTGAAGTGTTGGGAGAGGCAGGTGAGAAAGCAGCTATGTTGTTCTTAGAAAAGCTTCATTGGCAAACTAGCACAATAATTTCTCAAAAGAAAAAAAGTCCTCCCCAAGAAGGAGAATTTTGCTGACAAGGTGTTAAGAGATGAAATATCTGCTTTTATTTCATTCTGTTCTCTAAAGGGATTTAGAATTTTGCTGTGTAGCTCTTTCATACCAAACTTTCAAAGTAAATCCAGTTTCTCTGCCAACACACTTTTTAAAGGTGTAACACAGCTCTGTTTTCAGAACTTCATCTTGTTTGAAATTTGTTGAATTTGTTGGGTTTCTTCTGGCCTAAAGTGAGCATGAGTGCCTTGGGTTCTGTAAAAATAGTGGTAACATGGTTGAATCCTGCAGGAGCCAACCACGGACAGACATTTCTAACATCAGGCTGTGTGTGATTTCCTCCAGGAGCAGAACAGAGATCCCACAAAGGCTCCTTAATGCTGCTTGGAGGCTGATCTCTGCCCTCACCCCTCTGCTCCAGAGCCACAGTCAGTGACCAGGGTTGGGGACCACCTGCTCTCCCTTCTAGTGCTCCAGCTGGATCACTGGCACCAGGTTTTTAAGGTATGTTATGTCAATGATAAAAAACAGTGTTATAAGATTGCTGGAGTGTTTGGATTCAGCTTGTTGGTCTGGCCTTTCAGTAGGTTTGGAATGGGAACAGAAAATGGTTTTGACCCATATTCCTCCTGGATTGTCTGTCACCATTCAGAGTCTGTTCTGCAAGTATGAGTATCTCTTTCACAGAGTGGGTGAAAAGAGTGAAGGAGAAGGGTGTTTTATGCGTTCAGTTTGTATCAGCTCTGAAGCACTTGTAGCTAGCTGTTCTCCCATCAAGGCACGCTAAGTAGGGACACCTCATGAGGCAATGTAAAGGCTGGATTTTATGACCTGAGTGCAAAACCTGTATTAGTTTCAACCTGCTTATGGTAACGTGTCTAATGCTAAATTATCTCTTTCATGTGGTTTTTGTATTACACACTAACCTCAGATTGCTTTCATGTGTTCAACTTTCACGAGTTCAAGAGTTTTGCAGGAAGAGCAGCGAAATGTGTTTTTGTCAATCTCTTTAGTCTTTGGGCCAAGCTGGGTTTCCAGTGGGCAATTGGAACAGCACTGACTGCCTGGAGGAGCAGGAGTCAGCAGCCTGTGTGGTGCAGGCATGTGTGAGTGCATGTGCATGGAAGTGACTGCAGAGGATCCTCCTTGGGAAGAACTGTAACGGTGCAGGTCAAAGGCTAGAACAACCTAGTGACAAGCAGAGCATGTTGGACTGGGAAGTAACAACTACAGAGTCCTTATTTTCTTAAGCATCCGTGTTCCTAGAGATGTAGATGTGAGTGTATAAATGATAGGCCTCTCAATGGTTCGTGCTGAGAACCATTACAGTAGGGTGTTGTCCTGTTTTTTGTTAGCCTTCTGTTTTTAACCTTGGAGTCAGAGATTTTCACACACTTTCATGTAAATAATAGACAATGTTTACTTAACTGTCCTTTCTGTTTTTCATTCCTTTGTGATGAGGGAAAATTTTGATGAACATTTCTTTTTACCAGTGAGATTGGAGAGGAAGTGATACCATCCTTCCAATCCCTTGTCGAATTGAGAAATGTATAAATATAGGAGAACGAATAAAGCTCGAGCTCTCTCTTTTTCATGGTCAGCTCAGCATGTCAGAGTGGTTCTTTCTCTTGTCCTATAGCAACAGTCAGGGGCTGGACTGACAGCTCTAGGGTTGCTGGGCTCACTTCTTGCTGACCTATCTAAGCCTGAATCTGATTTTTAAACTTGAACTAGTTTTAGATGCCTGGGGAAATACTTAAGATGAGTGGCTTCCACAGCTGGTTATTGAGACAGGGTTAGTAGCAGCATGGCAATAGTCACAGGGACTTCGTGCTTGTCATGGTGTCATGTGGATTTCCTGCGTTTAAAGCCAAGTATCCACAGCTCCTAACTCCACCCGGGCCCATAGCGGCCTTCCAGAGACTAGCCATGGAAAGGATGAAGCGAGTAGTCCCAGGGGGTTGTCCTAATGCCCATGGGGAGGCAGGAGCGGGGAGGCAGCGCTGTGGCAGGGCAGTGCAGGGGTTACAGCCGGGCTGGGGGAAGGAGCGGAGGTGTGCCAGCGTGCCAGGGATGCTTCTCTCAGACTGCCCCTGGCCAAGGGCTGTCACTGTGATGGATGCCATAGCGTGGGCTGGCAGACAACGTCGTCCTTAGGGGCTGTCTCTTTTCTTCTGTGCAAAATAAGCCCCAAACCTCCCCACTTGCAGCACCTGCTTTGCTCCTCCATGCTGCAAGGCCTCCCAGGAAGAAGAGGTGGGACAGCTCCTTCTTCCTGAGTGGGGTGATCTCAGCATGAGTCACTAGCAGCAGGATGTGGACCCTGTTTCTTTGGAAACTGCACCCAACCAGCAGCTGCACAGCTCAGCACGTCCCTGACACAGCTTCTGGAACAGGGCAGGGCACCTTCCAAACCGAAGCATTCAAGGGCAAGGCTGGAGCATGATCTAATTTTGTGAATGGCTTTCGCCTGAGAGCAGGATGTAATGACCAGAAAAGGGTAGGGGTACTGTAGATCCATTTCCCTCATTCTTGGTGTCTGGTTAATACCCTCAAAAGTGTTCACTTCTGAGCCTACAGGGAAAACCACAGCAGCAGTGAGCTCTCTATTACAGATATTGGCTGTAACACAAAGGGAGATATTGGTTCATTGATCACTTCATGGTCTTGGTTCATGTCTTATTAAGGTTTCTCAGTGGCTGAGGATTATTCCTGAAATATTCATTTGAGTCCCAGCCTTTTTGCTGTGGGAATCTGCCCTGCTCCTGCTCTACTCTTCTTCTCTGCACCTCATTTTAAATGTATCTCAGGAGATTATCAAGTATCTCCTAGACCAACACCTTCCTTTCCTCATAGAAAGATCTACCTTCCCCTTGAGTCATTGGAAAACACTACCCCAAAGCCATTTGCTTGAGCAGAGTGACATGCTGGGCAGTTAATGAACCAGCACAGCTGTGTCCAAGCATCCCAGCAATGAACACGGGCTAAAATAGAAGCCACAAGCGGGAAACATGCAAACCCTTCCTGTGCCAGAGACAAAATCCAGGGAATGCTGGGCCGGATTGCTGGCTTTTCACGCCTCTCACTAAATAAATCCCGGTCTGCAGTCTGCCCATCCACTCCATCCAAGTTGGTGGCTCCTTAAAAGCTTTATGGAGGCATTTCCATTGGGGCATCTTCCAGGAACAACAGAAACCCTCACACAACACCTTTGAGGTAGACACATGTAATTAGGCCGGGTTTTGGGAAGGCTGGTTTGCTGCAGGCAAATGACCCATCGCAGAGTTTAAATGACCAGCTTGCCCAGTTTTTAACCTCACAAAGATTTTGTTACAGTTAATCTTTTCCTGATGGTCCCTGCACCCTGTTCCAAGTAACTTCAATGGTACATCTTAAGTCTATTTAAAAGAAAGGGTGGAGTACTTGTCCCACTTATTCCAGCAAGGAAACAAATCCAGGCCAGTCAAAAAATTTCAACTAATATTGGATGATACTCGAAATACAAAGATATTTGGGTTGTTTAATGATCCAAATGTGGTGAGTAGAAGAAAGTTGTCTAGCTTTTAATCAACATTTTTGCAATGCTGGATGCAGAAGTGGGAGTAGTAGTTACTATGTAGCCAGTTCTCATCATTTTAGTCTGAATTTTGCACTGTGATGTTATTATTAAAAAAAAAAAATCTGTTAATCTAAGAAGTTGAGTTCCCATAAAAAACAACCAACCAACCAAACCTCCCAAACAATCCAAAATGTGTTTCTAGCCCTTACACTTATGTAAAATATGACCCACGTACACCCCAAAGGGAAATAAAAGTACCTCACCAAATCTTACAGTTCCTGAGTCAAGCCCTGTACACTCATATTCCATTTTGCATTTAACTTTTTGTGGTATTGGCATTTCTGCAGTTATAAGTCAAGGGCTGCCCTGAAGCAGTGATTTGATCTCCCTTGCCTGAGCTTGCCTTACAAAAGCCTATTGGTAATAAATATTATCCCAAGTGACTGTGGTGTAAGTAATGGCATTCCTTGCCCAAAGATCACCCCCCAAAAATCACTCTCTGTTCATGTTTGGAAAGAGCTGTTGGGGAGAAAGGTGCAAATGACTCTTGCCTCTGCTCGTAATGCCAGGTACAGTTCACATGGACACCAAGAACGAAATAGACCCAGCAGGACCCAAGCAATCTCTAGTTCCTGATGTCTGCCCCTGTTTTTCTGGTGATGTCCATGTCTGAGGCTGTGCTCAAACCACCCTCGCCTCCCTTTCCTATAAGGAAGAGCTCTTCTGGTGTGGCAGCCCAGGCCGGCTGTACACAGATGTGCACCTTCCCAGCAGCAGCAAGGCCAAGCTCATGCTCAGCAAGCACTGATGCCTTGGGCCTGAGCGTGGCCAGCAGACACCAATATAGGGAGATGTGAAGGACACCAGACCCTGCATTTAAGGTCTCTGTGGCTTGAATCCCTGCTTGCACCAGCACCACTGCTCCAGCATTGCCCTGGAGAGGCTTCCACACGGTACTGTGGGATAAGCCCAGGCACTCCCTCCTGCACTGCCCACGGGACGTGAGTGTCGCTGGTGATCCTAAGGAAAGAATGAGTCTCCTTTTTTAGTACTCCTTTCTTCTTCCTTCTTTTTTTGCAAATATAAGTGGCAGAAGGTGGGAGGATGTGGAAATACACTTCATCTGTACTTTTAGTGAAGTGCTTTGCATTTTAGGCTTTGCTGTAAAATACGATACATTTCTTCAATAATAATTACACTGGGGGAAAAAGAGCTTCATCTGAGTTGCATAAGACTTGCTTTATCCGGGCATGTGGTTTTATAAGAGCTTAAATGTGATTAGCTAGGAAAGACCATAAGCTTTTGTTTAGTGATAAGAAGGGTCAAAAAAATTAAAAGAAACACAAGCCATAAACCCCTCTCTGAAGGCTGCTTCATTCCACCACAGTGCACAGTGATTCTCCCTGGAATCAGCATGTGGTTCTCTTATCTCGTGGTGAGGAGATAGAAAGTCCCTGGGGAAAGCAGGAAAATGCCTGAGTCTTTGAGTCAAGAAACGGAAAACACAGAGTGTGATTCTCAGAGTCCCTGTCCCTAATCCATCCTTAAATGTTCCCATAGTTCTGTGCAGTTTGAATTCCCTTAATTACGTGATGGATTTACAGTTTAACATTTCAGATATAATTACCTCTTATTGTCGAAAACAAAAGAGACACGTGCCAGTCTGAAAGAGTAAAGACATAGCCCCGAGGAAAGGGATTAGTTCCTCTTGTCTTTTCTCCCTGCACAGGCACATGCAGATATTTCTGCACAAGTCCCTCTATACCTACTTGTCAGTGCATTCATTGTTCCTTGGCTTCCAGGGCTGCTCGCTCTTCATGACTCTGGGAAGTGGTTGAGAAGTCCTTTGATGGATTAAGTTCATGGTCATCATCATAGGCTCAGGTACCAAAAGAGATCCAGCTATTAGAACTTTGGTATATGTGGCAAGACTAAAAGAAGCTGTTTAACAGTGCTTCCCAAGGTTTGGACAACTGGAAACCTACTGGGCATCAGACGAGCACCAGGGAGCTCAGTGAAATCACTGTACCTGGTTCATAGAGTGTAAAGTTCTTCACATGAATGCTGGCTGTGTGAGGCACTAAATCTCATTTGTTAAATCCCCTCTTCGGAGTCTTTTTTGCCTTTAGGACAGGCAATGTGTCTGCAGGATCTTCCATATCTTGCTTATTCTCTCACTGGAAATATCTTGAGTTACTCTTGGGGACCTGGTTCTTGAAGGAATTGACTGCAAATGGAAGCAGGGCTGGACTCCAAATTTCTGTTTGCATTTAGACATTTTTATGTAAACTATTCACTTATCACTATCCAGTCAAACCATTTGAGTCCCCTCCCAAACACAGACATGAGAACTGATGCCCTTTGCTACAGGTGGGCATCACTAAGATTGGACCAGGAGTAGTGAAAATTAATTAAAAAAAAAAAAATTTAAAGGTGCTTTTTAAGGTAAGCAATGCTGGTACAACTGAAAGATACTGAGACAAAGGGCAGTGAGATGTGTTTGTGTGTCTGTGTATGTGTGTATGTGGACACACAGTCAGCTTTGGAGAATGACACTGAAGAATTAGCTCCATTACAGCAGGGTGGTGCCATTTCTCATATCAGCCTCATTCATCTCTCTGTGCCCTGTGCCAGGAATAAAAGGTTGTGATGATCAGTGACACAGAAACAGCTACCTGATGGTCCTGTTGTGTACACACTGGGGGTGTTGCCGTGGAGACCATGGGCAGAAAGGGCTGCATTCCTGTTTTCATCCAGGTGCTGGGAGTTGCTTGGAGAAGCCCGTCCATCAGGCAGGTTAACTGGGGGCTTCATCAGCACTGGCCCTCCTTGCTGTGTAGCTTCTTGCTGCCCCTGCAGAGCTCCCAGAGGGGAAAAACTGAGTTACCAAATCACCCCAGGAGAACAGAGGAGCTGGGCTTTGGGCACTGTTTTCTGCTTGCAGCCACATGTGTCTGTGCAAGTCATCCAGGAGTGAGGTCACTAAATCCTCATGGAGGTATAGGCTGCTTCTGCCTGTTTGCAGCCCTCTGCCCTGCTTACCAAGGTGGTGTCAGAGGGCTGCCTTGGCACAGCATGTGGTCCCCCAGTGGGGATTAATCTCACTGAATGTGGACATGGCAACGCCTATACCTGAGCTGTCTAGACACCCCTTCTAACAAGCGAAAAGCAAGAGGTGTGTCTAGGGGCTGAGTCACTTTAACCTGACAGCTCAAACGAGCCTGCATAATCTTCCCTAAAAATATGCCTGTTTTTTTCCAGCAGCTGTGACACGAGCCCAGAGTGCTCTGGTTGGATGGAGATCCCACACTGTAAGGCAAGCTGAATCCCTCTCCCTGTCTTTGTGTTGGCCGTGCCCATGTGAAGCATCAACAGATGAGAAAGATGATTTGTTCTGTTCTTGTCGCTGTGTCTTCCAGGTCTTCTGCTGTTTCTGGGGTAGAGAAAGGAACATCCAGCTATCAAGTCAGTGCCCCATCTTGAATTTTTATATATCCCTCTTCATCTTATAATGAACTGTACACCTGGAAGTGTGCCTCAGTGTGGTCAGTGCGACCAGCTGGGCACAGTGCTGAGCAAAGATTCTATCTCCTCTCTCTAGGAAGTCAGATCTACCACCAGTTACACACAAAGTCCACAAATATCTTCATGTCTCCTTTGCCCAAGCACGAGACCATGATATCACCTACTGTGCTGGGGGTAAGTTGGGTCTCTCAGTGAAGAAAAATGCACCAGGCTACAAAAAGGAGGGGAGATTTTAAGTGACCTGTAATTGTGTGGCTGGGGGCCTGCTAGCCGTTCTCCAGTTCCGGGCTCTTTCTAGATCCTGGTGACAGGCACAGCATTCAGCAGGAGCTCTAGTAGCCAGTCCATCAGAACAGCAGTGTATAAATCAGGGGTTGGAGGCAAGAAGTCATCAGGGGTGAGGAGCTGGCTTTAGGAGTATGTTTGCACCCATTGGAAACCTGTCCACTGTCTGAGATGTTAAGCCATTTTCTGAGCTTCTCATAGTTGAGCTGTGCTGTTCCTTCCCATAGAGTTCCAAGAACAAGCCTTTGGGGTAGAACTTTTCTGCCTTTGACACTCCCAACCCATTCTTGCAAGTTTATATTTGTTGTTGCTGTTGAGTAACCTGTAATAAATAATGTTTTGGTCAAGACTCTTAAAATGGATAGGTGAACCTCAAAGCGTCTCTGAGTCGTCTATACCATGAGGGCCATTGCTCCTGATTTAGGATTAGGTGAAGCACTGACCACTGGGCATTTTGGAGTGAGACCAAACAACCAAAAATTTGTGCGGTATTGTATTTAGGGGGATGTAGCATTCCCTAACAGAAATCCTGCACACCTGGATGTAGACAAATAAATAAAGTCCTCAACAGTCTAAAAGAAAATACTTCCTCCATCCAAGAAATGTGGGTTAGAAAGGAGATTTTTGCCTCCTGCTTCAGTTTAGAGTTGATCAAGCAACTTCCTTCTAGAGACAAAGTGTTTCTGTAAGTGGCAGAAGAAAAATATTGCAGAGAAAAAAACCCTAGCCCTTGAATTCCAAAAATACTGTCTGCTTTCAAAGTAAGATTTATAGGCAAGAAGACAATCTCTCTTACAGAGTTTTTACTGTCACTTGGAGTCCACTCACTGGAAACAAGCATACAGTTTAAAAATATATTGGAAGAGCAGCTTGGACACAGAGAAAGGAATGACCTGTAGTCTTAAAAAACAGAGAAGCTTTTCAGTAGCTTGGGGCTTGGAACAAGAAGCTAAAAGTTATGTAACAGCAGTGAAATTTGGAGCATTCTTGTTACCTAAAAAATAACCATTCTTGGCTTCTCACATTAGTATCTCTGCTTAGGGATTATATTAACTGTTTTGTGGGGAAGCTGGATGGAAATCTGCAGCTGTGGTGGTGAGTTGTCTTCAGTGTGTAAAGGGTCAGGATGAGTGAGTGGCTGGGTTATTTGAGGGCTGGTGTTCATGAGCCCTCTTTGTCTGGGATCCAGACAGGCCTTCCTGCTCAGAAACACTGTCCTACTTCTTCAGTGCAAGACAAACAAGAGCTCCTGCTCCAGCAGGACAGTGGAAGCAGTAAACTGTTTCCAGTTAATGCTACGAGCATGAAGTGGCTTCTGGAGTTATCAAAACAGAGGTAACAGAGCTCCTTTCTTGCTCTCCCTCTTGTTCCTTGGTTTTATTGAGATAGATTTGGTCCTTGAAAAGTTCTAAGAGATGTTGTGTGGGATTTTTGCAAGGGAAAGATTTGATTTTGCTCTCACACTGTAGCTCCTGAGGATGAAGAATGCCCTGGTCAGAGCTGAGGGATGGCCATGTGCACCTCTGAGGTGGAAACAATGGGTACCACTAGCTGTATTCAAGGGCACAACTTCATCGTGAGTGTGAGCGGAAAGTATGTGGGAATGCTTAATAGCTTTTCCTAAAACAAAATGAAAACCTAAACAAATTGCCCCTTCCCTTAGAAACAAACAAACAAAAAAATCCAGCAAAAAATCCCAAAAACCCACCAACCAAACAACGAAACAAATAGAGGCATGTGTGTTTCATTTAAATAAAAACAAGCCCAGTCAAAATATATATATATATATATTTGTGTATATATATATGTACATATATGTAATACCTTTGGAACAGAATAGAGCAAGGGCTTTTTTGTCATGCAGTATGGCAGCCCAGCAATGCACAGCAATGACTTTGCTGCTTTGGTGAGCTGGTAAGGTCTCAGCCACGCTCTGAGGAGCTGTGTCCCTTAGGAAGCACTGCCTAGGAAATGGGGAAAGAGATGCAGAAGATGTTCTATGACACCTTTGAAACTGATAACTTGTGGCTGTAAGTTGAGCTGCTTTTTGCAATTTTTTCCAGGTTTTCATGGGGCTGCTTAAAAAAACTCAAAATCCCACAGTACCACCAGTGGCCCCCGCTTTGTTCCACCACAGATGCCATGCACAGGGGCAGGACTGTGCCAGTGAAAGCACAATAAAGGACACGCTCACACCTGCTAGGTTCAGCAGAAAGGAGGGAAAAGAGAGAGTATATTTACACTTATCATATTTTATAACATTCTCAGCTCCACAAGGGATTGGAGGACATGCCACTTCCTCCTCAATCCCACTGGAGAAAAAGGATGTTCATCAAACTTTCTCTTATCACAAAAGGAATGAAAAACAGAAAATACAGTTAAGTAAACATTGGCTATTATTTACATGAAACTGTGTGAAAATTCTTTGACTCCAAGGTTAAAACAGAAGGCTTAGCAAAAAACAGGACAACACAAGACCAACACTGCCTTCAGTGGCTTTTGGTTTTATTCCTTCTTTTGTTTTTATTCTTTATGGTATTCAAACAGCACAGTCTTTTTGTCTCCTGTCCCTTAAACACCCCTGTGACCATTTAAAGGGGTCCACAGTCTGTCTACATAAGAGCATCTGTGCACATAGAGCCCGTCTGTTCTACTGATGACTAGATGGGCTATTACATGTACATTTAGTAATTGCATCACATGCCTAGTTTTCTCTTTGTGAAAAGCATAGAGGTACCTATCAACAGATATAAATGCCTACTAAAATGCTGTGATGTGGTAGAAGGGCTCTTAGCAGGAGATGTGTGGGAAGTAATCTTTGTTATGGCTGTACCAACCTTAACTAGCCCAACTGTGATGATCCCAAGCTGAAGAAACCTTTGTACCACACAGTATTTTCCAGTTAATTATATATATTTGTGCATCTGGGTGTGTGTGTGTGGACAAGTGAGATCATCCATTCCTGTGAGAGTTTTTTTATCCTATCCAGAACATTTTTCCTCTCACTAGCTCCTTTCCAGGAGCTCAACAACAACAATAGGGCCAAGAGCCTTCCCTCTCATCTGGTGTCTGCAGTCCAGTGTCTGCACTGGGGTGTGGGCTCTCCAAGCCGACTCCAAGGACTGCTCCAGCTTGAGTCTGCTGTGTTTCCAGGCTCAGATAACATGGGATGTTTTCAGGCCAGCCTGGCTGCTGGCCAGGTTCTTTCCAGAAGTGGGAAATGGGAACCAGGAAAACAAATACTTTATTTTTTTTTAGTTTGTATGTGTCTGAATATGAGAGAAAAACTCTAGATTTTGAGCCATCTGGCATCCCTTAGTGATGTGCAATCAAGGGTCCAGCTCACCTTTGATTCAAATAGGTTTCTTCTAAAGTTGTGTTTGAAAAATTCTATTTTAGTACTTGCTTAGAAGCCTAGGAGTTAGTTTTGGTTGATTTTTATAAGGTGGGTTGGTCTGTGTTTTTCTTTTTGAAAATGGCACTATTATTTTCTCCTTCCTGTATTTTCTTGGATCAGAAGGTTCACTGAGATGCCAAACTACAACTGGCTACAGCTTCAGCACATCTTGTAACAGTGCAGGCCATGACATGCCAGAGTGATGGAGCATGGTATGCACAGTCCAGGAAAGATGTGACAGATTAACACTGCTGATAATGTTCACCACTCTGGATCTTCTACTAAAATTCCCTTCTTCCAGGTAGTTTAACTCTTGAGACACTGATATACGAAGAAAAGAAAGAAGCAATGATCATTACTGTGTTGAAGATAAAAATCTCCAGGATACCCTGGAACCTTGCTTGGCGTAATCCAAAGATGGAAAAGAAAGGACAGATTACCGGAAGCAGTCTGAATTCAGATAATTGTGTTTTTCTGGAAAAGAAAGGAGAGAAGGAAACACTTGTTAGTTCGTAATTTTTCCCTGCCTTGTCAATAGAGCCACTAGTATAGGGAAACTGGAGCCCTGTTTGTTATTTGCAAGCATTTATTAATATATATATTTGTTCTTATGAAACAGAATCTTCACATTGAGTTCCAGCCATTTATATTTACCTTCTTAATTATCTGATTGTGTCCATTTCTGTGGCATTGGCTTCTACACATAGTCCATCCGTCCTTGCATCTGTGCTGGAGAGCAAAGTTACTAAAAGATTAGATCAGTTATTGCACAGATTTACTGCACCTTATCTGTTCTGCTGTACCCAGCCACACGCACTCCCTCAGCCAACAGCCTTCAAAAGGCAGCGTGTCCCATGTTCAGCAAGGACTTAACCACCTTCCCCGCTCCCAGGACAAGAGCTGGAAAAGGGAAGTTACCTTATTGTAAGTGGTGTGCTCTGAAATTACACCCTCGCTCACCTTGCGGTAACTTGCTCGCGTAGTCACGGCCTTAAGGCTTTTCTTTAGTATCCATGGCCACAACATCTAAGCATTTTTATGGTACAGCACACACTAAACATTAATTTCAAATTATTGAGACTATATTCATGACTCAACAACTTTCTAATGACCGTGTACCTTGTTAAATTCTTGCAGCTCTTTAATAACAAAGTTTTCCCTGATCCCTTGGCACTCAAGCACTCTGTATAACTGAACAGAAATGCGTAGCTGAAGTGGTTTTTTAGGACACAGTTTAAAGTGAGCCCAAAGCAGCAAAGGACTCTTTGAACATCTCCAGAGTGGACACTCCCAGAGCTGTCTGTATCCAGTTTGAATTAATTATTCTCTTCATGGAAATTGTACAAAATGTCCCTCAGGCTCTTTTTGACTGCCTTGCTGCCCTTTTGTGATAATCCCTTGCTATCCACTGGGCTTTCTGTGGTCCTAAACTTAACATACAAAGCTATTTTTATCTAGGGGCTAGGGTGTGAATAAATGCAGGGAATGTCTCAACATGACTTTGTGTTTGTGAGTCTTTCTCCAACTTGATTAGAAATGCTCAAACTTTCTTCTAAGCTGCCTTTGAGCATCCTCCTGTGACATAGCTGCAATCAGGATTTCTTCTCCCATGGGCCACGCGAGTCAGCAAGCAGCCAGGAGCAAAAGGGAGCTTGGAGGCAGACTGGAGGCTTAGGAGATGGATCCTCTAGTCTCTACTCTTCAGTGCACTGCATAAAATGACCTTGGACAAGTCTCCTCGCCACCCTTGGGTAATGCAGGTGTGACAGAGCCGTGCTGTCTGCCTTTACTGGGCTCAGATCAACCCCTTTAGCTGGGGCTTCAAGAGCACCTTAGGGAGATGGGTTCCCAGCCCCCCCCACTATTTTTAGATGGGGACACATGTGCCTCTAGGGTTCTTGAAAAACCCACCCCTTTATGTTTTATGGAAAAGGTATAAAGAGCCAGAAGAAAAGAAGGATTTTGTTCACATCATTCGTTGTGATGAGTCCTTTGGATGGAGGAAATTCAGTGAAGCATTGCAAAGATCCCCTGCAACAAGCCCCACAGCCTCCTGTCTTTAATGACCATCAGCAGAGAGAGCACACAGCACAACTGCTTTGTCCCCAAATGCCACTTCAGCCAGGCAGCAGCCAGCAGCAGGATACCTGCTTTGCAAGAACCTCACTGAGCTCCTCCTGGCAGCTGGGCTGCTTCTGAGAATTTGAAAGGTGTGCAACTCTCGTTGTTTCATCATTTAAACATGGTTGAGAAATAACTTCTGCTAGACTTACCAAAAAAAACAACCAATCAAAAAAACACAAACAAAACAACCAAAACAAAAACCAAGCACCAAAGCCAATAAACCAATGTAACCAGCTTGGGACCCAGCCACAGCAGAGCTGCTGTTTGGGATGAGTCAGATATATGTCTTTGGGCACTGCCAGCTGTGCTGGAGACCACTCTGGCAGGTTTGCTGGCTCTGGTCTTGAAATTGCCTTGTAGCTACCTGATTCAAGGCTTCCACAGGGGTCCTACAGAGACCCACTGCAAACTAGGCTGGGATAAAGGCTAGCTTAGAGGTAACATCAGCTTGCTTGTGAGAGGTACAAAACACCTACAAGCAGCAACAGCCCTACCACTGCACGGGAGCCTACATGCATTCAGTGGGCTCTGCTGTGACAAGGAAATGGTGGTCTCGGATGTTCTGGGCCCGTGAGAGCTGTGGCCGGTCAGTTTGGGTCACAGGTAACATGACCAGGATTCTGTCAGGCCATCATCCTTCTTATTTCAATGTAAACACTGCCCACCTGTCCCAAATATGCATGCCATTCTCCAAGACTCTCCAGCATTGCTTGCATTTGCAGAACTTTATTCCCTGCTCCCGCTCCCTGTGCCGCATCTGTTCCCATCACAGCTGTGGCCACCCTGTTCTGGCTGCTGACACCCTGGCCCCCCCTTTCCCTGCAAACCACCTCCCCTTCCAAGATCAAAATACTCTGTTTTTATTTATTTATCCTGCAGCTGTCAGTGTTGTGTCTGGGTCACTGCACTGCAACGTGGACGGACACAGGACACACGATATGTGGAAAATCCTTAAAACTGCAATCCTGGTAGTAACCAACATACATACCATCAACAAATATATCCCTTGGCCTCTTACACATTTGAAAACAACAGGTCCAGGTGGTGGAACAAATGACGTTGGAGGCTGGTACAAGATCCTGGTCCAAAGCAGAGCCGCATTTGCCTGTGGTCTGGGAGAAGAGACAGGGCTGGAGATAGCAGCTACCCCAGGGCTGCCCACCTCGATGGTTTTTGGCACAGCACAGAAATACACAAGGCAGAAATGTGGCTCTGAGATATCAGAGCTTTGTTATCTCTGCCCCACATGCTGCTTTTTGAGATGAAGGGAAATGCTGTCTCAAATGTCTCAAGGTGGAAGATGCTGTTGAGGAACAGGAAGCATCTGGGATGGTGTATGGTGGCAAGGAAAGGCAGAGCCTGGAATGAGTTTGATTTTCTTCTGTTTGCTGATTTCAAGCTCAGTGTCCAGACACTGGCTTTGGAGGTGAAGCCTCAGCCCTGTTCAGCCACAGCACCTTACAAAGACAGGCTGGTACTTTGGCTCTCCAGTGGCCTCTCATTCCTACATCAGTGCTTAGGAAATTAAGTTAACATTCCTGCAAACTCCAGCTAGTGGAGTACCCAGCACCTTGCAGCCCTGCATGCAGAGTATTTAATTGAATGTTTTGGGAGGCTGCTGTATCCTCATGGCCGCTGGGAACCAGGGGTGGATCAACTGGCTCAGGGCTATTGAGCATCAGCAGCAATCAATTTTTTCAGTATGTTAGATCCCATTTTATAACCAACCACTTGTTAACCTCTCCACCACCAGAATGGAAATGCCTTCTAAAAAATAGTGGTAGTCTGCCCACTGCCTAAAGACGCTCACCCGAGTTTCAGCTACACCCTACCCAGGGCTGTGGTTTCCAAAGCACAAGGAGCTGGGTGCAGCCGAAGGCAGCGTTCCCTGCAAACCCAGGTGTTCACTCCTGCTGGCAGCTGTGATTCAGGCTGAGGTAGGACACACACCACAGCACTTGGGTGTGTGGCTACAATCCAGGTCTTCTTCAGCTGCCAGCCAGCACCCCAGGCAGTGCTCAGGGCCACAGGCACTGCTCTTTCCTTTGTACCTCCTCAGTGTGCAGGAAGAAAGGGGCATCATTCTCCCCATGTAGCTCCAGGATGATGTTTAAAAAGAGTGGCATGGAAAAAGGGATTTTTTTCCTCTCTTGCTCCTCCCCTAAGAATAGCCAATTTTTAGGCCTGTTTAAAATCAAAACAAGTAAACTGATACCCAGTTGAGGAAGAAGCTGGTAGCAGCGCCGTGGGCAGATCACAGGTGCCCTTGGTCAACTTCCAATCTGCTCAGCATCACCTGCCTTTTCACTGGTACCTTCCCAAGTGCTGGAAGGCAACAAGCAGGTACCTCAACAGGAACCTTGCTGGAACCTCTCCGACTGCCAGGATGTGCTTCTGGCATCCATGATTTTGGGAAAGGGGATGGAAATGAGCAGGTAGGCTATGGCAAGTGGCTCCAGGTAGGTGTCACAGAAGCTGCAGGATGCCTGGAATCTGGCATTTGATATGGGAATAGGATTCGGAGCCTGAATAAAGGAGCATGTTCACTGGGGACATGCCAGCTCCAGGCACCAAACTCTCACTGTGATAGTCAATTGAATAGTCACACTGCTCTCTCTTCAACCAGGGAGGTTGTGCAGGACCCTGAGGGCTGAAGAAGGCACTGAGAGAACAAAACCTGTGTCACACCTTTGCTGCCATGCACTCCTCAGTCTCTGCAGCTAATGCAGCTCATTGAGAATCACAGACCAAGCCATGTCCTCCCTCCTTCTCCACCTTTGCCCTCCCAACCTTCATGATGTGCCTCCTTCTTGCATTGTGGGGCAGTGAGAAGAAGGGAGACCTGCAGATGATGAAAGGTGGGAGAGAGAAGATGCCTCTTTTTCTGGCAGCTTGACTCCTTTTCCAGCCGGTGCTGGTTCCTTTCTCAAAAGCAGCCTTTGAGAAGACAGAACCCCTTCCAAAAGGTGCAGAAGGCTGAGATGTACATTGATATTTATCTATTATTGTTCTAAACTGTATGTAAGTGATGAAAACAGCGACTGACAGCCTAGCAGGTTAGGCAGAAATAGATTGCCTGGAACTACAGGTTAACGTCCCAGCAGTAAAATTTCCAGTCCTTGAGATGCACCTAAACTCGTAGCCAGGAGCTTGCTGAGTGTTCAGAGATTAACATTAATTACATGCTATGCAAAAGCATCTCTTCCGGGATAGAATCTTATTCCCCCCAGTCCAGCACACACAGTTCTTGCTGCCTTCCCGCCCCAGAAGTGGCTGCATGTCTGATTCTGGCCATGCATACAGCACTTTGTGAAGCATGCCAAGACTCTCCAGCACTCAGGGCATTACAGAAATGTAAGACAGGATCTGAGCTATGACAAGCAGAGTGCACGGCATCATATTCCACTGTGCAGCAGGGGAAATAGGGATGCAAAATATGTTCCTGAGCTGAATAAGCCATTTTGACAAAATAAGCACTGAGGTGTACTTTTGTCTCCAAATTTAAACCAAAATTGGATCATAATGTTTCTCACATTGGTCTGTCACAGCTAACTCATGAAATTACCCCACCTCCATTGCCACCAGCTATTTTCTAGTGTAGGAGTTTAATTTATCATTCCAATCACTGTAAAACACCCAAAAATTAGGGGAAAGCAAACAGGAAATCTTGTAGCTGGACTGTAGCAGGGTGAGTAATTTCAGTACTCCGTGCACTGTACAACCACCGACCCCAGCGATTACTTTTCATTTCTCTTTTGACCTCATGGGACTTTTTGTTAATTAGACTTGCTCTGTGAGAAAGCATTTCAGAAGTGAACATTTTTTAGATCTTCTTGCTTCTTCATGATTTGTGGTTAGCATGTGCTGGAGAAACCCAGCAAAAATCTCTCTGGTTAGCCCAGTGTAATCTAATCTAGTCCAGCTGCAGCCCCTGAGCCACGAATTACAACATCTAAAGATCTTTCAGACCAAGTAGCACCTCATCACATCCAGTCACCACTTCCACCTGGAGCAGTGGGAAGATGGGAGCCCCAGCAAGAGGATGATGTGTTTGGGCTTAGAGTGCATCCATGGGGGAGAGACCCCTCCAATGCAAAACAGGGGCAGTCACTATCTCTGCTCTTAAGCAGGAGTTGCAGTAGTGTTAGCCAGAGAGCCTGAACCCTCCATCCCTTGCTGGTTACACTGGTGAGTCTGTGGAGCCTCATGCCTGCAGGGACTGTTCAGCAGTACCTGCAATCTCTGTTTCTCTCTGCTGTGGGAAGGGCTGGTTGGTGCAGTGCTGGCCACGTGGAAGCACTTGTGGAGGGTGATGGCTTTCCCGTGCTCTGCAGGGTGTATGTGGCTCCTGAAAACCAAGCAGTCAGCAGCACCAGTATGCACCAGCATCTCAGCTTGCACAGACTGGGGCTCCCATCAGACGCACCAGCATAGGTGGCACTGGGTGTGCAGAGAGGACAGCTGGCTTCGTGTGTAGCAGTAACCCAAGAGTTCACACCACTTCTCAGGAAGGATTTGCTGAGCTCTGTTATGTGTCTGTAGCTCTAGACAGCTCAAAGCTGCTTTGGCCACCCGTGCATCAGCTGTGCTCAGTGCCTAGAGTTCCTTGGGGATGTTTGATTGTCAAAACATTTTGGTGTCAAGGGCCTCTCCACACCCTCCAGTGCAATGTGATCCCTGGCTAATAGGCTGAGCAGGACTGTTTGGGAGCCCATCCCAGTTCTATTTAGACCTGCACAGAGAAAGGCTAGGAGACTATGGTGTCAAAACGATACCTGATGGGACACTACCTGCTGAGATGGGTGAGGTGCTGGGTGTGCAAACTCTGAAGTAAAGGACAAGTATCTGAGCTCATTGATCTGCTGTGGCAAATGACTGAACTGAAGACAGCAGAGCCCAGACCTTCCTGTCTCACCAGAGCCTGGTGCTCTCGAAGATGACCAGAGAGGCTATTTCTTGTTTTGGGGAATTTATTCCCCTCTGCTTTAATTCTTTAAGATCTTTGGTCTGGGGTTGCCCAGAAGCTTGGCCACAGGGTTTAGTCCCTGGTGCTTGACCATGGCTCAGTGAGCCAAGTTCAGCTGTCGCTGTGTTGGGGTTAGGAGCTGTTCAGTTCCTCATGTGTACCCCAGAGGAGGAGCTTGCGGTGGAGCAAAATCTGCTTCCGCACCCAATTCCTGGGATAGGATCGGCCGCACCGTGCTCAGGGTGCAGCCCACCCGAGCAACAAGTGGCAAAAGCTGGCATGTCTCGGGCCCTGTGCTCTGTGCTCTCCAGTATCTGGCAGCGTGAAGGGGCACACGCAGCAGCTGCTGGCGTTCCAGAGTGCCCAGCTCCATAACTAACCTGGCAATCTCCCTGCCGGTCCCCACTCCGTGCTCATTGTGTTATCACAGCCATCAGCAGCCCCAACGACTGGCAGCAGCAGCAGGGTGACTCACCTGGCCTGGCCCTCCTTGCTCTAAATCTTGCTATCAAGATGATAATCTGCCGGTAATTTTTGCTCCAGCTGAGAGCTGTAGACCTGCTCTCACACATCCTGCTCTCCCTGTAGGCAGAAAGCTTCCCCCCAAATTACCCCACCCTCACTCAGTGTACCCACAGCCTCTGGCCACTCTCCAGCACATTGTCTGGTTTGGAAACCAAAAACTTCTGCCCTAGTACCTAATTTCAGGAATTAGGCTCTGGAGGCCAGTGAGGTGCTGTGGAGAGATTCAGACAAGTGCATTTTTTTGGAGGTTGCAGTGCTGAGGCCATTCATCATTCAGTCAGGGAGGCGATGCCTATGCTGCCCTGCGGAGCACAGTTGATGCTGAGCAGCTTTTCCCTAAAAGTTTCCTCCTGGCTCCATAATGCCCAGACAAGGACATGTCACATGATGGCATAGCAGTGGGAGAAGCTATTAGACCTTCAGCAGCTCCAGAGCACAGACCACAAGCTGTGAAGTGCAGATGTGCAGTGCTGCACTAGTAACAAACACAGGTCATGACTGTGTGTCCTGCTGTCTTCTCTATTCCTCCTGTCACACGTTTACCTTCCTTTCCTTTCTCTCGCCTTTGTGATGTTATATGTGATATAGGGGCTTTGTTCAAAGAGGATGCTGTACTACAGGGCTGGGCTGAGAACTGCCAGCTTATTTCATGTAGGACTGCAGGACTCTCACTCCAGCCTGCCTGGGCACAGTAGAGGTGCTGAGAGAAACTTTCCGAAATCTGTAACTGATTTCCCTGGTCTGCCTTTGGGGTTTGGGGTCTTTGTGAAAAAAAGAGCCAGGCATACACATGTAGATCCTACTGCACAATCACTAGCATTTAAGAAAAAAGAATAAGAAATTAAAAGGGGGTTTTCTCCTTCTGATTCCTAGGAGGAGCTCCGTGCTGAATACCTGACTGATTTACCAGTTTGGAGGGGTAACCCTTTATGTCCTTGGAAAGGGAGTGTGGGTCATCTCCTCTGCTGGAAAAGGAAGGGCGCTGAAGCTGTGCCACCAGCCCTAAGCCCTGCAGTGACACTTCCAGGGATGGCGTGAGCCCCATGGGAAAGCTTTCTGCTGGAGATAGGTAGAGACTTCTCTATGTCCAGAGGAGAAGCAGCCCTTATCTAAGGGGATATCAAAGCTACCAGCAAAGCTGAAAGGTCTGACTGACGTTATAAGAGCATCTTGGAGCTGGTTTAGAAGCTTCTGGGGTTTATCTGAGCTGGGGCTGTGAGGCTTCTTAATAATATATATTCCTGTTTCACAGATACTAGAAACACAGGAAAGCAAATATCCCCTTCATATGTGAATCCACAGACCAGGAGCAAAGATAAGGATGATGTGAATGATGTCTTCTTGCACAACCCCTTCCTGTGAACCCCTATGATCTAATTTACATTATTATTTATTTCAGAGTGACCAGTGTCCCACCTTGCCATGGAGGTCAGTGGAAGTTTCTTTGTCAACTTCACACACAGGATTTGAACCCATGCCTGTGATTAGCCATGAAATGAAATTAACAGCTTGGAATCATTTATCCAGCATATCCAACCAAACACAAACATCCTTTGTGCTTGCAAATGAATGAGGGCTGGAGGCAGCTAGCCTGGTGCAGAGGTTTGTGATAGATTAATGAGCTGAGAACAAGCTGCCACCTCCCACCCCCATCATCAGTGACTTTCCACTCTGCGGAAAGGGACGCTGAGCTAGAGGTGAAGGATATACTCTCAGATAAGTGTTGCAGTGGGAGGTGAGAAATAAGTGCTCCCGGTGGAGGAGGAGGAGGAGGAAAAAGGCAAGCACTGTCCTCTGTTAAGCGGAGTACAGTTTAGACAGAGCAGCTGCCTGACAGGCTTCTGGCATGAGGGTCAGGGCAGGAGCAGCCCTGTGCTTGCAGCACCTGTTATTGAATGCTACCCGCAGGTACCAGGGCAGCACAGACCATGATTTTCTGACTTTTTCCAGTCACGTGGGAGGGTAAGGGGCCTGTGGGATGAAATGAGATGATGAAAAGGCTGACGAGGTCTGCCCTCAGTGAGATGCAGTAACGCCAGTGACGAAGGGCTCATATCCCAGAGGCTTTTTGGGCTTAAAGCTAAAAATAAAGTCTGAGTTTGAGTGTCATGATTCAGTGATTTTTAATTGGGAAATTCATATTACTTACCCTTTCCTTCCTTTCCCCCTTAGCATGCCAGCTTTGGAATTGTGGACAGGGGGTCCAGGCTGTGACAGTAACATGCTTCTCCTGGTGCAGAGTGGCTGCACCATCAGCTGAACTGAGCTGTCGGGTCAGGGTGGGAGGGTGATGAGCCTGTGGTTCAGCTGGGGAACGGCTGTGCATTAAGCCAGGGCCAGTCAGTCACTTGCACTTCTCTGCCCTCATCTCAGTGTTCATTAACATCAAAGTGAAATTCTAGTTCCCAGACTAGCAAAAAAAAGTTTGAAAGGGTGAAGTGTGTGTTGCCTGAAAGTGAGGAATCCAGAAAGCAAAGCCAACCTTTAACTCATCACTTTGAGCATATATTATTTGTGATTGTGGGTTTTTTTTATAACTGGGGCAAACCACACTTCAGAGAGACTTTGTGATATGAGGCTTTCATAAGTGATGACCTGACACTGTAGGTTTTACAACCAAAGAAGATGAAAGAGACATTTCAGGGCTGAAACCCTGGGATGAGGTGGGTGCTTAGTGGGGAAAGGATTTTTGAATTTAGTGCCACTCATGTGCCATTTGTTTAAACTCAAGAACACTGCACTAGTGGGAAGCTGGCAGGAGAAGCTGCTACTAAATGCAGAGCCAGGGGAGCCCACTAGGTCTGTGCCCTGCCACCACTGCATTTTGGGCTGTCTTCTCCTTTATCAGCACGTGCTGGGGGTCCACAACTGCATAAGGCAGGGAAAAAGCTGTGCTGATCCCACTGACTGGCTGGGGTCAGAATCTCCTGCCTGCAGGCTCAGATGGACAAAGGTGGTGCGAAGATTTTCTTCCAAAGGCAGCAGGCAAATTAAGCTGATTTCATGATTTAAAGCAGCTTCTGGGGTGCTCTAATTATGCATCTTCCTCGTGCTACATCTGAAACTCCAAACCCACACAGTTTGAGCGATAAGAGTAGCTCCTGCCTCTCGCTGCCTGCCAGATGTTGTGTCCTTTCTCACCAGCCCTGGAGTGCTGCTCATGAGGGGTGGCTTTACAGGAGGTGACTCCTGTAAGGTCTCTTCATATCCGCTCCCAAGGGACAGAACTTGGGGCTGTCCTTTGCAGGGCCAGGAATTGGACTTTCATGATCCTCCCGAGTCCTTTCCACATTAGGATATTCAATGATTCTGTGAAGCTGCAGTACCAGCCACTGAATGGACTCTGGCAGCTGTGGGAACCAGGCACCTCTCCCACTCCCTTGAACCAGTTTCTGGAAGCACATCCCTGTAAGATAAAAAGAGCCTCATCACTGGAGCCCAGCTCTTGCACAGAGGCATGGCAGCAGTGCTGGCTCTCTTAAAGCACTGTCCTACCTGCTCTTTTGCAGGGAAATGTGAGAGATTTATTTTTAAGCCACATCTAATAATAATAAAATAAAAAAAAAGACAAAAAGGAAGTGGTTAGGGGCTAAGTTTACTGTGCACTAATGAACTGTAAAGGATATAGTCTAAATTTTTCAGATGTTTCGAAAGCAGCCCTGCAAAAAGCAAATACACTTCACAGAAATGTCTTTGACTTCTAAGTTGTTTCCTACTTGTTGGTGCTAAACCAGAATCTCCTTGAGCTGAAGATCTTTTCTTCTCACCGTCCTCCCACCCCCCACTGCCTTCTAACCGCTGACAGTGGGTAAAAATATTCATGTTTCAGTCCAGTACCTTTATATGCATCTCGCACTGGAGGGTTTTTTCCATTCCCCTGGGGTTGGGCAGGCCATGATTATCACTCTAATAGAGTTAATTAAGAGCCTTGAGGCCCTGACGTTTTGTTTTCTTTGGGACCAGACCTATGGCTTGGGCCTCTGAGCTACCTGCTCTGCCCCATCCCTTTCCCTGGAAAAACAGCCAGGCAAAATCTGGAAACCGGCCCTTTAGGGGCTGTGTGCACCCTCTGGCCTGAGCTGGTGCTACAGGATCAGATGTAGATGTCTCCTCTCTGTTGGCTAAGGTAAGCTCCCTGGAAAGGGACATTGTGTGCTGATCCTCAACTGTGAATTGGACAACAGCTCAAAAGAAATAAATTTACCCTAGGAAGTGAATCAGCAAGACAAGACGTGTCCCAGAAAGTCCACCTCCAGGATGGGTTTGATGCTGGCAGAGCAGCAGTCTGCTCAGAGAGCAGGTGAAGGCCACCAGGTGGGGGCTGTACTCAGCCGTAACACCTGGGAGAACCATCCCCTAAAGGGAGCTTTTCCCCTTGCCACAGCCTTGCTCAGCTCAATGGGAATCTCTGAGATCAGGTAAGGACTTCTTTTTTTAATAAATCCAGGAGCATAGAGTCACTCCCAAATGTGGAATAAAATAATAAAGCACTTTCATGTGGGAATCCTGCTGTCCTCTGGAGAGTTATAGAGATCAAAGACTTAAAACAGTGGCTAATTGCAGGTGAGGTTACTCCTGTGAAACAATTAGCCCATGTGCGCGCGTGTGAAAATGGAGAGGGTGCGTTGCTAGCAAACTGAACTGTGTGCCGTGAAACTGCCTCAGTTTTAGGGAATGTTAACTATTCCCTTGCTGAGTTATGGTTCTTCCAAGTGACCAGTTTGAGTCCACAAGATCTTAGTACCCCACTGGTCTTGTCCCCTCTCTCGGTTTGTAACTGGAATACAAGTCCTAAGAGCATGCACCGGACTTAAACGATGGGGAGAAATGAGGACAAACTAGTGTGGGGTTCTGGAGAGGGGGCTGTGTCCTCTAGCTTGTGAAAGTTGTTAATGTAGTAAAGAGGAAAATGGAGATTTGAAAGATAAAATTTGAGGGCCCTGAAGCCTTTGTCTCAAATCTTCACAGGGCTGTTCAGCAACTTAAAGGATGGAAGTAAACGGTGACTATAATTTAAACAGCCAAACGTACAAAACCAGGGTGAGAACAGACAGTTTTACATCAAACTGAAGGCTCCTAAGGAGGGCTCTGAGCTGGACAGTCAACCCTGGTTTGTTTATTGCTTCTGTGGAAACTATGATGAACGGTAGAAAAAAAATGTCCTTAAGAGTAGTGAGGAGGGGCTTCAAAGGGAGGGAGTTGAGCTGGTAACTGAACAGGAAAACAGCCTTGGGAATTTGTGTCTGAGAAATGTGAGTCTGGAAAGGATGAGCAGAGCTCAAGAGGCACAGCCCTTGGATCCAGGGTAGACAGTGTTCAGGAGACAAAGCCTGGGGCTGGCTCTGTGATGAACCCCGTCTGGTCAGAGGAACAAACCCAACATGACCAGCGAGGGGTAGAAACCAGGACCTGATGTTTTCACAAGGGTAATGGCCTGATCTTGGGTCTTGTGTTTCCACCTCAAGTAGAGGAGAGGCTGAAAAAGCCAGGGAGAAGGGACAGGAACTTGAAGGACGGGGAGTAGTTCTGTGTCAAACCAAAGTGAAAGGCTCTGCTTATGAGAGTTCTTAAGATATTACAGAGAATTGTGAAGAAGTGATGAAATGGCAAAGTGCATCTATTTTCCCTTTGCTTCTCTTTCACATGAGAGAGATGCTCAGTGAAGAGATTAACAGCAAGAAGGTTTTCAACAAGCTTGAAAGTAACCAAAGGGAAGTCTTCTATTAGCTTTTAGGCAGTTGATTGTTCTTTTCTTTTTGTTAGTATCTGTGAACTCTGCAGACTGATAAACTATGAAAAGGCTACTGACATGCACCTGAGCCTGTAGGCTTGTAAGAGGGACACCAGTCCCATTGTGTAGTCATTTGAGGTTTTTGTTCAGAGACAGGAAGCAAAAATCTGTATCCTTGTTCCCCCCTGGGCTTTTGAGGTTCTGCTTCACATCCTTTTAAAGTCTGAGGCAAAACACCTGTCCTCTGAGCCTTGGAACATGGCTGTGGCTGTCACTTAACCCCTCTTTTCACAACAGGTATCTCCTCTCCTCCCTGCACCAATGGCCTAATTGCATGCATGCATGTTGACACAGGGTGGAAAGAAGAAAGTCTTTAGTTAAGCAATTAGCTGCTGCCATTGCAGGCCCTGCCACAAGATAATTGAGCTCCATTAAGTAATGTTTGGTTCTGAAATGTAGCAATTATCTTGGTAATTGCAAGGACGTTCCTTGAATTCTAACCCATTTTTATTGAGGTGTTGAGTGCTTCTGCTGCCATCCAAGCTGCTGGAGCGCCTGGCGTGAGACAGCAGGGAGAAGGAAGGAAGCGTGTTCTCTGGGAGAGCCTGCCAAGAGTGATAATTTGGTGATGCTTTTCGTGTTGCAAGCACCCGATATTGAGCTGGCTTCACCCTGCTCTGGTCAAGATCTCTCAGCCTGAGCAGGGAGATCTTGCCCTTCCTAAGCCCAAAGCAGAGCTGGCGTCTGGCCTTGCCAGGTCTCTGTCTCCCTCCAAATGTGTAAGTCATTCTTGCACAGCTCCAAGCTCGCTTCTGGTCTGGAAGGTTTGCGGTTCAAGGCCTCTCCTCGGCCAGGAGCGGCGATCCGAGCTCCAAGGGGATGGCGCTGGCCGCTAGAGGGTAGCACAATTAAAAGCATAAGGACTCTCATTCCTCGGAGCGGGTCCGGCTGCGCCGGGGGTGCACAGCAGGGATGGATGGACAGACCTCCGCAAGCCCCGTGGGCACACAGTGCCTCCAGGCTGCCTGCTGGATGGGGCAGCGCAGGAGCAGAAGCAAACTCATGGTGAGGACTTGCCATTATGAATCAGGAACACATGGCTGCAGAAGCAGATGAGGGCTCCCAGTGCTGCTGCTGCTCTTCCTGGCCACCATCTTCATTGCTCCCTTCTCACCAGAGTCCAGGATCCCAAAGGAGCTGCTTGGCTTGGCTCTACTGTTAGTTTAATGTAATTTCTTGGTCTGTGGCTCTGACTCCAAGCTCAGAGCTGGGATACCACCGTGCCAGATGGACAATACCAAGGTCTTCCGATAGTTTCTGAGTTAACACTATAAGCTATACAAGGCTTCTTGGGTTAAAAATATAGAGTACGTACTGTCCTTCTCTTGGCCTTTGCTGGCATGTACAAAGTGCCATGCACACTAGCAGACGAGAATGCAAACAGTTTTTAGAATCCCACTATTGTGTGAATGGAGATAAATTAGTGGTGGGTCACAGAAGAAGAAAGGTTTTAATTTTAAAGCGTGCCTCTGGAGCCAAAGGTCAGAGTGGAGCCATCCTCCCTCGAACAAAATCCCCACCACAACACTGTATTAACATGATACTTAAAAATGCAGCTGCGCTCTCAGGTTAAAGTCCTGGCTCTGCAGAGAGCACACTCCGGCAGGATCAGTTTCAAGGATGGAGAAATGTGGTGTCTGACGCACACTAAAATGTCTGTGTCCTGATCCGCTGTGCAGCAATGCATCAAGCACGTCTTCAAACGTGGGCTCTGCCAGCTGCCAGCACGCGCCAGGCGCAGGGGGTTAGTTACGATGGTAATGTAGTTAACTGGGGGCATGGAGAAGTCTGTGAAGGAGAAGGCAAATGCCTTCTTTATAGTCGTGTGGCTCATTAAAGCAATTGCATAGCACTGGCAGTGTGAAAGAGCTTTTTCTCTTCTGAGGTATTCATAGCATGCCAAGAAGCCTTGTTGCTTCATGGGGGTCATGATGATGTTTCCTTGCTGTGTTTGGGGCAGCATCGGGCCACGAGCAGGTGCACTGCAATAGCGCAGCGCAGTGTTGTGACACTGCTGCGAAAGAATCCAAGTGACTCAAGGTAGAAGTTTCTCATTGCGTAGAAAAGGGCCAACTTGAAACTGATCCTCACGAGCTGCAGGACATCACCACTGTGGTAGCAAGACATAGAAGCACAGAGTGCTTGTTTAACTGTGAATATGCCCTTGTAACTCATGGGGCAAAACTGTGGTCATTGTGCTGTGTCTGCCCATTTTAAATCAAAATATTTATCCACCAGATTGAGACCCATCAGGTTAATGCATCTTCATAGGTCATTGCTGGTCAGCTGACACCAAGGAAAGCGTAATCTGTTTTTCCCAGAGTACCCTTAATGTGAAGTGACTCCTTGCCCACTCACACACACACACACACAACCTCCACAAATCTTTGCAGTATGTCCCCTTTTGGGTGGGTTTTATACCATTCTGGTCTCAGATACACAACCCCCTTGGAGCAGTGGGGGAAGGACATGTTCAACCCCCACCTAGTTGTTTTACAGGCTGCAGGGTGACCTGGGGCTCTTATGTGTGTGTGTTATAGTCATGTGGGAAGAGAGGTGTCCTTCCTAGAGACATGGGCAAGGAGGCGCTGGACCTTGAATGTACAAACTCCTCGGAAACTGAGCAGCACATTTCTCCTGTGCCTTCCCTGGCAGCCTCCAGCTCCCCTGTGCCTCTTCCTGCATGGCGCTGAGCTGGTGCTCTGTGGGCAGGACTGCTCAGGGGTGGCCAGCAAAGACTGAGAGGCTCTGGAGTGCCTTGCAGAAGGAAATGAACACTCACCAGCTGGAAGCACGGGTGTGAACCTTTCCTCTGGGACATTAGAAGGACAAGCAAGTACAGTAATGTGTTGTGTGTGTTGGCTTTTTCCTTGTTACCTTAGGGAACAAACAAGTCTGCCCTTAGCCCTCGGGTGGCCTGGTCCGGGCTCTGTATTCAGCACGGCACACACTGCTTCCCTGGCCTGACCCTGACCCTGGAGCGCAACGGGAGGAAGATGACTGGGAGGGGGAGAGCACTGGGGCTATTTTTGCCCCCATATCACTATCTAGTTAGACTCCAAGATGCTGTCCTTCACTGCTGTCTGCTGCCTCACTCGCTCTGTGGCTCTCAAGTGTTTATCATTGACAGGCTGTGAGCAGATGGACTGGCAAGAAGAGATAAATTTGACCCAAGAAGATGTCACTTGAGGAACAGCTGAGGCTAGTGTTTCACCAGATGTCCCAGCTTTAACCCATTAGCAACTTCAAGGAACTCAGCATTGTCAGTGGCTTAAACACGCTCCATTACCAGGCAGGCAGTGCACAAAGGCTATTGTTACAATTTGCACAATAAGCAGATATTCCAGGTTTTTCCAAGGGGGCTGCAATGAACTCGAGCCCAATAGGGGCATGCAGTCATTATGTGTACCATGGTTAATGTGTCCTCTGTAAGCTTGGCTCAAACAGCTAGAGTTAGTCAAAATGTTACTCATTTGGTGCTAAATGAGTCTGTTGGTGTGTGAACCAGCAGATACCATGTTATGACAATACTGACATGCTCCCAAAGGCATCTGCGTGATTGGGGTAGCCGGTTTTCCCCTTTGTGGCTCTGTATTGGGTGTCCCAAGAGATGCTGCTGCTTCTGCTGCCAGATTAAATGTGCAAGCATGTGCCTGGTGGCAGTGTATCTCAGGCTGTGTCAATGTGGGCTGTTCATCACCAGATTGTGCCTAGAAAATACTACAGAGCAGTCGATGAGCCTGGGTGGGTGGGTGGATATGCACAGTCACTGAGCTGGAACGTACAGAGCACTTTCCACCACCCTCGATGGAGAGCAGGTACAGCACAGAGCAGTGACATCTCTACATCTCACCCTCTGTTTCTGTAGCTCTGCATCTGTGGTCCTCCAGGAAGGGCTCTCATCTGCCACTCACGTAAGTTTAACAAACCACATTTAAACTGGTAAAAGGAAGTTGTGGCTGTGAGGTCATTCCTGAACGAAGAGATGTGAGATTTCTGGATGTTTGAGCCACTGAGACAATCTGGTTGTAGCCTGGTCATGGGAGTATCTCCCACAAGGGCAGTATCTCCCAGCTTTCTCTGATGGCTTTATCCTGGTTTGTTGGAGGTGACTTTAACACTGGTTTTGTTGGTGTGGCAGCTCCTGCACTGGAACAGTGTTCAAGGTGGCAGGAACACAGGCAGGTGTCTGTCGCTTCCCCACGTACCCCTTCTTGCTGTCAGTCTTGTCAAGAGCTGGGCATCTTGGGATTATTTCCTATGCAAAGTCTGAAAAATACCAGGTTTACAGTGTCTCGTGCTAAACCCCAACTTGTCACTTTTTGTTCTGATGAATCCATTACTGTGTGTGCTCCCAGCTGACACAGCCAGAAAGCCCAGGGGAAACTGAGCACCTTTTCATTAGCTGGTGTCTGTTAATGGATGTTTTTTACTCCAGGCAAAATTGAGTCTAATCAAATTGTCCTTTTCAAATTAATTGCCTTGTTCAAGGCTTGATCAGGGAGGTGGAAGAGCAACTCCTCTCACTTTATCTGGGAGAGTGTGAGGGAGTGTTTGGCACTGTATGAGCCTATTTCAAATGCAGCACTTCTCTTGCTGGGTCTCTACCGTGTGATTCTGGGGAAGTCACAGGTTCAAATTTGCCTCTATCTTTCCTCTAAAGCCCCAGAACAAGCATCCCTCTTGGCAGCAGTCTCTGCATTTTTCTACCAAATTTTGCAAGATATTTAGGGCCAGATTTTCAGCCAGTATAAAACAATGTCCTTTTCCTGCTGAGGTGATCCCATATACTTCTTGACCTAATTCTGCTCAGTTGGGAGAATATTAACACTGAAGTCAGGGACTGATGTGCACCAAGAGAATCTTTTCCTTGCAATCAGTTTAATCTGGGATTCTTCAGGGGAACCACTCCTGGGCTCAATCACAAAACTGAGAGCTCCATACTGCAAGGATTGCTCTGCAGACAATCTTTGTGCCTGAGCAGGGCTCCAAGGGCTTGGCTGTGAATGCCAGCATTTACTCAAGCTGCCCAGCTGCTTTCAGATGTGTGTGTTGTTTACATGCAGACTCCAGCTGGTTGCTACAGGAGGATTTAGCCAGGCAGGGTCTGTTGGGAAAAAGTTTCCCTCTGCTACAGAGATGAGGCAGTGTCTGGGTTGCTAGCAGGACAAGCTGGCTGCTTTTATCACCCTGGGACTTGCCTTCTGGACAAGAAAAGTCACAAAATCTGTCTCAGAAAGGCAAAGGAGTTAGTGGTGTTAATCTACACAGAAGATGCTGGCACTCCCAATGCTGAGGCACTCGATGTCTCTGCTGCACTTGTTCTGACAGCTCTGCTGTGACTTGGGAGGGCAAATAAAAACTGAAGTACAGTAAGCAGGAAATCCCTCTTTCTGTCCTAGCAGTTATGATTTTGGCCACAAAACGGCCTCTTTTCCTAGGGGATCACCTCTTCCCAACTCTCCCTGTCACTTTTGGTGTCACAGGGAAGGTTGAAACGGGAAGGTACAATAACGAGGACTGAGTTTCCTGCAACCAGTGCTCATACAGGAAAAAGTGGAAGCTGTTCTATCCACTGGGCTGGGAATCCAGCAGCACTGTGGGCTGATCTTCCCAGACCGTCCATACGTGAGGGGGTGTTTTAAATATCAACTTTTCACTGGCATTTAATTCAATGTTTCATTCAAAAGGGATTTTCTATTCCTCCCCCTTTTCTCCCGCCTTCTCCCCAGAGTGCTGGGAAGTTCATCCCAGAAAAAAAAGAGACTAGAAGATATGTGTCTCTTGGGGGTTTTTTGAGAACTGATAAGAATTGTGGAAAGTCCCATAGGTGTGCATTTTCCTTCATTACTCAATCAGACTTGGTGTTAATATTTCTTAGGAACCTGCTGCTCTCTATTTCACACAGTTTGATTGTTATGACATCTACAGTAGCTGAAATTTCAAATCCATTGAACTCGAGCCAACATCTTCTCAATGGCCACTGATCGGGAATTCTGTGATTTTTTTAACTAACTGTGGCAAAGGGTTCACCCCTGCCTTTCCAGAGGAGCTGAGCACTTGTGAGTGCTCTGAAATAGAGCATGATGTGCTCCTAGGTTGGCAGTTTTAATGAGATCTGTGGAGCAGCTCCTGCAATCTCATTATTCTACTGCCTAGTAATTGTTAATGGGAATTTCCTTTGCAGAGAAAGTGAATATCTTGTCAGGATAAAAATTGCTGGGGCTTATCAACTACTTTCTGATTACGTTCCTCAATGTTTTATGATTAGAAAAAGAAGGACATATTGGAAATGCTACTTTTAGGAAAACTACTCTTGAGAAGTAGAATTTGGGGAGTTTGCAGACATTATCTTTCTGATGCAAGATGCAAATTTTTTGTTTTAAAAGGTTGCATGAGAAAATGTGGATTTGTTTCGTTGGGGATTTTTTATTATCTGTTTTTTAATCAAGAGCAAAGCAAGAGAATAAGATGCCTTATACCATTTTACTGGGTAAAAGTGTTACCCTTTCAGTATTTTAAATGTATAACCCATGCTATGTAGTAGAGCAATGTTTCCTTCTTGATGGTTAGTGGGAATGTTTCCTTCTGGGTGGAAGTGAGAAGCCACTGATGTCACAATCAAGGGCAGAACAGTATGAGCTGCCTGGTGACATCTGTGCTGCCCCCTGGGCAAGGTGCCTCTCTTGTCGTTCAGTCCATGCTCTCCTTCATCCTACACGGCATGGGTGCACTGCCATGTGTGGGCTGTGGCTTCAGGTGACTGGGGAGCAGTGGGGAGAGGAATCGGCGCCGTGTGCTGTCCCTTACCATGCACCATCCTGCAGTGCCAATGGCACAGTCGTGTTTTGCCTGACCTGGCTCACCCCTGCACCTCCTCCCTCCTTGCAGCAATCCCAGGTGAGGAGAGAACCATTCTTAAGAAGGCCCCCAAGTCCCAGAGCTGCTGAGGTCAGTGGTCCTCTGAGCTCCAGCCAACACGGAGCTGGGCAGACATTTGCTGGTAAGCTCAGGTGGCTGCGCGGCCCTGGTCTCGCTGGGCCCACGCGGTGCCCGGCCTGGCCTTGGGCTCGCCCGCCCTGAGGGCAGCAGGGGATTGCCAGAGCAGCCTTTCCGGGAGATGTGGCCCAGGGAATGGCTGGGTTCACCTCCGGGACGGATCTCGGGGGTTCACTGCGGGCCAGGCGTGAGGAAGTCACCGCTGGTGCCTGGCTTAGATCTTCCAAAACTGCTGAAGGCAGAAAGGAGAACAAGCAGCAGACAGCAAAGGGAAGATTAATTGGCCAGCTGCCTGAAGGGCTGGTTGGGGTTGTATTTCTTGTTCTTACCCTTGCAAATTTCTGCAGGATTGTAAATCTTGAGCTGTTTCCCAAATGGGGAGACTTCAGGTGTGTTTTTTTAAATAAGCAAACCTGAGCATACTTAAGTTCTTTGACTCAACACCCAGGAATTCCCATTGGCTTTATTACATGCTGACAAGCGTGCTGGGGAAAGCAGAACAGATCAATGGCTGTGTTTGAAGCGGGCCATAAATCACTTGTGACACCAGGCAGCAGATTGAGTGACTCGCCTTGTTCCTCCTTCCCTCCCAGCACACCAGCGCTGACCCCGGCTTGCCACCGAGCCCCAGGGAGAGCTGCCCGTGATTAATGCTGCAAATGGGATTCTGGCCCAGTCGGCAGCAGCAAACTTGAGCCAAAGGTCTCTGCAGGGAAAAGTCAGAGGACAGCAGAACGAGTCAGACGAGGAGTAAATTTAAATGGGTTAAATCCTGCCCAGCTCCCAGCACCTTTGCTCCATGCTGTACGCACTCTTTTCTCAGTACCCTCATGAAATCCTGGCTTTACATGAGTGTCTGTCCCTGCCCCAAACACGTTGTGAGAGCCTTTAATGCCATGAGCTGGGCAATGACGATGTTAAATCTGCAAATGGGACAGGAGGCTTGCTGATGCCAGACGTGGGAATTCAGCCTCTGACGGGATTTGACTTTTCAGAAGGAGCCGAGATGGGCAGATGGTTTTGAATTTAATACTTTCTTCACTGGAAATTGTAGCCTTGGGGTGATAGAAAATCAGACATAGTCCTGGTCTAGACAGGAGAGGAGTGTGAGAACTTCCAGAGTGCCAAGCACTCTCCTCCCCTGCCCCTGCACCAGGGCTGGCGTGGGAAGGCAGGGACAATAGGAAAAACTGCTGTTAAAATCACACCATTCTCTTTTGAAGCTTTCAGACCGCTCTTTTGTTTTTAGTGATAGATTGAGATCACAATAAGGGAAATTATAGTTTAAAAAATGAAAGCGATAGGAAGCACAGCCACTCATCCAGTCTGGTTGAAACCCTTATTTTCGGTGGGAGGAGAGAATGGGAAAGATCTATATTTTTCATAAAACTTCTTCCAATTCAGCACTGGCTAGTCACGACACTTTGGAGCTGTCTTTGTGGAGGAAACAGTTAAGCGACTAAAAGAAACCCACCCCTGCATGCACAGAGCTTGTTCTTTCCATAGGAGTACAGGATACTGGGAGTGCCTTGTGCTGGCAGATAAGAGATGCCAGGGCTGTGGATCTGCCCACAGGCAAGATCTTAATTAAAAATTATCTATATGATATCAAATATTTTCCTGAATTTTTTCAAAGTTGTTTCCATGTCTTGTGCTAAAAAGAAATTAAGGGAATATTTTGCAGGATCCTGACATTCATCCTTTTATCATCTAAATACTTTATTTCTTCTACAAAGGTCCAAGCCTTGTGCTGATACAGTGTTTGGTAAATAAGAGGTCTTGGTAACATTGATAGAAATTTCTTCCTTTTTTTATGTCAATAAGAACTGTAGGAGAAGCAGGAAATGCCATTCATCATAGCATCTTCAAGCTTTTCCTCTTGAAAAAGCAGACCTGTAGTGGACACCTAAGGGCCCTGCCCTGTCTGTGCAAATAACCCCAAAATTCAGGAAAATGCAGTAGAAATCAGCCACTCTCAGGACGGGACCCTTCCAGCCTCACAAGCAGGGCAATGTGCAGTGTTAGCACATACCAGAGGACTTGTGTGAGTTGCGAAAAGGGAGTTTGATGTTTGTTGGCACTTTGGTTCCCGTGCTCTGGGAGCGGGCAGGCCTGGCCAGGTTGCTTTCCTTTGTGGTTTATTTTCTGGGCAAAGCGAAGCGTTCAGAAATGGAAACTCTTGGTGAGGAGATAGCTTTTCTTTCCCTACCATCATGCTCCTCTCAAGAACCACTCCGTTTTACTTTACAGGGTTTCCCTTTCATCTGAAACCTTCCAATTTCAGGCAGGTTAGCTTGCCAAGGTGCACCTTCCCTTTCATAAATATTGCAGTAGCTACAGGCTATGGAGAGTTAGCCAAGCCATTTCTCTTCATCTATCATGATCTCACCCCTCCCTTAACCCCCTCCTCTCCCACCCTCTCATTAAATAAGAACAAAAGGCAAACCGTAACCCTCTCACATGCCACATTAATATATGTTATAATTTTCCAGTTCTGCCCAGTTCTGGTATAGCAGCTGTGTGCTTGTGTAGAAATTGGGGCATCCCTCATGTTGGGAACACTTGCAATCTTCTGTCCAAACTTGCTCCGCACTGGAACATCCTGGGCTGCCCAAATGCTGCTCAGATAACACTGAGCTTTTGGGCACCTTTTACCCCCTGGCCGTCAGAGGATGGAGGAGCCATCCCTGCTCCCTGGAACCTAGGAGACAGCTTCCCAAATTTCTGTTTCCCTGACTGTCAGATCATGGAGGGTTAGCAGAGCTGCTGTCTGGTGTTTTGAGGGTCAGATCTTCGGGGAAGTGACACTTGCTCTGCCCTTGCCTGCTGTGGAGGTTTTCCTCTTGGGGCTGGGGCTCTGGGAGCTCTGCAGCTCGTGTTCCTGCCAGGAGCCAGGGCTGCTCTGCCTCCCACCTGGGCTGCAGGGGAGTTCAGTTTAGTTCTGCAAACAGAAATGACTTGAAATACAGGTTCCCAGTGCTCAGCTAAGTAGGGAATGCTTTTCATTCCCTGTGGCTTTCTGGCACTGCTAAAGCACGGGAGAGTGGGGTTTGCGTGCACCTTCAGTGCCGGTCTGTTTGAGGCTCTGTGCACAGGCACTTGTGTGACTGCAAAAAGGCACACTTTAAATCAATGTTCTTTTACCATCCTTCAAGGATACAATTACTTCTGGTTAAAGCAGCCAAAGCCGAAGATAAGCAACTAATATCTCATGGAACTAACTCATGGAACCATTCCTTTGCCCTCATGTCATGACACCAGATGCTGAACTGTGCTCAGTCCTGTTAGTGGCTGCACTACAGCAGTGTCCAGAACCCTGGATGCTCTGACTCTGCTCACCCCTGTGCATAGTGAAGTTTACACACGTATGTAAGCCTGAGAACATAAGATGATGAAATGGGTGAAGGTTGAGACCAGCACCTGTAAAGTGATGTGAAAAAGTTATTCTTCTCAATAATTTCAGGCACGCAAAGAAACATAGCAAGGAAACAAATTCCTCGGTCTGTTTCAAATTTTCAGGGAAAATGTTACGTACAAACAGTTGGCATTTTTGGGGGAGTTTTTTGGGTTGGTTTTTTTGGGTTGGTTTTTTTGGTGGTTTTTTTGGTTTTTGTTTTTTTGGGGTTTTTTTTGGAAAGCACGAACAATTATAAACAAAGTACAAAACTGCCATAAAATCTTAAAATTTCACCAGAAGATAGCTCAGACCTTGCAGCTTACATGAGAGATACATGGAATGTATCTCACAATCACAGGGGTGACGGTGTAATGAATGTGGTCCAAAAACCGTATTTCCCTTATGTTTTCTTGGTAACTTTTAAACAAGCTCTGATCATCACTAGACTGAGCAGGTTATGTGGAGGTGGGCTTTAGGGCGAATATGGTTTGCCCTTAGTACCACTCTCCATTGCTCCCAGAGCAGAGATGCCCTGCTCTGTATTTTCTCCAGCCTCTCATTCCCTTTCACTCTGAGTACCTCTCATTCGTGTTCAGGGTTGAGCTGTTCATCAGGGGCTCTGCTGGACCCTTGGCTGCTGCCGAGAGCAGTTTTCCCTCCTTCCCTGTTTCTAAAATGTCTCCCCTTGCATGCCCACACTTACATCAGTCAAGGACACCAACAGGTGACACCTTCCTGCTCCCCAGCATGTCAAGGCTAGAAAAGGCTGTGGCAAGGGGAGCACTTACAAATAAGGCCAGATTTGGTGACCGAGGTCCATGATGCATTTTTTTATTTATACCCATGCACGCACACTCGCGTGTATGTTACAATGACTTCAGGGGACTGGAGGGGACTTTCCGCGAGGATTAACTGAGTGTGCCTTCAACAAGGTAACACAACGAGCTTGCCTCGGCTGCTGGGTGCTCAGTTAGGGTGCTGGGTGCTTTTTGTCATATAGAAACTGGTTTTTTAAAGAGCTTAATGTGGTTAATAAAAGATATACCTGATCCTGCAGTCCTAATGTGGTGAAAATCTCACAGGAAAACTAAGCAGGTTTCTAATGGGTCGTCTTTTAAAATCATTGCTGGATTTTGTTACTGATAGTGCAGTTCTAAAGAGATGCTGTATGCTAGTTGCCATCTGTATGTGAACAATGAGCCCCTGCTCCAAAGAGTGTACAGATCCAGATGCTGGGTGCAATCTGATGAAGAGTGGAGGAGCTCTGGAGGCTTAAAAATACCCCAAATTTGTGCCAAGTACAATTCTCTCCCTGAAGTCCAAAGTAATATGCATTATGGTTGAACTGGGTCCTGAAAAAAATTAGGAGGGAAGAGTATGGACTTTCCTTTTGCACTACCTTTACCTCTGTACACACTCAATTTGCCAAGCGGATCTTTGCAAGAAGGTGACCAAGCACTGGTCATAGAAAATGCTGCTGGTGTGATGACAAGGTGAAGCACCCAAGGGTCTCTCTCTCAGACAATTTGAAGAATTACCTGCCATCTTTTTAATGTCCATGGCATGCTTTAGCTCTATCTAAACTTCAGCACAGCATGTTCTGAAAAAGCATTCCTAGTTCAGAGTAACTTTAAGGCACCGAGACTGTGCTTAGTACCTGCATTATCTATAAGCTACAGAGATCTGGGGGCATCACTCTTTCATGCTAAAGACCTCTCCTGAGACAGAAATGAAGAAGTGAAGTTAGAAAGCTGTGGGTAGCACCCATATGTGCAGCATCACATGTAATACATAACTGGGATTTCCCAGTGGAAGATGCAGTGAGTGCACCTTGCACACTGGGTGTGTAACAGTATTGAGCCTTGGGAGAGGTTTTCTGCTGTGGCTGGTACATGTGCATTTGAAGGCTCAGGACTTCAGGAATCTTTGTGAAGCATGAGAATACTGCCACTGACATAATGGGGTCAAACTTCAATTCTGTATGCAGGCCTTTGCGTCTGAGCCATACGTTATGAAAAAAGTCAATTTCTAAGTGCAAGGCTTGGTGCTGACCTACCCCAGAAACTGTCACAGAGGTGCGGTAGAAAGGTTGCTGGTTAATAGTCTTGGGTGCAAGAAGAAGAGCTGGTTGTGTCAGTGCCTTAAATTGAATTGAAAATGCTTGTGAGAGTAGAGTTTTGGAAAAAAAACCCCAAAACCAGAACAACCCAAAACCAAAAACCCAGCTAGGTCTCTGGAGGTTATGCTACAGTGCTGGACAAGAACAGAGCTGATGTGTGTAGGAATCAAGAGATTTAGAGAGTGTGAATTCAGACTTCTCCAAAGCACAGTTTCATGTGCTGCAGGGAGCTGGGAGAAGGGATCAAAAGGGTTTGCTTTTATTCCACCCCAATCCACCCACTGATCCTTGACCTCGTCTCTCTGAGCGGCTGTCAGTTGTAAGGCAGAAGTGAAACTCCTGATGTGAGTTTTCTCCTGCACTCTGAGCATCAGTGCAGGAGCTGCTCCTCAACAAAGGTCTTGCCATGGTGCCTCCCAGACTTACCACATTGCAATCATGGGGAGCACGAGCCTCATCCTCCCCTTCACCTGCTCTCACCACAGCTCCCTTCATGAGTTACGTGCACACTGCATTCACGAGCACAGGCAGCCACTGAAGAATAATTTAATAGGGTTAATTTGCACAGCTTGACCCCAGCATGTTTCTGCTCATCCCAGGAGTCAGCTGGTATCAGTAAATTATGATTTTGACTAACCACATGCAGTTTAGTGTCTGTAGAAGCACTTGAGGCTCTTCAACACTCATACTTGCAAGAAACACCTGCATAGGGTGACCAAGAAAGGTGAATGGAGAGAGCCTTATCCTGCCCTAAAACCCGAGATTGCTGGAGAGAACAGGAATGGCTCAGCAGAGTGGCAGCTGAGAGCACATACTCTGCAACACTTAGTGGCTCCTTGCTTTCCTTCCTTCTCTTTTCCTGGCTGACATTTTGGCTGTGGGATAGGCAAGGAAGTATTTTCAAAGTCACATTGTCCCAATGGGGATTTAAGGGGATTTTGGCCAAAGAACATTCCTCATGAAGTAGTGCAGAGTTTTAGAGAGGCTGAACCCATTACCCCTTTGTTGGGCTCTGGTTCCAGCAAAGCCACAGCCTGGCCAGGCCACTTCACACTGGTTATTTCATGAACGCCGAGATCTCTGTGCTGAGTTTTATTACATAGCATCAAAGCTCTTTGCTTCTCAGTCGGGCATTAATGGAAGCTGGGCTCCTAAGGCCCCAAGGGTTCAAGGATCAGCTCACTACATGCTCTCCTGTCCAAAACCAGCCTCATCTCCAAAGCTTGGGACAGCTGAAAGCGGTTATTCCTGGTGACTGGGAACTTAGTTTTGCTCCTACTGACTGAGAATTGATGGATGAACTCAAAAAGGCCTGGCTATCCTACATCAAGGAAGTATCAAGCATTTGAAAAATTACCCTGCTTAGCAGTTTAATCTTTTGATACTTCTATGAACATAAGTAAATTGAAAGGTTTTTCTTGATGGGTTTTTATTTTCTTCTTCTGGTATCCCCTGGAGATAAAAAGAGAACTTAGCCATGTGCTTTACGAGGTTCGATTCAGTGTTGGTGGGGCTGAGTCACATGCCTGCTCTGACTGATGCCATCACACCCATGAAACACACAACATGTTATTGCTCAGTGGCTTAGCAACATGTACTGTACCCTGCCTCCTGAAAGCCTCTCACCTTTGCCTTCCCTTCAGGGCCAGTATTTAGCAAACAGATTTTGCAGTGCCATGGTTACCAGCAAATAGGGCTTGGGACCTTTGAGCCATTTGCCAGTGTCTTGGGTGATTTCATCAGCTTATGATACTGTAGCACCTTTTGCTAACTCAGCATTGCATAGAATTGTAGCTGCTGAGGGTGGAATCAAATTTTGGGGAGTCTCAAGCTGGTGTCATTTGGTCTCTTACTGCAATGACAGTAGGAGCTTTCACATGCTGAAACCCAGGAGAGAATTAGGGGACTTGTGTTTAAGCTTTCCATACCACCTGCCAGCCCTGGCCAGTGAACTATAACGTGTGTACTTTAATATAATGGACATTTAAGCATTTATATGGAAGGGAATTAGTTCCAACTCCAGGAGCCCAGAGATCTGCTAAAGGCTAAGGATTGGAGTAACCCAAGCACTGCCTCTGGCTGTACCCATTTATGGCTCGGAATAAGTCTGAAAACAGGACACGTCGTGCTGCTTGCAACCAGGTGCTTTCCCAGACCATCCTGATACTTTCGTGACACTTAATAGCTGCAGATTCCATGAATGTGTTTGGTCACCTCTTCCACTCATTTAAGCTTTTAGTGATCTAAGTGCCCTTTCCTTGAGCTGATGACCCCCGTCCTCAGTGTCCAACACTGCACATCTCGCTGCCGTTGTGTGGCAGAATCTTGCTTGCTTTTTTCCTAATGTTCTGCCTCCTGGATGTGATCCTGGAATATGGCTCTTACCTGGCAGACCATGGCCTTTCCCATCCCAGCAGCTGTCAGAATATTGCTGAGGTTGAGGTATGTCAGGTCAGGACCTGGCAGAGGAAAAAGGTGCCCTCAAATAGAAAACTGATTCTTACAAAATGTCTCCTTTCACCTCCAAAATCCAGTGCAACCATCACTTCTCACCTCAACAGTCAAAATTTACTACCAAATTTTGTCCTGAAGTCTGAGGTCATGTTGTCCAAACAGACAGATTTACAAATTTGCTTGTGTGGAATTATTCACCCTGAGTTTGCTGGCTGTGTGTCCGCCCTGCTGGTTATTCAGATGTTCCTCAGTGCAGGGATTGTTCTGACTGTGCACCAGTCAGCAGCTGCTCCCAGGGGTGTCTCATCGGTCACCTGCCTCACGAGCACAGCTCTCGCTTCCCAGTGAGCTGAAGCCCACAACATTTTCATGGTGCCCACACAAGCACTTTCGGGGTAAATGTGCCTCAGTGAAGTGTTTGTGAACCTTCCTTGTCTTTCTCCAAGGACCTCGCCAAAGGCAAAGACCCTACTTTTTTCTTTAAGGAAAAATGTTCTCCATTGTTCATGAAGTGAATGCACTTGGAGCAAAATAATTCCATGAAATCTAATATTTATTCAAGATCACAGATGCAGGTATTTAAGTATCTAAGGCTTCATAGAAGCACCCAGAGGCACCAACTTTCAAACATTCCTTGTTCTGCAATGCCAGGTTTTTTTCAGTCACTCTCAGGAGAGGTGAGATTGAGTCTGGAAGACAGCCCAATCCTGAGACACGTCTTCCCAATCCTGAGACACTGCTTAGTCCATATTGTTCTCTGTAGGGAGAGTGTCTTGCAAACAGAAAGCTAAGAATTTGGGAGTTTAATGCCTCTGGGGAACCTCAGCTTGACCTCTGTCTTGCTTTATGCATCTGGTTTCCTTGCCTATGCTTTGCAGGGTTGGATTTCTTTGGTCAAAATCATGAAGGATTGGCTCAGCTGGGATTAAGAAGGACCCATGACCCTGGCTCCTGTTGTTGAGTTTTAGGCACACAACTCCCTGATGGAGTTGCAGAGAGACAGAGGTGCCTTACTCAAAAAAGTCTCAAAACACAAGCAGTTGACAGGAGATCCCTCTTTGACTGCTGTTCAGATTTTCAGGACCTTTCCTTCCCTATCTTTTTTTGCCCAAATTCTTCCTGTTTTACAAGCCACACCATTTTACAGAGTTTTCATTCAAGAGGTTGAGTTCTTGCCTACCATGTCAAATGCAGCTCCCTAGGAAAGGACACAGGCACTGTTCACTTTACAGCAGCTCAACAACACCCATTGTCATGTGATAACAGTGCACACACACAGACACCTACTTTGCAGCAAATTGCATTTAACGTGAGGAAAGAGAGCCAAGCTTCATTTGCTGCAGGCAAGGCCCAGGACATAATCTCTTGCACCATGTCAGAGGATGTGCAATAGCTCATTAGACAATAGCAACTTCATCACACATCAGATCCGCACATCCTGACCAGTGTGGGAGGAAGACGGGAAGTAGCCCATCCAATTTCCTGACATCCTTGTGAGGTTGTGTCATCATAGGAGCTGCAAATCTATCTTGAAGGTATTTTTTCCTCAAAATTTCACTCCAGCCCAAAACCAGTGTACATGCTTCTGGTTTGAAAAGAAGCATGTCTCCAAGCAGGCAGCTGAGCTCAGATCTCCCAGAAAGTCAATAAATATTCTCCAAGGAGAAGGACCCCCAATCAGAAAGACAAACACTGTTGAAGGATCCTTGGCATCATCAACCTTGACTTCGGTTTCCACTTAGCATCCTCCTGAGGCAAGATCTCCTTCCACCTGTGCTCTTGTGTGCCCTTTGTGCTGAGATCACAGCATGGGATATTTTTGTAGATTATCTAATGACCAAACTGAAAAGATAGTCTTTCTAAGGTTACCACTGAAGGCAGGACACGACTCCCGAGCACAGTATCCAAGCATCTTCGCTTACTCTGGGAGGGTGGTTGGCTGCAGTGTCTGCCCCGTGCACCCAATGAGAAGGGCTGCAGGGCTTGGGTTAGCAGTATCTCCGTGATATGAGCCCCCATAGGGTTTATGTCATACCCATATTTCAGAAGTTACAGAATGTGGAAGATATTATTACCAAAGAAGCATGTTGCAGAGCCAGCTCCTCTGGCCTAACGACACCTTCTTTTTAAAGGTGTCTGTGTAATGCAAATTTAAAATAAGGGCTGAGGAGTGGATCTTAATAAGAAGTAATATGAATTCCTCTTGTCCCATTACACAGAGAATGGAATGGTTGTGCAGCAGTAAATGGACCTCAGGAGGAGTCCAATGTATAAAGCTGAGATCTGGTTTGGGAAAGTGCAATATTAGCAAGGGCAGGTCTTGTGTTCACAATGACACTCACAGTCTCCCTTCTGTAACCGATGTGAAACTGAAATTATTCCAGGACAGGAATGCTGTCATGTTGATCCTACTGATGCATCTGTTAGTTAAACATACTGCTCAAATATTGTAGTGTTGGAATTCAGGGGTTTTTTAATGGTTATAAAGTCAGGCAAAGTGTTTGTCCCTGTTTCCTAATGAAAAATTATAGGTTCTTTGGTTTGCGATTTTCAATCCTACTGAATTATTTTGTTTATTTGTAATCCTGTGACATTAATAAGCTTACAGTAGATCTAAAAAAGGAAGTCTAAAGTTGGTGGGGTTGGTAAAAACTCTTCATCTAACAATTTTCTTCTCACTTTAGTTTGTGGTGTTTGAACTTTTATATTCTTTTAAGCAAACTCTCCTGGTTAGGCAAAACATTTTGATCAGAAGCAAAGACTTTGCTTTCCATACATGCTGTGCCATGAAATCACCATGCTTCTGTCTGCATTCCAGGACAGCAGAATTCTCTCATTCTGATTATCAAAACTGCCTGTGATAGGAAAGCAGTGATTTTAGTGGTTCTAGGCCTTTGGTCAAGTGAGGGCTCCTGCCCTCTCCTGGAAGGAATGCCAGGTCTCTGGTCACGCCTAAGAGCATCCATTCCTAAATCTGGGACCAAGCCCTTGACCATGGCTGGAGCATTTTTAGGACTAGGGCATGTAGCATGACAAAGGTGGTCCCAGAAGTGACTTTTCAACCAGAAAATTGCAAACAAATGTGGTTCTGTGTACCAAAAACCAACATAAGGAAATTCCATGGCCTGCTCTAATGGAACAGCAACTTTATTCCTACCTTTTCTATCACTAAATGTGCCCAAGCGGCAGTATCCTCTATTTTGGGGAGTGGAGAAATCTGGAGGTGTATCTCACCCCCCCAAACAATACAATGCCAAGAAATTCCTGTAGAATGATTCAGAAAGCCTATTACTGCCTGTGCATGGGCTAGTCCCATTGTTCCCGCAGAACTGGGAAGTCTTGGAATGATTCACTGTACCAGTTCTTTATACAAATTACGCTGGTGCAAAGGACAAACCCCCAAAAAAGTACAGCAGAGAATGAAATTAGGGCAAAGTTCTCAGTCATGGCTCTCAATTAGCAGGAATTTTCACTGCGTAAAGGAGGCAAGGCACATAAGCCTAAAGGCTTATAGGCATATGTGAACATTTGCTCTTAAAGTAACAATGAATTGTTCTGTTTTAGAGGTAGGAAACCAGGGAGATCAGGTTATAAGTTAAGAGGCAAAGTTGGGGCATTATGAAGGGTTCTCCTGAAGTTCATCTGGAAGACTGTTCTGCTTTTTGAGATAGAGGATCATACACAGCTGTCTGTCCTTTGTAGGGATAGGGTTGTCCTCCTGCAGGAGATACAAAACAACTCTGGATGCTTGAGGTCCTTATCTGGTTTTGGAAAAGGAAATGTGCAAAAACTTTTAACAAAGAACAGAAAACAGGGCAATATTGGACTTAGTCCATTTCCAGTCCTAATTCTCTCTGCAGGTTTTTGCATTTTGACATTTTTCCTAGCCCTTTTCCTTTCCCCACACCATCTGTAAATTGGTTGGACAATATCCCATCTCTGTGCCTGACAGGCAATTCTACTTCCCCCTCCTCCCAGGAGTCATCAGGCCCAAGGGGATGGTGGGCAGGAGTGACTGTTTGCAGGATGGCATCAACTGGAAGGTCCTGAAAGGGTCACCAGGTGTGACCTAAGGCTTGTGAAGTTTCGTAGGTTTTGAGGAACAAAACAGTAGAAGCCCTAAGCGCGTTTTCGCTTTCTCTCTTCCAACTTCATTTACTTGCTCATTAAACTCAGAAGCATGTAGCTACACCCAGAGAAAATTACTGCATTTCGTAACCTTTAATTGATTTGCCTATTTATGGGGAAACTGGTATTTCGGGACTATCCAACTGTGCCATCACTATCTCTCTTCTATGGGTCTCTGTCTGTTTGGTTGCTGCAGAGAAGCCCTGATGTGTGTCTGCCTGGCACAGACCTGGCAGATCCGTAGGCTGAATTCCTCACTGCAGGTTACTGAAATCAGGAGAGCTCTTATTTGTAGATGGGGCAGATATTCGTTGCAGCATGCTCAGCTCTGTTTGTTTGCCTGGGTGTTGGTATTCCAGCAAGGATTTTGAAACACATCAGCATGCTGTTTGCTGCTAGTTCTGCTCCTTTTCTGTACTGTTAGGAAAGGTAGGGACATGGCTGGCATGGAAAGTACTTCAGCCCACAGTCACTGACAGGGGTGTAACTGCTCCCCACCATACCTCTCTCAGTCTCCCGGGATTTTCAGTTATTGTAAATTCAGGGATGCAGTAGGATGTCCATGGGAGCTGGGAAGGAGGTAAGGGTCCTACGAATTCCTCTTCTGTCTCAAGGACACAATTGCTGAAAATCCAGTTCAGTGGCCCCAGCTTTTGCTTTGATGGTCACAGCTGTAAGGAGACAGTGCAGGACACAAAAATGCTGCTTAAACCATTTTGTTGACCTCCTTTTTAACTTCTGCTTTTACCTTCTCAGTCTGGAAAGCCTTGCAGATGATACACTGGCCATGAAGATCGATCACCTGGGGTCCTTTCCATAGCTAATGCTGGGTTTGGAGCTGGTTGTACTGCTAACCCTGCTCGTGTGAAAGGTATTGCTTCAGGCTTGGATGTTACAAGAGTCTTGCCGTGCATAAATAATGATTGAGCTGCCCAAAATAGCCCAGGACAAGACCATCTAACCCACAGCTGATGTATAAGTCAGAACTGAGGGTCAGCTCCAGCCTCAGCTGAGGGGTTTGCAGCTGCTTAAAAGTAGTGTGGGGTACTTGATCCAGTAAAACCCTCCTCAACAAGCCCGGTGGCCTGAGGGATAGCACAGTCCCAGTGTGCTCTGCTCTGCCTCACCTGCTCTGCAGGTATTTGGAACGAAGGAGCAGAGTGGGGCCCTGCTGTTGGGATGTCCAGACCTTCTTGGAGAAGCTGCAGCCAGCTTGGGCAAGCCCCGGGTGTGCGGGGGGACAGCAGTGCAGCGGTGGCAGGGAGACCGCGGCAGCTGCTGCCAGCCTTAGGAACTGATGTCCAGCCAAGCTTCAGCACTGGCAGGAAGACAACCAGGGCAGGCAGGAGGATCTGCAGGGAGCTGAGACTGCACAACACAGCAGTGAGGAGAAGCACCTGCAGCCCAGAGGCACCTGAGGTCACTCTGTGGCGGCTGAGATTCTCTGAGGCTCTCAAGCCCGGCTGGCTCACAGCAAGCTGAGGGCACTGCATGACCATAAAGTGACCTGCCCTTCTTTGTAACCCAAGAGCACAAACACTTATTAAATTTTCTGTGCCTGGTGGGAAACACCACTCTTCAGGAGCTAAAGCTGATGCAAGGATGTTTTGTGGAAGACAGAAAGACCGTTCATTTGTAAAACACCCTGCCCATGCAGTGGGACCTTGCAAAACTGTTAGCCCAGGGGTGCTTTGCAGCAGAAACTGGAACTCGCAGGCAGGGCTGTATTCACAAATGCAAACCCAACAAAAGAAACCAGAGAGGAGTAAGAGTCTGTGTTTTCTTGAAAGCATTTCCAACACTTCAGTCTTCATGGTTTTTCTGGTCCTTTTTTTCCTCCACTGTTCCTCTCTTATCTGTCCTCTCTTCCATTTTTCCATCTTTTTCTCTGCTTTTTAGATGCAGAGTTATGCTCATTTGTCCAAGCATCTCTGCAAACTCCAGTCTGAAACCAGGCACCTTGTGTAAGAGCCTCATTTCACTCCATCCGAACTGTGATCCTCAGAGGGGTCAAACTGACTGAGGCCAGAGGAACTGGATGTTTCTTCGTTGCACCTGGCCCAATGTCTGGAGCTTATTGCTACACCAGAAGCCATCACACATCCTCTCCCTTGAGAAAAATGACCTCAGGCCATGCCACCATCTCCAGGTTATCGCCTGCTAATTGCAGGACATCCTGGGGAAGATGGTGGAGTTTACACCTTTGATCCCAGCGCTGCAAGGTTGGATTCTCTATTCTGCAGGCTCCGAGAGAGTGTAGGTGTTTGCTTTAGGCTACGATGACATGAGAAATACCTTAGTGAGGCGAGGCGTGGGTGTATTGGGGCGTGACTCAGAGGAAGTCAATGTACAGGGATTTGTTTTGTGTGCAAGAAATCTATTCACTTTAGTTACCAGCATGGGTGTAATTACCTTTTTTTTTTTTTTTTTTTTTTTTNTTTTTTTACATTTCATTATTTTGATTATTAATCATGGCTTAGGAATGGCTGAGCCAATGAAGATTATGTACGCAATTTCAAAAAGTCCAAGATCTATGTTACCAAGTGCTGGCTTGAGAGACCCAGGGAATTCGATGACAGTTCTCTAGATTCTGATGAGGGACCAGTGCAAACCAAAGAGGCTGGTAGCCCAGGGCAGGGTATCTTTTTTAGAAAGAGAATAGTGAAGGATATGCTTAAAATTTGGCTTGGAGAAGTCTTGTCAAGACAACTGTGGAGAGGATCAGTATGGAAACAGCAAGATTCAAAGAAAAGGAAGCTGCTTGTTTAATTACTCCAGATTTCCTTGGGTTTGGAGTTGGACCTCTTTTTCTCTTATTTGTTTTAATTGACAATAGTCAAGATTTACTACAGTTCTTACACAGGGTAAGGATCACTCCGAGGTTATTCAAGTTTGCAGAGCCTTCAGTGTTGTCTTAATACCTGCAGAGTCAATCTCTCTGCAGCAGACAAGGTTCTATAGGTCAAAAGTTTGCCACAGTTTGGGGCCTTATTCTGGTTCTGGACCCCTCAATTCAGGAAGGATATTGAGGTGCTGGAACAAGTCCAGAGAAGGGCAATGAAGCTGGGGAAGGGTTTGGAGCACAAGTCCTGTGAGGAGTGGCTGAGGGAGCTGAAGGGGCTCAGTCCAGAAAAGAGGAGGCTCAGGAGGGACCTTATCCCTCGTTACAACTTCTCAAAAATTGTGACCTGATTCTGTGATGTGCCAGTAGAGTTGCTGCGGTATATATAAAACAAATCTGAGACAAATGCACAATGATCACATGACCCTGCTGCAGGAAAGCTCCTCTTGACACCACCCTGCTGCATTCGGCAGCAAGATTACCCCAGTAATACAACAGTTTATGCCAAACCAAGTCAGCAAGAAGGTTGCAAATCCTATAAAAGTTAACTTGAGCAAAATATTACTTCAAAGCAAATAGTAATTCATTTTCCGGGAAGAAGAGGGTAGATTGAAGTGAGAGGCACATGAATCATGCTGCCTGTAATTTGACTTCTGCCCCAGTTTGAGACTAAAATCACCATGTTAGGAGGTGAGTCAAGAGAAGCAGCTGGTGCATCTTGTGCTGATCAAAACCAAAAAACGTTCCTACAAACTGTGCAAGCCTGGAATGTTCTAACAGGCAGGTTCAGAAGATGTGATAGTATATTTTTGTCCCTTGGGAATCACTAAGGTGTGTTTTCATTCATCCTAAGAGGGAGAAACAATGTTAAGATATTCAGTAAATAATGAGGGGATTTTTTACAACTATGTACAGTATGTTCTGGATATCTTCTATAAAACTTCTGTAATATATTTGATTAAAATGAAACTTTTATTGGATCTGCAAGTCTTAAGGATTCTGAAGCAGTTCTCAAAAGGTGGTTTAAAATGAAAGGTTTTGGTTTGCCTAGAAATTCCAATTCAAATTATACTTGAGTCAACAGGCAAGAGGAAGGGTGAGGAGGTCTGGACCAGGTGGTTTTGTCATGGGAGGAACAAGGTGGCTTTTCCATGGCAGAGCATAAAATTGTCAACTGGACACATGAAACAGTACATGCTGGCTGGAAAAGTGCCATTTCAGCATGTTAATCCTGTTCAGAAACAAAGTGACTGGGTTTGCACGGCAGTGCCTGGAACTGTGACCAGGCCACCTCCAGACTAAAGCTGGTTGTGTGCCAACAGCACAGGAGTGTCTGCACTGCCTTCACGGGTCACGGCAACCTAAGGCTGCCACATGCAGAGCCTGCTTGGGCATCTCTGCACCTACTGCACTGACACATCTGTGTCCTCTGTGTTTTGGGAGGAGTGACAGACGCACTGCAGCCTGGATGGTCGTGGGTCTCCTAGAGACTCAACCAATCTTCTTCCCTTTTCCATTTCCAATGCTTTCTCAAATGAGGTGCCAGCATCTTCCTCTTGTTATTGCTGGATGAGCGCGTGTCACTGCTGATGTTGAGGTGTTCTCAGCCTGTAGTACAGAATAGGATGAAATGACAAAACTCTCTTATCAAGCGCAGAAAAGGGAAAGAGGCAGTAACAGGCCGGTGCTGGTGAGTGTCAGGCACAGTGAGGACTAGGAAATCTTCCAACCTCTTTCTTGCAGTTTGTCAAATCCCTGGTTGACTTTTCCACAACTTATTCCTTGTACCTTATAAATAATAGTTAAGTCAACGCAGACAATTGTGGCTACTGGTAAAAACCACAGAGAGCAGCTAAACACTATGGAAATGACTTATTCCACCATTTGGTTTTACTTTGGAGCAAGCAAAAAACTTATGAAAAGAAATGAGTCATTTTTTTTTCATCCATCTTGGCTTTTGTCTGCTCAACAACATGTCCTTTTTGCATGTAGTTGTGGTCTTAATATTTTTTGTTGCTTTTTATTTATTTACTTTTTTCCTGCTTTGCTTTCTTGGTTTATGATTGTCTCCCAATGACAACTGCTGGCACCACAGGGCTAGAACCTGGTAAAAGACAAAGCAAAACCACCATGCCTTTGGGGAAATGACTCTGCTACCTTGCCAAGAAACATGTTTGGCAGGTTTATAAGCCAAGGTGGAGCTGGAGTTCTCGGAGCCCTTCTGCCCTCCTTGAAAGATGTCAGGTGGGAACCTCAGCAAACCTAATATCTTGAGTAGCATCTCTGGGGTTGGGCAAACTGGTTCAGGTAGAACAAACTGCAGCTCAGACTGAACCTTTGCCCATTTCTTGATGCGCTGAGCCTAAATTTTGTCTTCCTCCAACTCAGAAACCTAAGCTTGGAATGTGTCTATCCTCAGAGTTGAACCTTCACAGACATCGAGAAATGTATGGCTGGTACCTCAAAATCTTTCTCCTGCATGTCTGTCCCTCTGCCCTACCTTGAGGTTGATTATTTGAACATCAGCCAGCATTTACCCCGTGCACACCTATCCCACGCTGCTGTGGGCTTCAGGCCTCTGGCAGAGATTTATTCCCCACAGGACCACAAACCGATGTGTCCCTTTGGCTTTGCCAAGAGGGTGTTAGAAAGTAGGGGCTGTGGGGATGCATGTGGTTAGCCTGAGCAGCCACTTGTCATTGTTGGAGAGTCTGTGTGGTTTTTATGAGGAAAGGGATTGAATAGTCTTCCTCTGAGTTGACTCAGAAAAAATAGAGCAAGGGGCTCTATGGAGAAGTTTCTTTTTGCCCTTAGGGCAATTCTGATGATTACACCTCCATAAAGAATTGGTCTTCGCACAACAAAGTTGTTTTTCAGTTGTATTAGCCCTAACTCATTGCTGAAAGGGTTACAAGCTGCTCACCCAGCCCTTGTCCCAGCTGCTCTAGGAGACAGAACAATTAGCCAGATTTTGCAAAAGGACACTTGGCCATTTAGGGAAAGATCTTCTGCCAGTTACTTCCACAGAAGTAACCTGTTAAAGCATTGGTTCCTCCCAGATCATGTAGAATGGGAGGCACAGGGTGGCCCGTGATAAAGAGATGCCCAAGGAAAGGACCCTGCAGGGATGTGTCTGGAAGAGGACATCTAGTATAGAGATGGAAAGAAGGGCTACAGGACACAGAGAAATGGGAGAAGGAACAGAGAAGGGAACAGCTTCTGGCAGGATAATCAGAAGCATTTGCTGGCTCAACATCTTCTGACATTTACCAGCCGTGGGAGAAAATGGTGAGTGATGAAGAGCAGGGCTATGTACTGTATCCCTGAAATCTGGGATGGGCTCTAGGCTGAGGATGTCTGTGTCCATTTTGTCAGCAAGCCATAATGAGCAGGACAACACCAAGATTTGTTTTAAATTAAATTAAGAATTTTGGTTTGAAATGGCTCAAAATCCAGACTGCTCCAGTTCTGTTGTATTATTTTGCAACTGCAGCTGAATCTGTAAACTCCTGACACATCTGCCAGAGGGATGGAGGCACCGCTTCCCAGTCGCTCAAGCCTATAACATCAGCAGCTCTTCTGGGCAGAAACCAAAGTCCTCGAGTTAGCAAAATAATGCTCCTCTGGCCTGGAACTCAGCTCAGAAGATGCTTCCTGGGCTCCTTATGTAGCTGCTGCTGTGTTGCAAATCTTCATAAAGCAGAGAGCCTTCTGTTTATATTTTTGCTTGCAATTGGCAGGGGTTGGCAGGTTATCTGAATACTCTATCTCTGTCTATATTTGCCTACTTCTGATCTGTTGACAGTATAAGAGTGTCAATACTTTTCCCTTGTAAGGTGATATAAGCAACTGCCTAACTGTTGACTCAAGTGAGGATTACTAATTTCAATAGCTAGTTAACAAATCAGCCTACACTCCAGAGACAAGGTAAGTGCCTGCCACTTCTGAAAGAGCCCTGGGAAGCTGAGTGATTGGTTCCTTGGAGCCCAGGGCTAAGCCAGGGTGGAGCACAATGATGCTCCGTTTGGGAGGTGGCTCTCCTGGCCAAGAGATAACCTGGGTGGGGTGGAGGCGGGAATGGTGCTCCATGGGATGCATTATTTCTTCTTCCAGTTCTTTGGATGGTAGTTTCCAGTTACTTTGCATTTAAATTGTGGCAGGTAACTTCTGGATTTCCTTTCCTTCTCTTAGCATGGTTTTGTAAAACTTGCCCATCTAGCTTGGATCTCTTCAGAGAGAGAATGGAAGGGCAGGGTGTAGTGAAGGTTTGTGAAAATGTTTCCAGGGAGGTTGCCAGCCCAAATCCCACCTGGCTGGGTCATGGTGAGGGGTTTTTTTGCCAAGTGGCAGCTGTGGAGTGCTTCTAAGAAATAGGCTGGTTCCGTCTTTTGCTGAGCTGTATCTTCCTCCATGCACACAGGCACTGACTCTGAACGTGCACAGTGTGTGCAACACCTGTGCCTACTCAGTAGTGCCTCTACTCTAATTTTTATTTTTAGTAATCTTTGAGATAACAGAAAATGTCTCAGTAGAAATCTCCTGTTTCATTTCTCTTTGTCTTAAAATGCTTTTGAGATGGACATGAGAATGTGGCACAGGCTGGCTTAGTTTATCTGGCTCTGCTTTCTACTTGTTTTGCAATTATCTTGTGAAACACTGTGTATGCTTTAAGGCAAGAGGATTTTTTTTCCGAGCTCTGCTCATCCCTTTCTTTTTCACACCTGTACTTTCAGTTAACTGTTTCTAATGGAAGTAATGTCCTGCAAAGGTCTCTGGTTGAGGGAAAGGGAGGAGCTGTGTGTGAGCTCTTTTCATTAGGTTAGAAATGAGTGTTGATCAAGTTCCACTGGAGTATTTTCATGTAACAATAGCCTAGAAAAGACTTTTTTGTCTTTTTGTACAGTTCCGCCATATGTATGAGCAAAATGAGGTCAAAGTCTAAGTAAAAGATGTGGTGGTGGTGGGAGATGTCCATCCTGGCAGTGGGGGCACGTGTCCACACTGCTCTGTTACTATTCCATCTGGCAAATGGTGTCTCTAGTTTTGATGAATGTTTTTGTCAGCTTCTGTGGAAAATACCCCAAAATTATCAAATCTATTCTTATTTTCTGTCAGTGCTGAGGGACATCCATTGTGCCTGCACAGCTTTCATTTCAGCATCCAATTACCCACCCGAAGGCACAGTGACACATGAAAAGCAGCTGGCAGCTCTGCAGGACCAAAGCCACAGTGTGGTGTACAGGTATTCGTTCATTGCCACAGATTCTGCTGTTTTGCTGTTTCACAGCACCTTTTACAAGCAAAGGGACTTATCACATAGATGGACAAGAGAAAGAGTGGGAGAAAGCGAATACTGTCCCTGTTTCTCTGGGGGGGAACTATTGCCCAGGCAATTTCATCAATGCATCTGAGGTTGTGAGAGGAGTCTGTAGCGAGCTCTGAACTGCAGTGGAGTGAGTGTGAGAACATCACCCCTCTATCTTCTCCACAACTGTCCCAGCCGAGGTGTTGATGTGGCAGGAAGAGCTGTGCACCAGCTCCGTGCTCAGTCCTTGAACAGAGAAGCTCCTCAAGGCCCTCTGGGTCTGTGCAGACACAGAAACCCGCACCTCCTGGTGACTCACCCTGTGGCTATTTTGAGCACTGAAGACCTTCAATTTACAGACTCAGCTGCAGTTTCAAAATAATCCAATAGAGCTGGATTTTAAGCCACTTTAAATCAAATACCTAATTTGGATTAAAATAAATATTGATAGTTTGGATCCATTATTTCTCTTTCAGTGATTAAAAAGTTCCTATCTAGGCTGGTTGGGAAAACTGTTTGCTTCTTACCTTCTTGACAAGATCAAGTATTTCCCTGCTTATCTCACTCGAAATCATCTATTTCACATTCATCATCTGAATTCAATTAAAAATAACCTGCAGCTGTAATTGGTAAGGGCTGTTTTTAACTAAACTCCCTTCATCCCAGAGCATGTGGGATTTCCCCCTACAGTTTCAAGAGCAGGTGGTCAGTGGGAAATTCCTACAAGCTCCTCAGTGCAGGGTTGCTCTTGGGGGCTGCTCTCAGCGTATCAGATGTGATTTAGCATTCATGCCTCCAAAGCAGAGGGCTGATTACTTACCCCCTCCCCTTTCTATCAGTACTTGACACAAGCTATGTGGAAAGGGGGGCTACGGGATGCAGACCTGTCCTTGATCTTTCCAGAGCATGTGTAGGCTGTTTGCAACAGCCAGCCAGAGCATCCTCCTGCAAATAATTTTGTTCAGCCTGCAGTACAGTGCCGGGGCAAGATGTGCCACAGAACCATTCCAGTTCACTTTGAACATACAGAATAAAAGTTCCCTGAGAAACTTGTGTGACTAGCATGGTTTATATCATAAAACAATTAGAAGTGAATGGGTTTGGAGAGTATGTAAGCATTCATTCGTCATCCATCTCTTATTGTTAATGGGAAGCTTCCTATTAAGAACTGGGTGAGGCACTGCCTTGCAGAAATATGCACAAGCAGCATGAGAGATTCTTGCTTTTGTTTCTACTTTGTGGGAACTCTGTGGAGTCTGCAGCTCAGACTGAACTTCTGCAAAATCCACACCTCAGTCGTGGAGACAGAACTTACTGTGGGAGATGAGAAAACCCTGATTTGGCTTGAGTTGTCTTAGCTTTTCTATCCCCTGTTCCTTTTCCAGGAATCTTGATAAAATGTCCTATCCATATCCATTTTTTTCTGTTTAATTAGGGATTTTTTTTTTTTGGTGGTTCCAGAAGGCTCAGTGGTTTAATTCTCCTATCTGACTAATAGCAGAGAAAAATGTTAAAACTTGTTGCTCTTTCTTTTTATTCAACTTGGCACGTGAGGAGAAACAGTTTACTCAGAGAAAATTTGGCAAGGGAATTATCTTGATATCATTCAAAGTCTTTGAGTGTTGTAGTGAAAATGGGTTTTGATTAGATGAAGTCAAAAGCCCTTGAAATTCTAATATGTACAATGTAAGAAGTGGAATCCTTCTCTTGCAACTTGTCATCACTGTGTAAATTTGAGCTCTTGGTACCTCTTTCACTGGCTTTGAAAAAGCTTTGAATCTAAGAGCTGCTCTTAGGGAAAAAGGTTTCTGCTGGCTTACTTGGCAACATGGTCTTTCACTCGTGGTCCAAGAGAGAAATACACTGTGCATCTCCCACCCCACTCAAGTAGGAGCAATCAGTGTGGGGAAATGCTCCCCCAAGCCTGCTCTGAATTTGGGATCTGCTTGCACATTCTGTCATTTTTAAGCTTGAGAAGCTCTATTTTTGCCCCAGCCAGGGAACTTGGTTTCCCCCTTCTCCTGCTTCCTCTTCCCTTAACGCAACACTAAAAACGATACTAACTTTAAAAGGTACTTGGCATCGAAAATAACACACCCATTCTCGAGCTTGTCCAAATTTACATCTCCAAAGCAACTAATCCTACGCCCACTGATGGCTTTTTTCAGTGACAGGGTGGGTGTCCCTGAGGTCCATGGGTACATCTTTGTGGTCACTCCCTGGAGCACAGACCAATGTTTAGCTCCAATTCCCAAGTGTGTCCCGCCCAAAGCCCAGCTCAGGTGGGTGAGGTCATTGCAGTGATGCACAAGTGATTGCAATCAGAGCTGCAATCACAAAACCCACCTTGTGTCGCTTGTGTTTTGCAGGGCTTTCCTTGCATGTGCACATCTGCTTTGTGCATCCCCGGGCCAGCTCTGTCCCTGCAGCACAGGCCTCTGGGACACGAGCCCAGAGCTTCTTCCTTCTGCAGCAAAACCACCACCAGTTCCCTCTCATGCCAGTGGAAAGCAAAGCTTGTAAAATGAGTGCTTTTCCAGGCTCTCTTCCTTCCATGCTGAGACTGACCATGGCATTTTTCAATTTTAACAACGGACAAGTGGGTTCTGTGATGGGCAGACAATGAAGTCAGATTTCCTAGGGCTTTGTCTGGTGGATAATGAAGGGCTGGTTTGTTGGGTTTGTTTGGCTTTGTTTCATTTTTTTTTTTTTTCCAGAACTTTCTTTCCCCTACTTCATTATACTGAAACTGCAGTGTAATAATAAGCATTATATATGCACAGCAGAGAGATTCTCTGATGGACAAAGGGATACTCTGCTGTTTAATAAAATAGCCTCCCCCATGGCTACTTCTCCTACATCCTAGTTTTATAGATGTTCTCATTAAGATTAATTTAAATCTGATGAAGGCTGAACCGCTTCTTGCATGCTTCCCTTTAAAGAACAAAGGGCCCTCGTGTTTTCTACCTACCTGATCACCAGGCAGCATAAAATTTGTAAGAATTGAGAATTTTCCTGATCATCTGTCAGCAGCAGTGGGAACTAGCCAGTTCCAAAAGGAAAGTAGGTAAGTTGTAAAGGCAGAGGGAGGAAAAGCATGTTATTACGACCTTCTTAAAAGCTTCCTTGCAAAGACAGTACCACCTTCTGCTGAAATCTTTGTAAGGACAAATGGGAACAAAGCATTCAGGCAGTGTCACAGTGCACCTGAAGAAAGATATTTTAACTGTTCTCTGGAGGTTTCTGTATGTGTGCTGTAGGGATACAAATGGGAACACATACTTCTTTTTACTTATGCTTGAGAAAATGGCTCAGTTCCTGCAGGTCTGTCTCTCTCTGGTGGCTTACATTTCCTATCCCATCCCCCAGCACCACCACATTTCTCTCCTACACAGAATGGGTTTCATTCACTGATTCCTAGAAGGTCTTATCTAAGACCTCATCTAAGCAAGGCCCCACAACAGCTATTCTTTGCCCCTTTCCATCTCTGCCTGATACCTCTTAAGGGATGCGTGTACATCTCCTAGTGCTGCTTGAATCCCAAGCTATGAGGCTTTACAGAACCATTCAAAGCAGTCCAGTAATGTCCCTTTACTCTGTGCTGATCACATGGCAATTTCAAATGACTTGAACATTTCACATTTTTGTGTAATCTCCTTAATGTGGGGGCACTTTGGGAGCTCTCAGATTGCAGGGAGTTCAGGGTAACTTGAACTTGTTGGAACACTACAAGTTTCCACAGATCTGAGCATGGATGTTCGGTGGGGTTAGGAGCTGCAATACTTGCCTGGGAAATGAGAAAGGGAATCACCAGGTTCATTTGCTTTTCTGCTGGAGCAGGCATTTACTAAATGTGCAAGGACAGTGGCTGGCACCTAATAGCCACCTTGGAGTGATAAAGGCACAAGGAGGTCTGCATTTGGTCTTTTGCAGAGGTGATATTTCAGATTGAAATGGATAGTGATGCTGCCTGAGAAAGTTAATGTATTTGTAAATTATTTGCTGAAGAGTTGGACTTCATTTTACAAGGTTACTATGCGGTTAGGTTTTATTGACAGCTCACTGACACATATTATTATGCAAATTCTCAGAAATGCTTATCTGTGGTTTGTCAGTGTTGATCTATTCACAGTTATAATCTCCTTGCCTCTATAAATTTTCCTGCTCTTGGGAGATGTAAAATGTTACAGGAGTAAAAGTGATTTTGGTGTGGCAGTTACCCTGAGTTACTTGCTGATTATATTTCCCAGTGATTTTTTTGGGAAATATTTCGTTTTCTTGTCATTTAGTCAAGATTCAAAAGAACCAATTGATAAGTAAAGGACTGAAGCAGTTTCCATAAAAGAGACAGCGAAGGAGGTGATAACTACATCCTCAAAAATAGAGGGAAAGGGGAAGAGGAGTCAACTGACTAGCGAGTGACATGGAGAAGGTTATCCAGATGCTTCCTGCTCAGTTATTCTCAGGAGCTGGAGCATAAGAGTAGATGGATGGCTGTGAAGTGCAGAACAATCCAAAGGAGAGTGCCTGCAACTCACAGTCGTGCATTTCTTTCCTCTGATCAGAGTCGCTCCTGTCACACTGAGCCATAACGTGGTGTAACTTCTTACTCACAGAGGAAGCTGTGAGTAAAAAAAGTTCCTTCCAGTTTAAAATTAGGTAACGAATGAAATATATATGACTGGGTTACTAAATGCAACATTAACATCTCTGACTTGGAGTCTCTCAAAGCTGGAAATCATTAAAGAACGATGAAGTGCTGCAGGTAGGGACCTGGTGAGCCTGGTGTGCTGTAACCCACCCTCTTAACACAAGAGTGGGCCTGGTCCCTCTCCCTTAAGCTTCTCTTCAGGGTCTGACAGAACAGCAGAAAACGTGGGAGATGAATTGTCCTGTTTCAGCTGCAGAATAATGAGACTTGTGAGGCATCAGCTCAGCAAGAAAGATATTGCTGTGGTTGAGATCCCACCATCCTTGAGTGGTGCAGAAGGAAGCCTGCATTGAAGGCTGGGTTCAGTCCTCACAGGGCAGATTTTCTGTCAGCATCAGTGGTGATATGGTGATATAATAAACTTCAGCCCCCCTTTTCTTTTTTTGAAGAGACTGTATCTCCTCCTTGTCCTTCCTCCTCTGTCCTTCATAATTTCTGAAGCCCAGGGCATGAGTCTTTGCCTTGTGTTTGTCCTTGGGAAATCATGAAGAGAACAAATGTTGAGCCTCCTCCAGCAGTCAGAGTTTGTAAGGGTATGTGGAACATCTGGGGCTGGACACAGCAGCGACAAAAAGTAGAACATGCTGAAATACAATGCTGAGTGTGTGTTGTCTGGCTGCTAGGAGTTGGTTCTCCCTGAGGCGTTGCTTCTTGAAACAGCAGACCTGAAGTCCAAGAGGTTTCCTGTGTGCCGGGTACTCCCAAGGCCCGTGGGCATCCTGGTCCTGCTCCCTGCTTGGTGGCAGGGTCGGGGCTGCAGGATGCTGCCAGCATCCCTGCCCCTGCTGACACCAGGCACAGATGCAAGGAAAAGTAGTTTGCTACCTTCAGTAGCTAGACTGCAGCTGATTGTCAAAGGCAGCCTAATTTAATTAGAGTTGAACTGGATCTTTATTTAATGGGATCTGAGACTAATTAATTTTTGGAGTCACAGTACGAAAGACGCTTTGTTCCTTTTGAATAGGTAATTAAATGAGGCATATGCAGACAGTCAATGCTCTGCTGCATTTGCAAAGAGTTTGTTCTCTCTCTTATCTTCATCTTCTTTGTATAAGCACTTTGGAATTAGGAATTAATTGTTTTGTTGCTAATGATGTTGGGTATAATTATTTTGCTTTAGAATGGCAGACTTTGTCCAAGTCATGGGTCATGGGTACAGAGCAGAAGAGAAGCTGCCCAGATTGATGAGTTGTCTTTGAACTGCCCAGAGCTAAAGCTACTTTTGTTCAGGAACAGAGTGTCCAGCTGGGATCCACTGCAGAGTAGCAGGTGACAGCATTTCACACCACCAGCTCCAGATGGCTTTCCAGTGTGGACAAGTTGTCTTTCATGTGGTTTATCCTCACCTGGTTCTACCAGAGTAGCGTGGTCACACCACAATATTTAGCTGCCTGGCTCTGGGAGAAGATTTTTTTGTCCTTTTTTGTTCATTTGTAGTGGCCCTGCGTGTACCACTGCACTGGATCAGAACAGCTCGGCTGTTTTGATCCTCACGCCCATAAAAGCCTCAGGGGCTCTGATGTTTGCAAACACAAGGCAGCATCTCCTTAATTGAAGTGACATTCATTTGCAAGCCAAGAATTAATATTTTGAGTTCTGATGTTTATGAAGTAGTCTTGTGTGACTCGTTCCCCATTGGCATCAGCAAATAATCCACAATGTTCAATATCTAGCAGGTCATTTCCATTAGAAAGCAAACTTGGTGTTTGAGTCCAGCATTTCTTAGGATGTCCTTGATGAATCTTGTTCATTTGTGGTGCTCAAGACAGAGCTTCATGGTTGCTGGCAGCTGAGTTTGCACAGAGATGAGAACAACTTTGATTTTTCTGAGTACCATCCTTGTCCTGACTGTTTCGTGTGCTCTCTTTTCTACCTCACTGCACATTTATGTACATCATCTATACCTGGGATGTACATCCTGCAAGGAAACCAGGTGACATTCACAAGACTTTTCACCCATGTGTACGTGCTCTCTGTTGCAAAATCTCAGTCTTTGAAGGCTGTGGGTTGGCACAAGTTCATGGCTGTACGATCAGTTCAAGCCATTGACATAGTGTATGTACTAAAACTTACGACCTCAGCTTGGCCCATTAATCCAAACAAATGAAAATTGTGACTTCTTGGTGACCCAAGCTTATTTGAAAGAAAAGGAATAGCTCATACTGACAATAGATAGAAGCTAGGGCAACGAGAGTGTGTCCCTGTCAGGGTAACACCCTGACACATCCCTAGATCGATTTCTTATTTTTTCCTCCCATCCATATCTTAGGAGATCCATTCTCATGTTCCAGTGTCTTTCCAGGATCATAGCAACACCTCTCCTAGCAGGCTGCTCCAGAATGGCACATATTTGGGACCTGTAGCACGAACAGAGAATGCACTGTTGATCCATTTCTGCCAACCCCAGTTTCTACACCCATGTATTCAACTTTGGAGGAGACCTGTGCTGAAATGCATCTTCAGAGAACCCCTACAGCCTTAACTTTGGGACTGCAGCCTATCCTCTCTGCTGGGGTCTGTCTGTGCTGAATGCAATCGGCTATAATCATGCTTCCTTATTTTTCATTGCTTGAGGGCTGCTTTCCTATTCCCTGACAGAGTCATTAATTTTTTCCTACTCTTATGAACCTCTTTCTACACTTTCAGATGGTCCAAACCTCTTGGATTTTCTTCAGAAATTCCCCTCAAGAGGCATCTGGTGCTCTTGCCTGTAGGGCACTCTGTAACCACAGGCAGTCGCCTGGGTTAGCTGGCTGCCAAAATGGCAAGGCAGTCCTGGCAAGGTCTGCTCTCCATTTCACTGAGACTGGAGCCCAAGAAAGCCATGCTGGTGGCCACACCAGCTGTGTGCCTGCTGCAGGAAACCTTGGCCCATATGGCTCTTGCTGGGCAGCGGATGTTGTCAGAAAGGGGCTGCTGTTCCTTTGATCCTTTTCATGTGGTAAACAAGCAGTGACCGCGGGGCTCTTTGCCCTTTCTCTTACCCTTCCCAGCTCCCTATCCCAGCTCTGCCCCTCTCCCTATTCCTGTTCCTGCACTGCTGGGAATTCCTGAGCTGCCTCGGGCACAAAGAGGTGGATTGGGCTTGCACTGATGTGGCAGTGCGGGAAGGTGAGGTGAGGGTGCCGAGGGCTGGAGCAGGAGAGCCTGAGAGCAGGTGCACTGTGGTTGGGGTATATGACTCTATCCAGTTAATCACCTCTGAGCAGGTCTCCGCCTATTTCTCCCTCTCCTTTTCTGGAAAGTTACTGTAACTTGCATATTTGTGATGGTTTCTGCTGCTGCTGGCAGGATCACTTGTTTACTACTGTCCAGTCACCTGCAAATAACTTGCTTTTGGTCAGCAAAACTTGCATCACCTAAGGACAGCCTGAATCTGCTGAATGGCTTCCCCAGCCTGGCTTGCACAGTTCTTGACCATTGTGAAATGCAGGAGTTTCTCCTACAGCTTACAGCTGCTCTGACCTGAGATGATGGGGAGTGCATCATGAGGCACACTGAGCACAGAGCCCTGCAGGATCAGCCCTGGCTGGGTAGAGAGGATGGCAATGCAGTGTTTGCAGACAGATGTGAGCCCCCGTCCAGCCTGGACAAAAGCCAGCACTGGATGGAGCCATGGCTATGTTGGTGCTGGGTATATTGGTCTGAGGTCTCAGCCAGACTCAAAAAACTGCACAGCTTTGGGTCCTGAGCTGAATCTTGCCTGGTTAGGGCTGAGCTCACCATGGGTCTGCTCAGAGACCAGCAGGACAACTCAACATACATATCCCACAGACATGGCAAATTTGTCTACACAACCTAATAGTTGATCCATCCAGATTCCTCACCATTAATCTTCATCTGGCATCACACATCTTGAGGTCAACAGTGTTGAGATCAGCCAAAATCAATATAATTCTACATTGTCAGTGTATCCTCAGTGCAGTGCAGCTGTCCTTGCTATGCAGGGACCATAACTTAATCTCCCAGAGCGACGTGTTGAATTTATTGCTTGGGATGTTCGGTGAATATAGGGTGGTGGGTGGGGAAAATCCTGGGGTTTGATTCAGAATTTGTGTTATAACTTGTGAGTAAGAATGCACATCTGACTTAAAGCACACAGCTCCTTTTTGGGCTGCAGTCTTTCACTGTGCTGCTTTCCTCCTTTCTCAGGGCTTACAGTACAGAACTGGCTGGCTCTGGGGTGCAAAAAGGAAGATCAGGAACAGAAATCATGGTGAATAAAATTGATCATGTGTGGGAAGAAGAGTAAACAGGTTTTTATCCTTTTATGTAAGGGGGAGGGGGGATCATTCAATTGAAGGGATTGTTTCTCTTTTAACTTAATTCTTGAAAAATGCCACAGTGAATTATTTAATCTCCTTAAGCAGATCCCCTGCTCTGGCTTCCTCACAGGCATCTGCTCACAGTGTCTATGTCAGCCTCAGCACAGGGAAAGTTGCTCACAGTTCTGACTCCTGTGCTAGGAGTGATTTCTGCATACCTGTTCCCCAGGCTGCTTGCTTGCTGAGTGCTCCCCAGGGCATGAAAAGTGGGAAAATACCAAAAAGGGAAAGATACAGCTGGAGTCTGTTAATTAAACTGAAAACAATATCCCAGTGGCAAAAACCTTGCTTAAGCCAGTGAGAATTCTTTTGTGACTTGAATAAGGACAGTTTCAGCCCAGACCTGGATCCATGTGTCCTGTTTATATTGTTTTTAGGCCATTTAAACCTCTGCTGCTTATATTCAGGTTTCGGACCTCATGTTGCACTCTCATCCATGGGATGCCCTTGGCTCTGGTCACTTCTCAAATGGTTCCTGAATGCAACATCAAAGTCCAAACCAAACAGACCTCTGTGGCAGAACGGGAAGACACCAGTTTTCAGGACCTTTGCAGAGAAAAATAAAACTGCTTTGCTTGAGGGCATAACTCCACACATGGCTCTGGAAAGCTTTAGGAGGTCTTTGGAGAATGCTAGACTTTGTTCTGCTTCTTCCTTGAGGCTGAAGCAACTGATATTATTCTGCTGTTGCTTTCCTTATGGCCTGAAGTTGAACTAGAATGACAGAGCAGGATTTTCTGGCTCTGGGACCAACTTCAAGGAAATCAGCATGGAGAGTGGCTTCTTTTCATGCATGGTGTCTCCTGCAGGGTTATTCTCAGTGTGCATGTTATCACCTTGTGTGATATATAATCACCCAGAGGCTAGGACATGCAAGTACATGGTTATGAATACCCACAGAAACACTGTGATCCCTTGCCCTGATGCCAGAGATAAATACTTTGACACTGGACTCTATTATATTCTCAGAACCAAACCACTCAGCAAACCTGCCTCGTGATTCCACTCAGCCCTGTCATAATGATTTTAGAAGAAAACCACAAGAAACGTGGTGGTTTTGGGTCCTCGTCAAAGCACAGCAGAAGAGCGTTGGTTGATTACTTTTTAAAAATTAATTTTAACATTACATTCAGAGTGAAAGCCTGGGCGTATACCTAAATGTTGGAAATGTAAAGAGGGTCTTACATATGATTGTGGTGAGAAACCACTGGATATCATTTGAAAACTTACTGTGGATGAAGGAGATGGGATAATTTAAATATAACTATGTGAAATCCCTCCATGGAAACTGTATTTGCTTCTGGGTTACTCTACCCTTTCTTAGCTTTCTCTTTTGTCTAAAAAACTCTATTTTTTCTGGTACACTAACAAATATAAACATTCACACTTCAGCTCTGTGAATTTAATATTTTCTTCTCCTATCTCCTTTGCCTGTGCTTTCCCCAGACATGCACACAAACAAAAAGTAGCCCATGGCATGTACCTGAAGAGGACATGCCCTCCTCTCCACAACTGGGCACGGACACAGTCACAGGCAGCTGCTGTGAAACGAAATCTTTTTGTGATGAATAACAGCTCTGGAGCTCATCAGGCATCTGACTATGACTGGTGAAGGGATTGCTGAGGTCAGTGGCGGCGTGTGCAATTTACAAAACACTGGGCAGTTGTCCAGGTGGTTGATGGAGGCACAAGCACAACCCTACAGCTACGAGTGTGCTTGAGGCTCTGGACAGGGCAGGGTTGAGAACAGGGGAGGGTGGTGGTGGCAGCTCAGGCAACTGCAGCTGTGTCTCGTGACAGTGAGCAGAGCTGTTGGGAAGGTGACTGAGAGGCTCCAGAGTCTGCAGCAAGTTCCTCCACCTGGGCTATCAACAGCCCATGGGCAAGGACAGCCAGCCCCAGCTGTGCAGGGAGAGTTGGTAACAATGCTCTCAGCTAAGCCAGATGTGCTGCTGTGGATGGTTGGGGCACTATCACGCCTTCATCCAACTCTCTTCTCTGCTGAGATAATTATTGTTGCAGCAGGCATGGAACACAGTGCCCTCAGATGCTGCTGACCACAGTATGATGTCTGAAGTCCTACCTTTCTTCATGTGGATGAGAAACTGGCCCATGAAGAGATACAGCTGAAACACTCACAAAGACTTATCCTAGTAGGATGTGTATGGTGTGATAACAACCACAGCAAGAGGAACCAGATGGGCAGTTGGGGTTGAAGCACCTTTAGCATCCACACTAAAAGAGCCCAGAATTTATCTGTCAGAATCCTTTCCCAATGCTGCAACTGCTGATGCACCAGGTGTTCTGAACTGCTCATCCTTCTCACAAGAACCTGTGGGACAGGAACATCTGGGTGAGAGGCCATCAGCAGGCAGAACTGCTGTGGGCCCCTGTGCCCTGGCACAGGGAAGTTCACAGTCCCTCCAGGAGGTGTGAAAGCTGACACAGCGAAGGCCTCCTGGAATTCATAACAGGATCTGCTTTGTGTGCAGAGGATCCTTTCCTCTTCCCCAGTGCTTTGAAAAGGACTGCAAAAGGCCCCAGTGAAGACAGCCTTGCACACCATAGATGGAACTCTCTTAGATCTCTTTAACAGTTGGAATTGTGAAATATTTGTTGCATCTGTAATTAGGGAGTAGAACATATGGCTAAATCTTAGTTATAATTAAAGTTTAATGCACAGGAAAATAACCCAATGCAGCCAGTGATTCAGCAGCAACCAAAGAACTTTAATACTTTCTTTGCTGGGCTTAAGCTTCAGTAGTAGGAATTGGGACTTCAGGGAAAGTCTGTTGCATCACTTATTACATAGGGATATGGCTCTATATTAAAGGATGGTGTGGAAATTTTTGATTGCTATGTATTAAGTTATATTGTGTGGTCTTGCCTACCTCAGTAACTTGAAATCATGTGTGAAAAAGGCATGTGAATTGTTTTAACAACACAGAATCTGCATGTTGCAATCTGTTTTAGAAGAGACTTTCTTAAAACCTGTCTGCCTGGTAATTGATTGCCAATGCTTCAGGTTAAGGTATTTGGAAAGAGGCATTAATTAGGTGCTGTTAGACAGGAACATATTTTATTTATAAATATGTTTTAAAAGGAGCTTTCAGAAATATCATTTAAACCACATTTGACACTACTTTCAAGTAGAGACCTCATGACATGAGAACTGGAAGCAATTGAATAAGCTTCTCATTTCCTGAGAGTCAGGAGTTAGCATCAGGCAAAGAAACATGGAGTGGTGTTACTGTGAGCTTTGCAGACTCTGGAAATGGTTTTTATGTTTGGGGTTGTTTCTTTCATCCTACTCTTATTAGAGCAGAGAGAAAGGGGTCCTATAATACATCCAACCAGAGGTATGTGAAGCCAGCTCTCCCAGAAAGAGAACATGAACAGTTCTGGACCATTCCTGGAGACTGAGAAAACATCAGAGGAAAAGTTCTTATAAGCATTCCCCTTCCTCATCTTCTGAGATGACTTACTGGAAAGATTCACCTGTATCTACTAGGGATACTGGGACATCTGCTACTACACTAATGAGGCACTTGCTGGAGCTACAGCTGCCTGAGAGGTTTCAGAGGTGTCCCCTCCTCCCTTTGCAGCAGGCTGGAAAGATGTGTGTTAAGTGTCAGGTTTTTCTCAAAGCTGTCATCAGCCTTGAGTGGCCACTGCTCTTTCAGGACCTGTCCCTGGAGGACTTGGGTGGCAGCTCTTTCGTAGTGAGCATGAAGGGAACAGGGAATGCCAGTTACTTGATATTTATTGTGGATTATAGGCATGCAGACAGCCCATAAGTGCTCAGTGGCCAAGCAGCATCCCTTGCATTTTGGTTGTCCCTCAGTGCTGTCTTAAGCTGCGGAGGATTTTGGTGCCGGAGGTGTGTGTATCCTCTGTGGGCTCCACAAGACTTGTAAAAGATGCTATGTTTAGTGCAGCTAATGCTGGGAATCCTTGAGTGGGAGGCAGGTGGTGTTATGGTTTCTGAACTGATGCTGTTTGAGCAGCTTGTGCCATGCTCTGGAGCCCTACCCTTGATAAGGGTGACATGGGAAAAAAACCAAACAAAACCACCACAAAAAAAAAAAGCAGGAATATTTCCCATCTCTGCACTTGTCTCAAACGTGGACCTAGGGGCTAAAACACCCTTGCTCTTCAGGGTTGGTGCACTCCTGCAAGACAGAGCTGACCTCTGCTTTCACACCCACACAGACCATGGTTTCTAAGTGAACCTGGAACAGCCCCCTGGAAAAAGGTATAGAAAGTTAGTGGCCACCAAGAAGGGCAGGATTTGGCTCACTCAGCCTTTTGATGGATGGGGAATAGAGGGATAAGGTGGGCAATAGAGGGACCTCGCTCAGTTTTGCTAAAACTCATGCCTGCAGGACTTTTCAGGAAAGCTAATACGCAGCAAGAACAAAAAGCACCCTCTTTCACCCTTATCCCTGCTCTGAAATTGAGTATTTCTGACCTGTCACCTCATGAGACAACAGCAGTGACACTTGGCAGTAAAGGGAGCACCTTGGAGCCAGTACCACTGGTACTAGAAGTTTTGGGTAGCTGCTGCCACTGCCCAGCTGCCAGTAATGCCATGGCAGGGATCCCCAGAGGGCAGGGATCACCAGTGGCAGGGATCCCCGGTGGCAGGGATCCCCAGGGGCAGGGATCCCCAGGGGCAGGGATCCCCAGAGAGCAGGGATCACCAGTGGCAGGGATCACCAGATTGCAGGGATCCCCAGAGGACAGGGGTCCCCGGTGGCAGGGATCCCCAGAGGACAAGGATCCCCAGAGGACAGGGATCCCCAGAGGACAGGGATCCCCCGTGGCAGGGATCACCAGTGGCAGGGATCACCAGATTGCAGGGATCCCCAGAGGACAGGGATCCTCAGAGGACAGGGATCCCCAGAGGACAGGGATCCCCCGTGGCAGGGATCACCAGATGGCAGGGATCCCTGGTGGCAGGGATCCCCAGAGGACAGGGATCACCAAAGGACAGGGATCCCCCGTGGCAGGGATCCCCAGTGCCAGGGATCCCCGGTAGCAGGGATGCCCGGTGACAGGGATCCCCAGTGACAGGGATCACCAGTGCCAGGGATCCCCGGTGGCAGGGATCCCCAGTGCCAGGGATCCCCAGAGGACAGGGATCCCCGGTGACAGGGATCCCCGGTGACAGGGATCCCCAGTGACAGGGATCCCCGGTGACAGGGATCACCAGATGGCACTGTTACGCGCACTCGCAATAACTCAGGTTCCTGCACGCCTCAGAACAGGCAGCGTTGCCGAGGTTTTTAAGAGGCTTATTGCTGAAAATCAACTACTGGTTCTCAGTCTGCCCACTGTGCTGCTGCCTGGGGGAGGTTTGATCCCCTCACAAGGAGGGACTGGGCTTCTAAAAATGTAGGATCACCTGTGTGTTGGGTACCTCTTCTTTTAGCTGTGTTACCCTATGGTGTCACTTCTGGCAGCTTCACTTCCCAAGGATGAGCAATACTGGCTTCTGCCATCCCGTGGCCGTGGGAAAATTACCCTGGTTTGAAAAGCTGAAGGCTGAGTTGGGAGTTTGGGACAGGGAGTTATCTTTTGCCTTCTGCAAGGGTGCAGTGTATGACGTGCTTAGGCTGAGTCACAGCAGAAATTGTTTCACTTTGGAAAAAGTGAGGTGCGAAGATTTGATCATATCACATGTGAGGCTTTGTTTTTTTCAGGGATGCATGTATGGTTATTAACATCAAAGCACAAGGATGGGGGTAATGCAAGAGACTCTCTTTTAGTCATTATCTTCTCCACAAAGACATGAAACACTGGCTCTTCAGCTTTCCTCAGCTTTACTTCAAGATGGGAAAGAAGGTTTTATTAACTTAAGTGACACCAAACTCTTATTTTATGCCCATGTACTGTATTGTCACTGATTAAGTGGATTTTGTGCTCCATCCTGAGGAGGATGGACCAACTAGCAGAGTTAAGCATGTCCCATCCCTAGTGTTTTTCAAACTGTATGTCTGGAAAAGGATCTGTGCCCCTAAATGCAGGCATTCTTGGGCTCTATCTCCAGCACAGACTGGAGGGAAATTACTACCCGTGTGAACACACCCACCTTAATGGTGAGCTGGGTACTGCTGGCTGGGGAGGTGTGGAAGTGCAGGCTTTAGCAGAGGATGTGCAGGTTTGCAACCAAGGACTTCCATCGCTAGTGGTTAATGCTTTAGGGATTTTTGTTTTAATTGCTGCTGTTCTTGAACTGGCTTTAATCCCATTAGTTCAGGTATGCCTGCAGGAGCTGTGCTTGCACCTTGGATTGCAGGAGAGACATAGCCTTAATGCTGGGAACTAGAACTCTGCCAGCCAAGCAGTGAGTTTTTGTTGTATCCTGTTTGGAAATGGGAAATTCTTTTGAGACCGATGCTTTTGCATTGAGGATTTATTTTCTGAAGCTGCCAAAAGGCCAGACAGGTTTCTACTTTTGCAGAGCATGCAGGGGATGGGAAAGTGCAGGAACAGCAGGGTTGATAGCAGCAACATGACATTGCTACAGTTCAGCTCAGCTCTGACTCACAAGGAAGAGTTAGAGGCTGTGAAAGATGAGTGATGCAGCAATAAACTCAGTTTACTGCATTTGTGTGTCTTCCATCGAGGCTGACAGTAAATGCTCTCCTTGGTAGAAACTTTCTCTCTGAGTCAATCTCTCCACACAGACAACTTGATTCAGCAAATCTTTTGCTTTGCTTGACGTAGAGGAAATCTCTTCTTTCATTTGCTGCTGGGCTGGTGCTGCTGCCTGTCACCAGCACTTCAGAAGCTGATATCCTGGAATTCTATGAACCAGCCTCTGCGGCTTCTGATGTGAACACCTGGAAGATATGAGCAGAGCATGAGAAAACTCTGGGATGGGTCTGTGGTGAGAGGATGAGTGTGAGCCTGTGCTAGAAAACTGATGGGAAATTGCAGGGAGCCCCTGGTCCTGCCCTCCTCTGCCACCCACCCCACTGCACAGCAGGGCTGGGGCAGACCTTCACCCACAAGGGGTGTGGTCACCGAGGTTCCTGTCCCCAACCTGGGCTTGACCCTACGGGGTGGGATGACACTGTGCGTATTTGTGGCATGGTTCTTGCCCGAATGCCAGACATGTCATGTGGCAGCTGAATGGGAGACCAAGCCTTCCACCTACACAGCTCCTGCCACCCCTCTGATATGCAACCCTGACCCCATGGCAGGGTGTTGCCACCTGTCCTGGAGCGCTCCAGCCTCCAGACCCACTTTAGCCCAGGCTGTGGTCCCGCTAAGTCTCAGGAACGTCTGGAGACACGGCACAGCTGCACTGATGTCAGGGAGGGAAATTCCCTCCCTGCCTCGGGTGGCAGGAGTTTCCCGTGGGAGTTGTGCAGTGTCCTGCCAGCTCTCGAGGGCAGGGCAGGCTTTCCTGGGGCCAGAGCTGGGAGAGAACCTCCTTTTGGCCTTGTTTCTGATTTATGATTATAGTCGCTGCTCTGTGTTTTACCTTCTTCACATGTGCCTGAATAACCATGAGGCTTGGCAAGGGAGATGGAGCAATATTCCAAATTTAGTCTCTCAGACCTGGTTCCTTTTGCTCCCTCTTCATAGAGAGAAGAGCCCTGTTTTTTAGAAACAGTGGAAAGAAACCTCTCCAGTGCTCAAATCTGCTCTTCGCTGATGGTATAATCCTTATAGTTCGTTTTGTTTGATTACTCCTCAAGGTGAGGAAATGGAAACTGCAGCTTCCAAAACACACGTTAACCTTCAAGTCTGCTCCTGTGCCATCCCCTTCCAGCTACTTGAAAACAAGGGTCAAAACTTCTTGCTGCCCCCACTTTTGGAGAAAAAAGATGCAGTGTGGCCCTCAGTGGTGGGAATGTCTCCAGGAGATGGGAGATCCACAGCTGTACTGAGGCTTAACCAAGACTCTGACACAGGAAACTACAACTCTGAGGATTTGATGGGGGGGTCAGTGAGATAAGTTAGAAGTGATGCATTAGAAGTGAGGATTAGAAGCAAGGCTGGCCTCAGGCAAGCTTTTTGGCTTGGTGTGATTGCACAAAAACCCACGGAGTTGGTGCTTGCTGGAGAGCACAACTCAACCTGCTGAGATGGGTGCTCTGGGCTTTCTCCTAGAATCAGTCTCTGCCCTGGGACCTGGAGTATGGGAAAGCCTAGAGCAAACAAAGGATGCCACTATGTGTCCTGTGGGAGCTGGAAGTCTCCATAAACATGTGGGAGAACAGGAAAAGAGTAAAAAGCGCTTTGCTGGAAGCTGTGGGGTTGAAATAGAAAGGGAAGGAGTGAGAAACTCCTGTCGTAGCTGTTCTGGGTGACTTGAAAGTATTAACAGTTTCAGGGTTGCTCAAGCAGAGAACTCTGGCATGTCCTTAAGAAACTACAAAGTAGGTGATTGTGAGGGATGAGAACATGGAAGACTTCAGCTTTTCCCCTGTGAGGCAGTCAGTCTTCCAGTCCCTGTCATCAGAGCTCCTGCTGAGACAAAATCCTGGGGACAAACACTCCAGAAGTGGTTTGTGCCTCATGCAAACATCTGTTATCCATGCAAAGGAAAACACCAAACTATACTGACCTTTGCTGTGAGTGGATGATGCTCTGACACTACAGATGTGACAGAGGAGACACCAAAGGCAACCAGACATCTCTGCAAGCAGTTCCCACTGTCCTGTTGAGCAGGGCTGGAACAGTGCCCTGTCCTTTGTTTCCTCCTAATTCTGCCTAAACACTTGATGGCCAACATGAGGATTGTGCAGAGCTCCAGGTGTGTGGTACTCCACACGCAGATGGCAGCTTGAAGCTAGTGTGTATTTTAAAGTCCACAGCTGTTGGCACTGAGATGTTCAGGTTTAGCTGGAGGAGAAGGATGTGGGGAGTGGTACATTAAGACACCTTTGTCATCTCCTCTCCAGATGTGCCTGTTGTGCTGGACTGCTGGCTCACCCGATGGCCATCAGTCCTGGGCCCACACTTGGCCATCGGTGACTAAGCATGACCTGCACAGATGTTGGGAGCTGCTGCCTGGGCTCAGTCCCTCGGGCCCCACCAGCAGGTCTGTGCTCGCCAGGCCGGGCAGTGCCAGCATGGGGTGCCTGGGGTATGAGTGCCTTTCTTTACTGCTTTGTGTTGGCACTAGGGACAAAAGGTGCTGGGGGGAACAGGCAGGATTGTGTGTAGAATTGTGGTATTTTCATTTATTAATTTACTTTTTAAGTTTGCTCTCCTCTTTGCCCCTTGTCTCTCAGTATGGAAGGTGGGTAGGAGGGAAGGCTTGTATAAGCCAAAAACCAGAAATTTGACACTTCTGGAGCAGTGGGATCAGAGATTGGCTGGAGGCAAAATCTGAATTCTTAAGGAAGCTTTTACCACCATCACAGCATTGGGGTAGATCCTCCAAATCCTGTGAGGGTCATACTCCTGTTTCCTCTCTCCCTTCACTGGCATTACTGAAGAGTTGTCTTTGCCTACTTCTATTCATAAAACTCCTAAAACCTTAATTCCTTTGAAACCTTTAAACATCTCTAATATTTAGCTAAAATTGAAAAATGTGCTTAAAAGGCACACTAACATGGGTTTCTGTTCTCTTGGATAGCCAAGTTCCAACATTTTATTGCTGGTAGGAGGGAATTATTTCCTTCTCTTCAACTTTTTCTAACAAAAAATCCCCAAATACCCCACAGACTTCTTGCTCTTAAAAGAAAATAATTTTAACTTAAAAAAAAAAAAAAAGAAAGAAAAAACCCACACCAACAAACGACCACAACCACTCCCCTGGAAACCCCGAGCTGTGAATGAAACGTTTCATCCCCTGGCGTAAAGGGTGGGTCTGATTTCAGGCAAATCCTGAATCCAGCAGTTGCAAAGGTGGATCAGAGCAAAGCCGGCATCTTCCTCTCCTCTTCAGCTTCAAGTGGTTCAGAGGTCGCCGGACCCACAGAACAGGACTGGAGGCACAGAGATGTCAGGAAACTGCCCCTCCCTTGTGCCCTTCTCAGGATGGGGCTGCACGCAGGCATCCCGGCCCCGACCTTGGGTGGCGGGGGGGAGACCATTACAAATCCCCAGCAGTCTCCTCCCGGGGATATAAATGTTTGCCTCTGCTAAAAGATAATCTCCCGGTCGTTTCAGTGACAGCTCAAGCCGAGAGAGGGTGCACGGAGGGGTAACGGGAGAGTATTCCACAGCTGTTTCCTGGCTGTTTGTCTCTCCCAGACGTGGAAGCGGCGGCAGCGGCGGAGCGGAGCGAAGCACCGCATTCCTGCCCACCTACACACATGCCTGCTGCGCTGCCTGCCTGCCCCGAGCGCTGCGGGCTCGGCTGTAAATCCGCTGTCCAGACAGATCCCCGACACCCCGGCTTCCGCCCCGCTCCCGGGACACGCGCCTGGAGCCGGGAGCTCAGCCTCCCCCACCACCGGCACGGGAACCTCCCCGGACGGGCGCTGAACGCTGAGGGTGGCACGGGTCCCTTTTCCTCTTGAGGTCTGCCACTGCAAGAAGCTCCCCCTCGCCTGTGCTCCCAGGATCACAGAATCACGAACTGGTTTGGGTTGGCAGGGACCTTAAAGACCATCCCGTTCCAAGCCCCTTGCTGTGGGGCAGGGACACCTTCCACTGGAACAGGTTGCTCGGAGCTGCATCCAGCGTGGCCTTGAACACTTGCAGGGATGGTCTGTCCACAACTTCTCTGGGCAACCTGTTCCACTGCCTCACCACCCTCACAGCAGTCCCTTTTTAAAGTAAAAAATTTCTCCCTAACTAAAGAATTTCCTCCTAAATGAAGTTTACTAGTCCTCATGTACCCACTCAGACCCCCTTCTGAAATTCCCAACTCTCAAATGTCTCGAGCTCCATCTCCCAGTAGGTTTCCTTTAAGGCAGTGCAAATGAACTTGGCCAAATACCACGGAGCCCTGAGAGCCTCCCAGCTATGCATGGGGCACTGGCAATTCACACAGGCACACACCCTGTGCTTGTGTTTCCACTGCCGACTGTGCTATGCAAAGCGCTTTGCAGCTGAGAGGAGCTGGATGCAACCTCACTGCACTGGTGAATATCTCTGCCCAAATTCATGGTCCATCAACCCACAGCTAAGTGTTGGCTGTGAGCAGGAGGGAGGAAGGGAGTTTGAGTTGCAGGAGAGAAACCAGGACACTTGCTGGCTTTTGCAGGGGGTTTTTGTACACTACTGCCAGTGGGTTTCCATGGCTCTGGGAAAAGCCCAGCTGGGAAAAAAAGTTTCCAGCTGGGAAAAGCAAAAGATAGACCTTCTGAGCTGCCTTAGAACATGTCCAGATCTCTGTGGGAGGCTGAAAATGTCCAGTCCTCTGGGAAAAGCCAGCGCTGCCAAAGCAAACCAAACCAAACCATGAGCAATTTGCATTTGCCCAGCCCCCAGGCATGAAGGTTGGTACAGGTCTTGGGCAGCTGGTGGCCCCCTTTGAAGTTTTTGTGGAAATGTCCTTGCTAGAAACCCCTCTCATCAGTGCCTTGTGAGTGAGAAGAGAGCCCTGCTACAAGCCCCTATTTCTCATCAGAATTTTGTGGTGCTGCTTTTTTAAATTAATCTTTTTTCAGAAGTTATTCTTTTGGTGTGAATTGCTAGCTGGAGACTACCACTTCTTGACTGCGGCGCTGTGAGACGTGTTCAGCATTGCAAACAGGAATCAGAGGCCGGGGGGCTTGGGCTGTAACAGACTTGTATTTACTGTGGCTGGGGTACCAAGGCTGTACAGAGCTAAGGCAGTGTAAAACCAGAGGCCACGTTCACTCTCAGAGGCAGGGGCCAGTCCAGCAGCAGCACTGTCAGGAGCTGCCAGTTTTACTTCACATAGCCCTTGGGATGTGTGATCTGGGCCTGTGCATTGTGAGCAGGGAATAACTTGCACCTGGAGGCAGACCCAAAACCAGGCTGGCAGTGTGGACCATGAGTTTGTCTGGCCCTCCTTGCCCATTTCCTGGAGGTATTTGCCCACAGCCCCAGTTTCAGCAGCAGAAGAGGATGTAGCCACTCTGAAGCTCTCCCTGGGCTGCTTTGTGTGTGTGCAAACCCTGGTGTGATCCTTATCCTCTCCTCCCCAGCAGATTTGGAGATTCCCATGCCTCTTTCCCACTGGCACAAGCTACAAGGTTTGATGTTTAGTCCAGGGTTCAGCCTACGAGAGAAAAGGTGTTTGATATTAGTGTTCTTCCACGGGCCAGGCAGGGGAAGCAGTGTCCAGCAGTAGAGAGCCCTTAACTCCAGTTAATAAACACATCCTTCACTTCCAGCCTCTCTTCCTTGGTGAGTGCCACTTAGTGAAAGCTGCTTGGACTTGGCCAGGGATCAGCCCTGCGAGTTTACAGGATTCACAATTCACAGATGTTAGGAACTATCAGGCTGAGTGTGGGTGGAGAATGTCAAGTCTGAAATAGCTCTCCTGCCACCCTGGCACAGGCAGCAAAGAAAATGTTTCCACGTGACATTCTTCAACATTTCCTACAAGGAAAACACAGAGGGGAGAAACAAGAGACAATTGCTGCTGTCTTGGAGGGTTCCTGGCTTTTGCTCAGGGGTGGCTGGAATTTATGCTGGTATCAGTACAAAATATGCACTATAGGTGAGTTATAGGGCAGTCCCTCACACTCCTCGTCCACACAAACATACAGGTCTGCAATCCCTCTGGTGCACAGATATGTGGGTGCTATTTTTTTCCTGCTGGAATCCATTTTAATTTAGCTCCTGATTCATATTTCATTCATTCTCCAAACCCACAAAACCAGGATAGGTTTACAGTCTGTACTATTTGGATAAATCACGGAGGGGAAAAACACAGGGGGACAAAACAGGTTGGTTTCCTGAATGATTTTCTGTGTGACTCAAAAGAGACAAAAAAAAGAAAAAGAGGTGGTGGAGAAAGAATTAAAGCCATCATTTCTTGCTTTCATGTTCCTTCAGGAAAATCAGATCTGTTTTTCATCTTTGGTAGTTTGATTTGGTGAACTTCACTCTTGTTTCTCTAGGCTTTAGTGTCTGACTAAAAGATGTGATTTTTATTTTCTTACTTTTACTTTCTTCTCCAGATAATTGAAAATACTGGGGTTTTTTTAAATTTAGAAAATGTATGTTATTTACGGAACACCAGAACAATGCAAGATTTCTGTATAATCTCAATTGTTTTGGAAAAAAATGGTAAAAAGCTATAAAGGGAAACATTAACAAATATATCTGATAGTTTTCTTGCAGGGAGGAGGGCATGAAGGGGAGGCAGAGGAGCAAAAGTTCAGAGTTAATTTTAATTGAGGAATTTCCCTACATTTTGTCATTCAGCTTTTGAAACTGTGACCAAAACAGACTGTTTGAACTGTGGTGTGAGAAAGACTGAAAAATTCCCCAGGCAACCATAAACAGGTACTAACCCCAGAGCTGACAAGGAAAGCTTCTTAAATATGCTGAAATTCAGCACGGGCGCTGCACCCAGCAGAGGAAACTCCGGCCATCTGGAGACGAGGATGACCAGCGGCCACAGCAGTTTGTAAAATTGCAAGAGCTGCCAAAATTAAACTGTGAAGTCAGGCAGGAAGGCAACCAATGACCGGCGAGATCAGAAGTTCAGAGAAGCCCCAGATGAGCTCCCAACAGCAAGTGTGACCAGCGTGCACCAAAGTTTATTAAGGATGTTGAGAGGAGGGGAAAATATCTGTGCAGAAGATGCCCAGCTGGCGAGGAGGGAGTGGTGGTGATGCTCGGGTAACTGGATGAGTCTCATTGGCCAAGTCCCCCGGAGATCCCACCCATCCACAAGTGTAAAATAAATCTCTAAAGTTGTACCTCGTGTACCACTTGACCTTATTGCTTTTAGCCTGCTGGCTTTATATCTATTTATTTATTTTATTTCGGTTTGTCCCCAAGGAGGGGCTGGAAGGAAATGAATTTTGAAGCAGCACCTTTCACCACCTTGCCGTACTACCCTGATCCCTGCATCCAGCGGTGAGTCTGAGCGTGACGTAACTCTGCTATCGCAGGTTTGATCGCAGTCTCTTGTGTAATTGTTAACTTTCCTGCTATCGGCCGGTGGCAGCTGGGCTGCATGCGGAAAAAATGTGCTGCTCTCTTCATGCTCAGTGGAGCTTATTATTATTTTTGGCTTTCTAACAGGTTACTGTTTAATTATAGGCATCCGTTTAAGATATCCCCTTTTCCTCTTTGGCATTAGAGGAAAAAATATATGATAAATAACACGAAAGCTGATAGTATCTTCTCCTTGTGTCTTGGAGCAGAAGGTTACACTGCTTTGGGTAGTACAGGAATGGCTTTAGCTTTCTGTGGTGTGTTTGTTTGTTTCTTTAAGTGAAAAAACTCCTGGGAATAATATGAGCTGAACTATTAAACCCTGAGATTTTGGAATTTAAAGCATAAATAATTAATTTAAAAGACTCAGAGAAGAAAAAACTGCCCTTCTAAGAGAGAGCAATTTTCCAGGAATATTTTTTCCTTCTGTCTAATTGCCAGCGTCAGAGCCTGACAACCACTCTTATTTTAGCTTTGTTGTTACGCGGAGTTTTATAACTTTCCAGCAGATAAAAGAGTATGTCCACACGAGGTGTCACAGTATCACATTGTCAGTTTGTTTGTTTCTCCCAATAGAAGATACTATATTTAAGCATGCAAATGACATGTAGATGGTATTTTTCCAGTCCTAAAGTTTAGAGAGGTGAAATCCTCTGGGCACAGTCACTTGTTGAGCTCCTTTAAGACTGGTTTCTGTCTGTGTTCTGTAAAAGCCCTGGCTGATCTCACGGAGGCATTGGATCCCTGGAAGAGTTAACTATTAACTCTGCATCCTCCGAGGGGTGTTGGAGAAAGGGCTTGGTCACCATCACCCAGCCCGTGGCATTGCAGGCAGCTTTGAGATCTCTGCTTTTTTCCCCACTGTTGTGATTTGTTACAACGTTTATGGGGGCTTTTATCCCTCCTTTAATCCGGGTGTTTGGTGCCACTGCTGTGTGAAGGTCCTGGGGAGGGGAGTGGAGACCTGGCAGCGAGGAGGGGCCGCGACTGGGGCCAGCAGAGGGAAAGGAGAGAGGCTGGGAAATAGCGCACGGTCCTTGGCCGCGCTGCCGGGGCAGAGGAAGATGGAACGGAGCCGGGGGTATTGGATTCCCCACTGAGACCTTCCACAGCAGGAGCCCCAGGGCTGGCCAGGCACATGCAGCCACGCTCTGAGCTCCTGCAAATGCACCCAGCCCCGCTGACCCTGGCAGGGACGTGCCTGTGGCCAGGAGAAGAGCAGTGCAAGAACAGTGCCCATGCAGCTAGGTGGATTCAGGCTGGCAGCAGTGGAGTCTTTAGCAGATTAATGTTTCCATGGCTGGAAGCCCCAGCCAGGCAAATTCCAAAATTGAAAATGAAGAAAAAGGAAAAAAACCCTGACATTGGGAAGCGTGAAGATGCACTGGGAAGTGTACTTGAGCTCTGGGACAGCTTCCCAGCCTGTGAACTCCTGCCAGTTTGTATCCCACCTCACGTCAAATAACAGGTGCAGAAAATTGATGCTGTGGCTCAGGCAAAAGTTCAGCTGGAGCATGAATTAAAGAGGAAAAGAATCCATTGACTGTATTTGGTAGAACTTTTTGAATAAGCCTTTCACCCGTTCAAATCTGCCTCATCCAGCAAGTCAGGCCTTTCAGCAGAAATGCTGCTCCTCGCCTCATGCCTTAGCAGCATGATGAGTTTTTAAGTGACCACTGCAGTGTGGGAAGCCTCAGGACAGATACAATTTGTGACACCCCTCAGTCATAAAACCTGTCTGAGATGTAGCTTAGAGTAACAACATGTCTCGGCTGTTAGGCATATCTGTTTACACAAGCCAAGAGTGGCATTTTTTCAATTATTAGTGACTGTGCTCTGCCACAGGTTAAAATCAGCTCAAAGCTGGTCCCAGAGATACTTTTCTCAGTCTGAGACATAGACAGTCTTCATCTTTAAGCTGCACTGGTTGCATATTCAGGATGTGTTATGTGACATTTCTCTGACTGCTTTAACAAAATTCAGTAGTTTCAGAATTGCATTTATTTTACACAGTTTGAAACACTTCTGCTTTGATGTGGTCAAAATACTTTATTTAGCTAATACCAGTGTGCTTCTTTGGAACCTTAAAATTACATCTAGTAATTATCTAACCAGCAAACTGATAACATTGAGCTGAGGTATGCTGGCAAAAAACCAATAGTGAAAGGTATTTTAAACCCTGTTAAACTGGTGGGAGGGTACATGTGTCACACAGCTCTCCCTGTAGTTCAGTGTGGAGGGGAAAGCAGCTATAAATCCCAGTTAACCCTAAGATTTGTGGCTTTGATTTACCTTCTGCTGCTGCTTCATCTATTTATCTCTCCAGATTGGGGGTGTCCAGCAGGCAGGACATGTGGGAGGCAGCTAAAACATTTCCTCTGTCAAGAGGTGAACACAGATCACACCGAGGAGCATTAACTAATGTGCCATTATGATGCTCATATGCTTCATGCCCGTCATTTCACAGGCCATTGTGAAATGATATATCCAAACAACACAGTAATTCAGTGCCACAGATGAGGAAAAATAGCTAAGTGCCCAGACTCTGTGCCATATGTGATTGTTTAGGCCACTCCAGCCCCTGTCTCACCATCCCTCATTTAGGCTACTGAATTCTTTGTGAATGTGGGTATCAAAGCAAAGCATCACAAAAAGTCATAGAGAACTCAGCTGGGACAGGGCAGCAGCCTCCTCCTTCACAACCTCACTCGTTGCTGTGTGCTGGAGTGCAGTGCTGGAGCTGCAGTCCAGCTGAGAGAGGGGCAGAGGGGCACTGGGTGCTGGGTGATACATCCTTATGCAGAAGTGAAGGATGCAAATGTAGCTTGTGACTGAAGTGGGGTTGTTTGGACAGGTGTATCCTGAGTCTGCTCATCTTTATTCTTCTTAAACAGAAAGAGTTAAGAGATGCTAAAATTTGGCAGACCTCAAAATCTTTCTCCATCTACTTCCCTTGTAAAGGGAAATACTCAAAGTCGGGAATACACACACTCAGTGCTCTGGCTCCTGGGGCTCGGGAAGTGCTGCTGTAACGAAAGAAGCACCTGCACTGAAGTGGCAGGCCACTGACCCCCATGAATTACTGGCTGGGATGGTATTGTGGGAGCTCATCCTGTGCTGCAGAAAACCCAGGTCAGCTCTGAGTCATAAAAAGAGCTGATTATCTGAAACAGGCGGGATTTCCACCTTCCAAGAAGTGCCCACCTAGCTGCAGCTGAAAGCCACTAATGTAAGATGAAGAAGGCACTGTAATTATGATCAAAGTCCAGCTGTTAAGAGCTATGTAATTAGTATCTCTCCCCAAAGCTGCTTTTTTTTCAGCTAATGCCTGGTTGGGGGAGTGATGTTTACAGATAAGTTACTTGTGTTCTTGGAAATAATGGTCATTAGGCTGTGTTTTACCCAGGAGCTCTCTTCTTTGGGGGCTGTAGGGAATGCACCTGCTGGTGCACTGGACTGTGGTCCTGCCTGCCCTGGTCCTCCCTCTCCCCATGCCCAGGCTAATTGGTGGCCTCAGGATTTTGCATCGTTTCTGTGTTGAAGGTGTTCACTGTGGCTCACTCCTCCCTTCTGAATGAAAGGGCTCCCACACAAGCTGCTCTTTCTCCTTTCATTTCTCGCTTTGTATTCCCAGCACAATGTGATACAGTCCAGCCTCCCAGTTCTCACTAATAACAGAGGAACAACCCTGAAATCCTCTGGTCTCTGCAGCATCTGTGCTGGAAACCTGGTTTCTCAGACATGGTCCTGGGTTTTGAGGAGGTTGCCAAAACCAAAAAATCAAATAAAACCACCCAGCCAAGTATGCAGAAAAAAAGTCTATTTTTAGAAGAGAATAAGGAAAACTTGGAAGAAGTTTTTCCTCAAGAAATTACTTGAGGAGGGTATTAGAAATTACTTGGAAAGGAGGGGAGTGTATGGTCCATGGAAGCATCATCTATTGGGTGCTGTATCTGGATGGATTTTGGTGAGCAGGGTCTAGTTCCAGCCAGCTGGAGCTTGTGGGTTCAAAGAGATCTTTCATCAGGAGCACTGCATGTGTCACTTCACCTTCCCTCATTGGTTCCCACATGTATCAAGCAGGGCTGGTGAGTGGACTGCAATTATCAGGTAGGAGTCTGGCCAAGGTTAATGCTGCAATAGAACACAGAGGTGGGAACTCACTGTACCCCGTGCTCACCACTGCCAACAGGCACTAATGAGATTGCAGGCTTCTCTCCCTTGGGTTGGGAGGGGGCACAACCAGGCAAAATGTGCTGGCTACAGGCAGCAGAGTGCTGTGTGCCCTCATGGTCCTGAATCAGTGCTGGAATAATCAGCTCTCCTTTCACTTGGGTATCAGCTGGCTGACACTGTGACAGAGGTTTGCTTAAGTTGTCATAGGGTCATGTCCCACAGGAGCATCTCATCCCGCGTACAGGCTCTGCAGAATCCTTGCATTTGGGCAACTGCACATTTTTTCTCTTTCCTCATACTATGCTTTGCTGAGGAATAACTGAACTCCTGCTATGACAGAATGGACAAATTTCAGTTGCTTTCATCTATGTAATGGGAGCCCAAATTTGCTGTGTTGGCAGAAATACTTGAAGTCAAGTAAAGAAAGACACATGACTTGGTATAGATCTATTTGCAGAAACAGCCAGTGATAGTGCAGGTACTTTCCAGAAACTCACAGAAGGCCCAGAATTGTTCTGAGCAGTTTGTGGTGTGCTCAGAGCAGCTGGTGACTTCTAACAGAGCAGAATTGGCTCCATGCAGGAAGGAAAGGTGGAGGGGAGGTGGAGGTGCTCTTGTTTCTGGCCTTTGTGAGCTCTCCCTTGGGGCAGTGGTCACCTTCACGGCTGTGCTGCCGATGGTAAAAATTCCATGGGGGCAGGACCACAGCTGGAGCCAGATGCACACGAGGGGACAGCATTCCATGTGCCAAAACAACTCTTGCAGAGTGGCCTCCTTGGCAGGAGGATTTTGCAGAGCAGCTCTGCAGTGGACATGCTGCCAGCACGGGACCTCTTAGCTGCCTCCAGGGATGTGTGCTGCTGGTGGTGAAGAGGGGAGGGTATTTATCTCATCTTTGAAGTCTGTTCTTTGGTAACTGTCCTGTTCTTGTACTGCAATCTTACCAGAAGATGGATTCAGAAGATAGAATCTTTGCAAAACAGTGCTCAAGAACTGCAGATTAAACCTCTTTCTTCCTGACAGAGCCCCTGCAGTCTGCTTATCCCTGCTGCCCTCCTCTGTTCTGTCCCTGCTGGACCTCTTTGCGCCATAGTCACTGACAAGGACAGCACTTTTTCCTCTTCAAAACAGTATAGGCTTGTCAAGAAAATATTTGTCTGCTTGGAGGTCCTTTTAGTGCTTCTTAAAGGATTAAAGTGGAACCAAAACAACCGTTTCCTGTTTTTTCTCAGATCCCAAAGGACTTCAAGGAGAATATATGAAATCATTCATGGGGTCCTTTGTACTGTGAGAAGAGGACCCCTAATTCATAGTGCCTTTCTCAACTTCCAAAAAAAAAAACCAAAAAAAAAAAAAACAACCCAAAAAAAAAAACAAAAAAAAAAAAAAACCAAAAAAAACACCTGAAGAAATTAAATAAGCAAGTTCTTAATAGTTCATCTGTTCAGAGGTGTTTAGGGTGTTCACGGTACATGTTATAATTCCATGTTGGTTTACATTATACCTTCTGCTACAAGCTAATCTGCAATAGCTCCTGTCAACAAACACAAGGATTTCTGGCCTGATACAAAGCAAAAGGGCTCAGCTTCAATTTGGGGAAAGAGAAAACCCCCTGCTGTTCAATATGTGTCTAAAGAAGTAATTGAACCCTTATAAAATAATTTTAATAGGGGTCATGAAGTATGGGGAGGATCTTGGATGGGGAAGAAATCAAGGAAACTTGGCTTTCAGTTTGGTGCCTGGCTCTAAGCTAGTTTTGCACTTATGTGAAAACTTCCTGGGAACATGGACATTGTGGTGGGAGCCTGTGGTTATTCTGCCATACAAATGTTCACTTCTGTTTACCTTAAAATTTTGTAGTCCATGATCAACTCTGAAATAATCAAAAGGAAAATGTTTTGCTATAATAGATTTCTGAGGTTTTTTGACTAGTTCTGCTGATAATAGATAACATCTGCTTAGATAGCTTCATGCAAACATCTGTATCTCTTCTTAGGGCTTACCTGGGAGTTTTTGGTGCCTGTTTACAATCAGTCCTGTGTAGCAGATCATCTCCCCACAGGATTTTGCTGCTGAGTCATTTCCAATCAGGTGTTTAAACGCCACAGGTGGTCCGATGTGATAAATACCATTACACATAAGCAAGGGGAATTCAGTTAGTGCATAGAGCTATAAAGAGAACAGCCACCTCCCCAAGTGAGAAGGGGGAAACCCTGCAGTAAGTGATCAGGGCTTCAGTAGGTTCTTTGCAACATAAAAATAAGCCTGCTTACAAAACCTTGCCCTGGGAGGTTCAGTGCCTGTGTGATTTACAATGTGTAACACTGATAGGCACAAAAGTTGCTGCAGGCTGAAAAAATGCATGGAAAGAAGCTTGAATTGTGCTGGTGAGCTGAATGCTGCAAACAGCAGTGGCTCAGCTGTGTATTGCCAGCAGTGTCTGGGGAGCAGGAGCTGGGGTAGCAGAACAGTGGGATGGCTGGAATTGCTGTCAGTGGGGTATATGAAGTGGCTGTGACAGGTGTGAAACTGTAGTTCAGCTGGCTCTGAGAATTAACATGGGCATTAGATGGTCAAATATTAAAGGGTTAAAAACCTCCATGTTAAACAACAAAATTTCTTTACACAATTTTTCAAGTTTGGTTGTTCATATTTGTGAATTTTCCTCTTAAAATATACAGGCTGGAAATGTCATTCCTGTTTTAGATGAAAAGGGAGATGCTATGTATTCATAGCACTACAGTAGCTGCAGCTTTAAAATAATCACAAGCAAAAATCATAAATCACATTAGGTGTGGCAATGTATTGATAAAATTATAGGGAGCCAACCCTGTAATTTCTTAGCACCCGGCACAGTTACAAAAGCAAAGATCCTGTGAGCGCTCCAGGTAGCATTCCCTTACACACCAGCACTGCTCCTGACAAACAGTTCATTTGTTCCTGTCTTCCAGGACTATAATCTGCTCTTAATTCTTTGTCCTTCATCTGCCCTGTCTTGGAGCTATTTTGTGACACACAGAAAGGTTTTTGCAAGTGCTCTTATTTTTGAGAGAAGGATTCTCTGCCCTTGGGCTTAGGAATAGCTGCCCTGCCACAGAGTTGCTACACACTGAAAAATGCAGCCCGCATGGCATTTAGCAGAAGACCTCCTTTTTCTGTCAGAGTATCACTGGTGGCAAGGGTGAGGAATGGGAGTTAATGTTTAGTCTCCAAAACACACCAGATTTCACAGGTTTGCTGGGGGGTAGCAAGTTTGGGGAGCTTCAACCAAATTCATATTACAGGAATGTGCACCTCACATCTGCTTTGCTGGTGTTTCTGCTTTGCATTTTAATTATTTACCGAAACTCAGGATGTTGCTGTTTACAGTTTCCTGCTTCTAAAGAGTTCTGGGAACTTTCTGTATTATCATGATGATTTATTTGATTTTTTTTTAAAATTCAACCTTTGAGAGAAAGCTTGAGAGAGGGACTTTGTAAGTCCCTTGAGCATGTCATAAGTAGTTTGTGTAACTAAAGACAGAAGCAGCTTTTGTAAGAGTGGGTACCTTAGGGAGCCAAGTGTCTTACCTGGCTCAACACAAAATGTCACAAGCCCTTTGCAGTAGGAAGAGAACCCTCCTGTTCCAAAAAATAACCATGTATTTCATGCTCCCTGTCTTTCCATCTCTTCTCTCACTATATTTATGTGACTAAATGCCCTGCTGTGGAGTTTCCTGGGGCTGAAAATCAGTGTGGGCTGCATGATTTCTCTTGCTTTGTTTCCTCTTTGGGGGGGGGGAGGGGGGGGCATGCTGACATGGCCCGTGTGGGATGTCCTCTCACCAGTCTCTCCCTGCTGCCTCCTCAGAGTGGCCAAATTTGGGAAATGCCTGTCCTGCATGGACTGGAACAACAGCAGCTCAGCACCTGCTGCTCAGCGTGCAGGGGTGCCCAGCGCCTTTCTGGAGGCTGCAGGTGCAGCACACCAAGCACTTGGGCAAAAAAACCCCAGGAGCTGTTGGGGCAACCCTGGCAGAGGCACAATCTGATTCCTTCACACGTCAAAGAAGTTCAAATCTCAGCAAGTTTAAAGAAGCTCCACTCTTGGCAGTGCATTACTGTCCTGGGCACCATATGCCCTTAATACTACTGACAGTGATGTGGTGCAAGCAGGGAAGAGGCTGCAGGCACCATGCCAGGCTTTGAACAGAGCTCAGAGCGTGCTGCACAGCTACAACCCCATCATGAGCCGTCGGGGCCGCAGGCTGCTGCTCTTTGCACCATGTAGTCTCCAGTCACTGTGTTACCAAGCAGGGCAGCCAGGAACACAAAGAGAACTCCCTTGCAGTGACCCAGCCCAGAGCAGGTCCCAGGTTTGGGGCCCCAGCCATACTCCTGATGAAAGCTTGATCTAGGGTTTCTCTCAGGTTCTCGCGGTCAGGTACTGCTTGCAGCTGGCACTTGCTCTGAGGGTGCACAGTCCTTAGGAAGAGATGAGCTCAGGACATTTGGTGGTGGACTGGATTGTCGGAATTTGAGCTGAGACTGTGCCTAACTTGCCTATGCTACATAAAATGAGAGGTTTGGCTTAACAGTGTTCATGGGCATTTCCTCTCCAGACAGCCCGGAGCTGGCCAGGGCCATGTCTCAAAAACATGCTTGCATGCAGACAAGGGATAGTACATGAACCAGACCTTGAACTCTGGCCAGAGCAGCAGCGTGGATGTAGCTGAGGTCTTTCCTTGCCACTCTACTGCTGCTGCAAGTGGAACTTTTCTGTTAGGTTTGGATTTTTTTTTTTTCCCATTGGCTCTGGCCTCTTTCAGAGTCTTGTAGAAGCAGAACCAGTTTCTGACACCCTGAGTGCCTTTCTGAAGCTATGATCTGCTTGGATGAATTATTTTACCATCTGTAATAAATAAAGTAATTTTTCATTCTGTGTTGTGGTCTCTGTATTGGTGTGATGGAGGTAGACCAGTGAAACCTTAGAGATGCCAGTTGCACTCAACACTGAAAAACTTTGGCAGACAATAATTAAGAGAGTCCCATTTCCTGTGGGAAATACTGAAAGCTCCTTGTAAAAAATAGACAGCAATGAAGTGAGGTAGATACTTTTATTGGGTAAATGCTGTGATAGCAGGAAAAATACTGATGACCAAATCTCAAAAGAGAGGAATTTGATTTAGCAAGCCTCAGGAAGGTCAGATTTCTGGTCATTGCTTCTCTAGAACTTTTCAATTTTCCTTTTTAAATATCTAAAATCACTAGAGAGGAATAGTGAGGAAGACCTGTAATAGCTGTATTTTTCTCATGACTGACACCTCATGAAAATGACCTTGCCTTCTTTTATTTCTGGGGCTGTTAACTTTTTTCTTTTAATATTCCCTGATGCTGCTGAGATCTGAGTATCTGGAAAGCATATGGTTAACTGGTTTAGGCTGCTTTGGGCATTTAACACTGCTCCTCCAGGAAAGATGAGGGGCCTCCCCACACTGTGCAGCAGAATGCAACAGCAGAGGTGTCTGAGTTCCTGCTTCCCCAGGCGCCCCCAGGCATCCACTGCAGATTATTGATGGTGGACGAGTGGGCCATGGAGTGATTCTGGGTTAGGCACTGACCCCAGAGAGACAAAAGATGGTCTCTGTTGCTCTGCTGTCTTCAGCCGAAGCTGAAGAGTTTGGCATGTGGCAGCAGGGCTGGAGGCAGCACTGACCCAGCAGGAGATGTCTCAGCAGAGAGCTGTACTTGTCCTCTCCTCTCCTGAGAGAAGGAGGCATGGCTCCATTTGTCCTGCTGTTAATCTACCAGGGCTGTCTGGCTACAAAAACTCTTGTATAAACTTCGAAAGTTAGACCCAAATACATGCTCTCAGATGGGTATTTGAAATACAGCAAATTGTATCTATTACTTAGACCAAAGAGATTTGTTGTTTTTTAAACGGACTTGCAAATGTTTTGTGGCTTCTGAACAGTTTGCCTGTAAAGTTTTTCTTACAACACTTATTTCTGGACTTGGACCAAAAATACCTCAGAATTTTGAGGGCTGGGCCTGGATTTTCCACTTGTGCTGCTTTTGAGAAGACCTTCTCACTTACTGCAGTAAAAGATCTCATCTCTGTCCAGCACCTCTGACTCTTCCCTCTCCAGGTGGGCACTGCTTTTCACCACTACTACGATAGGTTTGGGAAAGGGATTGACTGGAAAAGTGAGTTACAAAATAATGCAACTGCTTTTAAATTGGTTTGGCGTTCAATGCTTTCTTAAAGTTGATTATTTACATTTTCTTTTATAACCTAAATTTGGAAAGTCTTGGGACCATGTTTCCCTAGAGATGCACCCATTGTTAACAGGTCTCTATGAGCTTTACAAATTCGGAGATACTGTTATACCTTAGGAATGGAAGAACAAAGCTGGACAGGTCAGCCAGGGGCAGGGGGTTGAGCTTGGGTGTCCTGAGCTACAGGTTTCCATTCTAACTCTGGGCTTCTTAACACACGGTGCTCAGGTCCCTGGGTGGTCTTCTGCAAGTTATGAGGAGCTCGTACCCCAGACTAGAAAGCACCAATTGCAATGGGCAGGCAGAGGAATTGCTGAGGCAGTGCTTCACCTTGGCCAGGGCTGAGAAAGAGAGTGGGTGTCAGGGCTGAGCAGAACGGGAGGGGATGTCCGTGGCTGAGCTTCTGAGGATGGGTAAGAAGGGGGTGTCAAAAGCTGGGACATCTGGGAAAGTTCACAAGATGCTGAAGGAAACCTTGAAGGAAAAAAAAATTAGGAGTTACCATTAGGGGAGAGTGTCTCTAGTGCTGGTGGAGTGCTGAGCTGCCTGAAACCCTGAGGATGAAGAAATGGCTCTGTTATGTAAAAGTGGTCACTTTTGTTAGGCTGACAATGATGATATGTAGATAGCTGATTAGATGAGATGCTGATAGGAGCTGCAGTGGGTTCCAGGGCTGTGCAGGTACTGAAATTGTTCAGCTTCAAGAAGCCATTCCCAGCAGTTTGCAGGGAGCAGGCCTTGCAGAGCTCATGTTGGGAATCCCAGTGGGCATACAGAGGGAGTCTTTTTCTCCCAGAGGAGCTGTGCAGCCAGCACTGGGGTGGGGCACTGGTGTGTGGCACAGGGCTGCAGCGATACAGTGTGCTCTGAGGGGCTGCCACAAAGCTGCAAATGTTGTATCCACTGCGGGCATAGTCTTAGTCAAGATGACTCTAACTGAAAGGAGATGATGAAAGGAGAAAAATCCCCCTTGTGTTTTGCAGCATGGTGAATTAGGAGGATTACTCTGTACTGCCAGTTTCACTTTCTTTGATATAGGTCAGTGTTGTTTGTGCACTGAAGACTTGAGTAAAGAGCAACCAGGAAGCTGAACCATCCCTTCCTACCCCTTTCCATTAATCTCACACACATATGCTTCCAAAAGACAAATCTAAGTTACAAGGAGATCAGAATGCACTGTTAAAGTAGAACCTAGCAGAACACTCAGCATTCCTGTGAGACAGATTGCTTTATTTCCTCTAAACACCGTACACTTCACAGCTGAAACAGGGTGCGTGCAGTACAAGCACCCTTTGCCTAGAGAACAGAAGCTAACAGTCCTCCCTGGCCTGTCCTTGACAGATGCTGTAGGACACCAGCAGTGTCACAGAGCTCTTTGCTGCTGCCACTCCCTGTTCCTTCATGTGTTCCCCCATCTCCTTGGCTGTTGGCCACTTCTGAGATCAGGGTTCACCTTTCTGGCAGTCAGCTTCCTTCATTTTCTAATGCATATCCCTTGTGCCACTTGATCACTTTTCTCCCACCTACCCCTCCCCATAACCCGTGCTGCTGTCCACGTTTTTTTTATGAGACACTGGATCTGTGAAACATCTGACAATTGTGGGAACTGGGGAAAAAAAATGAACCATAGGTGGAAGTTATATTCTGTCTCAAAAGAATGCTGTGTTAGTATTATTCCTTACATTTGTCCTTTCTAATCCATGCATCTGTCAGCGTTCTTTTGGAGTTATTTTCTAGGACTGACACATAGGAGCAGCATTATGTGCAAAGACAATCTGAAGGGTTTAAAGAAGTTGCTGGAAGTCTAAATCTTAAAATGCTAAACCTGAAAACTCGGCTCAAAATCGAAAGGAGAATAAACACTTGTGAGCTCAGCTCACCACAACCTGCCTCTGCTAGGATGGGAGGCAGTCTCTTTTGGGCTCATGTGAGCTAAGGCCTTGGAATATGGCATCAGGCAGAGAAAAAAGCAGGAAAATGCATTCTACAGTGCAACTCATACTGGGAAGAGAGGCTACTTATTGATGAAGTAGACAGAGAGAGGTGCAATAGAGTTTGATGAAATTCAACTGCAGTCTTCTCTGAGCAGGTGGACAGCCTGGTCCCATTTGGCTTTCACTTTGGGCCTCCTGTTTAGGGCGTAGCAACGAACCTGCCTGATATCCAAAGGTCTCTGACCTTTGGAAAAGGGTTACAATGGAGTGCTTCCAGGGTGTGCTCTGCTGGCTGAGGGTGGCTGCTCCAGGCACGGGGGACAAGCGTGCTCTGCACGTCGGGGAATTCCAGATGACATTGCCTGCCAGGCGCACGCTTGTCCCGTGCTGCCAGACCCCGCATCCTTCTCCTCTTGCACAGCTGTGAGCTTCATTAGGTACCGATGTCTACAAATCACTGCAGTGTTACAATGCAGAGCAGGGGGAATTCCAGCAGGATGAGGGCTGCCAAGTTCCTTCAGTTTTAACGGCGCAATCTGAAAAGGAGCCCCCTCCCCACTCAAAAACTAAAAATACAACTGACACCAAGATTCAGGCATTTAGGTGTAATGCTTATGAACTGTAAACTGTTTGTTTACCACTGCTTTTGATGCGCTTCAAGGTGTAACTGGAGAAGGCAGGAGCGAGCATGTGGATTGGGACTGCTGGAGCTGAAGCTGCCGACTTCTCTGTGGCTTAAATTTCTACCCAGCTCGCACCCTGTGATGGTTGAGGGCTGATATATTAATCTGCACATGATTTTAAGGGGTCAAATGCTGTATAAATTCAGGAAGAAAGATTAGGTTTTAGTCTGGGTTTGAATTCTACTTCCACCCTGAACCCTGTGTGTGCCTAAAAGCTGGTCACAGCATTTCTGCAGCCCCTTGATTTTCATTCCTGGGTATCAGCATCTTGGTGCCTGAAGATAGATGAAATTTGGGAGTTTCTTAGTACAGGAGGTACAGTGTATACTCTACCTGAAGAAATTAAGGCCTTTCTGAATCCCTCTATCTAAACACCCAAAATCACTAGTTCCTTTTAGAGCAAGCACCAGATTGGACTAGGGTGACTAAGGCTGTATTTATGGCTTGCTGACTAATGGTGAATAATTCTATGACCTCCTGGTGTCTTAGTTTTCTCACAGGTAATATGGGAGTAATCACACTATCTTTCTTTGTAGAGCACTTTGAGAACTATGAATAAAATGAACCACATTAGATATCATTATTCAGACATTATTAATAATTCGTTGAGTACATTCATATACTATGGAACTGCTTTCTTCCTAAGAACAGATGTTCTCTCTGCATCAAGGCTTTCTGAGTAATCCATTCTTTAGGGGACGGTATCTTGTGAAAAAAGAGTGAAATTTGTAGCTTACAGAGAAGGACTTCTCTGGCCCCATCTGCATGTCCACTGACTGAGAACTACAGGCTCAGTGACAGAAAATTGTACACCATTGATAGACATCTCGTGGGGAGAAGCAGAAACCAACATCCTGTAATTTTGGCAACTAGCAGAAAGAAAGCTCCAAATCACTTTGCTTGTCCCTGCTGTGAAAGATTTCATGTTATAAAATTTTACATGTGGCTTTACACCACCATCAAGCCATGAAGTCCTGCACCTATCAACCATACTGACAGATTCTGAGAACTTGCACACTGTGCAGGAGAAACACAAACCAACTCAGAGCTCCAGCTTTCGAGGGAAGCTAAGGAGAACAGGAGGTGCTTGGACCTCTTGAAACCAAACACTGCAGCCTTATTCATTTCTGGTTTCCTCACAAACCATGCTATTAACCCGGGAGCAGTTCAGAGTGTTGAAGCACCAAGCCCGTTTTGGATGAAAAAAACAAAGGAAACCAGCTACCTCTTGGTTGCGACAGTCTTTATTTTTGGAAGGAGGTTGCTGGACTCGCACACGTGCCCAGTGGGGCTGCGCCCTGTGTCAGATCTGACCCCCCATCAGTGCAAGCAGGTGGCATCTGCCTTTAAGGTTCAAAGCTACAGGGGAGGGGCTGGCCTGTGCATGCTCAGTATCAAGCCCGGGTCTTGCTCTCCTCGGGAGCTCGTGGCTTTTCCCCAGTGGTAAGTCAGACCTGGGCGTTTTGTGTTTAGCCCTTTCTAAGAAAGACTGTTTGCAGTGAGAGGTGGCATTTTGGGTGAGAAGTGTTGCTGTATTGCAGTAGTTGAGTTTAATAGTTTTCTGTCATGTTTCCTGGGGTGGAGAGTGGTTTGTTTGCTTTATTTTTAATCTTTTTGATATGAAGGTAGGAAGGGGAGAAGTGTGGTGAGGAATGGAAGGATGGGCTCAGAGTGAGCAGTGGGAGCAGAAATGGTCTTGTTTTCTCTCCACTTCACCACCACGTTTATGTCACGCTGGGCCAAGCAGTCGGGGCTTCATTTCCTCCTGTGATGGGACGCTCAGCTCCAGGGAAAGGCAATAGCAGTGTGCTACAGCCTATGAGAAGCAAATGCTGTGCCTTGCTCGTTGGTTTTTGGAAGGCTGAATTGGTTTTTGGTTTGGTTGGCTGGTTTTTCATTGGCTTTGGGGTTTTTTTTGTAAAGTTTAACATTCCCAGCCTTCTGGAAGACTCCGAAATGGAGGAGTGCTGTGTGGGCACAGCTGCCGGGACATGTTGCTGTATCGATGTGTTTTGCAGAGATGTCACTCATCAGTGGGGTGGCAGAGGGGGTCAGCTGGGACACAGCCCCACTCGGGGGGCTGTAACACAGCTCTGCTGGGGCAGTGCTCAGGAGGCAGCACAGCAATCAGCGTGCCTGAGGCTCCAGCCCACCTAGTGAATTTGGAGAAGTGCTTTCACCTGCACTCTGGGCTGCTCTTGTTTCAGCCGGATAAGTAGGATAAAGCTGACCCAGACCTCACTGGAAGGGTATTGCTGTCCGAAACCTGTCCTGGGATTCAGTGGCTCAGGAGCAGAGTCCCAGCACTGCACAAAGGAATACTGCTCTTGGTGAGGTGCTGCTTCTCTGAGAAGACTTAACTTGCTGTGAATAATCCCCTGATGGTTTTTAAAGGAGGGGTTTGTGGATGCAGTGTCCTGTTCAGCTTGCAGTTTGATGGGGGCTGTAAATCCCCGTCTAGTTCCTGGTGTAGTTAGTGCTCTCTGTTTGTGAAAAGCATCCTGCCAGATAGTTCAGCAGTTGATGCAGGGACTTACCTTGTAGGCATAAAGCAGAGGCAACCTAGGCAAGACTTACTGCCGTGCTTTGTTGTGTTGTAGGCAGTTTTTTGGTGTAAGAGGCTGTGTTTAGTATGCTGTGTCCTGTGACCGCCTTTAGGATGAGCAGTTGTTGTTAAAAGGGATGTTGTTTAAATGTCTGTTAATAAAAAAAGTATCTGGATCGTAGAAGCAATTTAAGCAATGCAATCTTGTGATTAACTTCAAGCACTCAGCGGTTATTTTACTGAAAGTAGAGCATTTGTTAATGTGGGAAAAGACAATTACCTAAAGTAGTGAAATTTATGCATAGATTTTGCTTAGGCTTTAGTTGTTACTTTCCAGTGGAAATTCAGACACTTCAGCATGCGTGTAGTAGACAGAGGCTTCTCCTCTATGTTGAAAGCTGTTAGTTAAGGAAAATAGCATGACGTTTAGATTATTTTAAGGCCACAGGGAAGGAGACAGCTTATCTTTTGTGCAGCGTTGTGCTGAGCTGAAGTTGGTTTTCTTGCGTTTTGACAGCCCTTTCCCACCTGAGAGCAGGGTGCACCAACTGGGTAAAAAGCAGTGTGTACTACCTCTGTAATGCTATGGCCCTCTCACAGCTGCCTTGCCGAGGCTGACTGCCTAATCTTGCTGCCTCCTTTGGAAATAGAGCTACAGGTAGTAAAGGTGTTTCAGAGAGTGTTGAAGGAGTCTCTGAGAAAGCATTAACCAGGTGACTCCTTGTGCTTGGTATAGGGAAACGTGCCTGCTTGGCCATCAGGTAAAATCTGGTAATGCTTTTCCTAGAAACAGTAAGCTAGGAACTTGACTGGCTACAGGGATAAAGGTGATGCACCTGGAAAATATCCCTCTTTGGAGAAATTTAGAGTTGTATTTAGTAGAGGCATGCACCAGCTGTGTCCTTAACTGGTGCAATGCTTTCCAACAGCTCTGTTAGCTGCAGAGGTGTAGAGTATCAAACCTGGCTTTATCAGTCTGTGCAGCTGATATCTCCTGCCTCTCCTGCACTGCTTGGTTGGGGCAGGTTTATGGAATTGCTGCTGAACAGGACCACGAGGGCCAGAGCAGACAGGGTGAACTGGTACACTTTGCCTTTTTGAGACTGAGAACTTTGTCCATCAGGGAACCAAGGCTGGGGCATGCCGTGGCATGCAGGAACCTTGTTGCACCGAGACTTTTTGAAGGAAAGGTCTTTGGCGAAGGTCTATTTTGTTATAACTCTTTTTTCATTGAAGTTAGTTCCTGTTTATGTAGTAATGAAAAGTGATTTTTAGTGTACAAGTCAAGAGGAGTTGTGATAAAATTCAAGAGCAGTTGTGATAAGTGGTGAATAATTGTTAACAATGAGCACTTTGGTGGCTTGGGAGAACCCATTGTGGGATTTCTCTGCCCATTTCTGGCGGTCAGGACTGGGTGGAGGGTGTTGAGCAATGCCTGTGGTCTGTCTGGGTTTAGCAGCAGAGCAGGTTGCAGAGCTTCCCACTGTGCTTCTCCAAGGCTCATGGTGGCATTAACTCGCAGTTTGTATGACAGGCTTTAGGCCAGATCTCTTCTTCTGGGTTTCAGTATGGCATTCTTGAAAGTGTCTTACCAGACTGAAAGCCTGAAAGGAGTAATTTTGGGTACTTTGTGGGATAACTGCTGTTCTCAGAGGATTTGTGATTACTTTTTCACATGTAGTGTGGGCATGTGCTCACATCTGTGAGACAGAGCTATTAGCTCTGCACTTGTGCATTTCATTTGTGTCTCTGGCTGTTCATGAACTTTTACATTATGCTGGAGGTTTTTTTCTCAATCACAAAAAGGATGAGCAACTGAAGTGATACTTTCACCTATTTCAAGGCATGCACAGCTTTGGCTCCAGGGGGCTTAAGCCACTTTGATTTCCCTTAGCTTAGGATAATAGTCTGCTCTTTTCTAAGAGCATGCAGTTCTGTGGACAGCAGAGGTGAGGGAAGCCCTGCTTTTTGCAGACATGAGTTGTCCTCAAAATGTAAGAGGCTTTAAAAATCCAGTAAAGAGAGATAGATACCTCTCTGACAGCAGCCAGAAGTAAGTACCTCAGGAAAAGTGGAATAAAAGCACTATAGTGTGGTCTGAAACACTCTTTCATAATTTTGGCAGCTTAATAAATTAGGGTCTTCCATGCAATTTGTTTAGACCATTGTGTTAAACAGGACCAATATGTGCCAAACCAAATATGAGTCCAGTTCTGCCTGGAATCCGTTTATAACCTTGGCTCCTGCCACAGACGTTCCCCTGGCAGAGAATGTGGTCATTCACTTGGATTGTGCTGAAATAACTCTTTTATATGGGAGTTTTGCAGGATGCCCCCAACCCCGCAGCAGGAAAGGTGGTCGCCTGCCTCATACTCTGAAGCTAAACTGAGAGTTTTTGTCAATTGCAGATATACTGGAGAAATTCCTCCCACCCCCTTTACATCCCTACAGCTGTCAAGTATTTTGACATGGGTGTAAAAGCTGCTGTGTTTGAATTTAGAAATTGGCCAGTGGGATGAGAATGTGCAGCTGTGGAAGGCACGAGTGCTCCAGCTCTGTCACTGCTCCTCTTGGGCCCACCTATTTCTGTGAGGCTTGTGGGAGCTTAAGGGGATAAAAATGGCCAAGGTAATTAGCAGATCTGGTGGAGATCAGTTGGTCTGGCTCAGAGATTGCTGGAGGTGAGAAGGCAGATAAAATCTGATGTGATTGAACTTATTTCTGTAGAAAATAAAACAAATATTAATTTCTGATTATTATTATTCAAATTTTAAAAAGATAACAAAACCCCCATAAAAACCAACAAAAAAACCCCAAAAAACCCAAACCAAGATGGAAAGCAAAAAACCAACCCAATACTTAGTTCAAGACCTCAGCTGCAGTGGCTGAGCATAGGAGAAGTCACCTAAATCATCCAAGGGCATGCCATTTAGACAGGCAAACAGCCTGGGACAGTGGAATCACACACTGCTTAGCCGCTTCACCTGCTGCAAAGGCTACCTGCTTCATATGGGAAGTTGATTATTTGGGGATAAAATGGAAACTGGATTTTTTTTTTTCTCCCTCCCACTCTGGGATTCTTATGACACAGCATCCCAGTGGACTCCGAGGGGTATTTAACTTACTAGGAAGGGTGGCCAAATTCTCTCCCATCTAAATACAGCATCTGCAGCAGTGTGGAATGTGTGTTGTACAGCTGTGAATGTCTCAGGCATTCAGCATGTCTCCTTTTTCACACAATAGCTTCTATTTTTGGCTTTTTATCAAGCTGGACTCATGCATTCAACATGTCTTTGTATGTGTTTTTCTTTTCTTTTGGTTTGTTTCTTTTGGCNNNNTTTTTTTTTTTTTTTTTTTTTTTTTGCTTTTGTTTTTTAAGGTTTGTAGAAACTCCGAGCCCCTTCTCCTGGAAGGAGAGTTACTACCGATCCACCATGTCCCAGAGCTCTCAGCCCAGGGAATTCCTCAGCCCAGAGGTAATCCAGCATATCTGGGACTTCCTGGAACAGTAAGTAGCCCTTATGTGGAATATATGGCAGGTGTTTTAGGACAGGAGGCCTCTGTAGTCAGGCTGCTCAGGGGATTGATGCTGAGAAGTCTGGAGTCTTCTGTATTTTTTGATTAGATATGGATGTGATGATTGGATGTGTCAGTCTGTGGTGACTGACAGCTCTTGAGCTGTCCAGAGGTTCTATGCACAGGCTGTGGGGACAAAATGCAGTGGTCAGCAGTGACACTGACTCTGTGCCAGGCCTCTGGTGGCTGAGCTGGCTGCTTCCTAAGGCACATGGTTGGCATTTTCCCTTGGGAAATGGGCTCATCACGCTGTGTCCAGGCTGCGTGTTTTCCCCTTGCTGATGCCAGGGAGGGAGAGGAGGTGAAGGTGGTGCAGAGTTCACTGTCAGGTCCACTGAATGAAGGAAAACTGACTCTGTTCCCATTCCTGACTTGCCATGACTGTTTCAGCATCAGTCACTGCCATAAATCCTCCAGCAGTTCTGTCATTCAGTGATTTGACTCCTGTGCTCTTGCCTCAGAGCAAGTGAAATGTCCCTCCAGGCCCTGCTGTAGTACAGTGGTGAGGAGGTAGTTGTTCCTTAGCAGTTCCTTACTTTGTCATGAGACTGGCTTGTGGTGATGCCAAAGCCCTGGGCACAGGGGAAGGGAAGGAAGGTGGGGTGGTGGAAAACAGGGCTCGGCCAATTTTAACTTCATAACTGTGTTCTTTCCAGGCCAATATGCTCAGTTCAGCCAATCGATTTAAACTTCATCGATGGCCCATCTGAAGATGGCTCCACAAACAAAATTGAGATCAGCATGGATTGTGTCCGGGTGCAGGACACGGAGCTGAATGACCCAATGTGGGTGAGTAATGAGAAACTTCCTTAACCTTTGGGGCAGATGGAGAGTTTTTGCAGGAGCTATTCCAGCTGCCTTGCCCCAGGGCCATCATCCCACCTTGGCTGGCTCCTCACCTGCTCCTCCTTTTCTGCAGCAGCGGTGGCAGGAGAGGGGGATGAGGCAGCTAAACTGGCAGGAGAGCTGAGGAGTCTCTTGCACTGGCTACTCAACCATCCCTGCACTCTCCCTGTTTAGAGCTAGTTTGTGTGACCTCAGGGTTAAAATAGTTTGGATTCTGGGCACAGTTGCAATTTTGCTGACCAAGGCCAGAGGTTCTTCACTGGTTTTTCTTCTCTTGAGGGTCATATATGAATGAAAACTCGTTTTCACACCATGGTTGGGTTCTTTTCCCCTCCTGTTTCTTCAGACTAGAGAGGGTTTGTAGTGAGTCTTGGCCATGAGTGTCTCAGGGATATGGCTCAGGGCTGGAATGTAGAGGAGGCACTGGTGGTTCCTGGTTCATTGCCTTTGACACGAACAGACTGGCTCATTCTTAGCAATAGCTCTTCTGAAGAAGCCAGGTGCTATTCTTGCAGGCTGGAGCAGGAGTTTGAGTTGCTCATGTCCTGTTTCCGTTCTTCCTGGGTTTTGTTTACTTCAGGGTAAAAATAAAGTGTAGTTTGAAATTTGTGTCGATATCTATAAATTTTCTTGTTGTACTGTTTCCATCCTGAGAAACCATTGTCATTTAACTCCCTGGCTAATCAACCACAATTTTTAATGTGCCCAGTGATGGTGTGTTGGCAATCTTTATCCTGGTAGTGTTTGTGACCTGGAGGAACGTGTCTGCAAGGAAAGAGCTCCTGGCTCATTCTGGTTGCAGTCTCTGGTGACAGGAGGTTTGACCTGTTAGTGCTGCTCTGGTGTGACTGCTGGGGAGGCTGTAGTGCTCTTTCCAGGAAGGTTGCAAACGGTTAAAAAGCCAGTTTGAGGCTGGGTATGTGCCTGGCTAATGTGGTGAAGCTAATCCAAGTGCACAAGGAGAGGTGACTGACATCAAGGCTGGTTTATCTTTTGATTCAGCATTTGGTGGGGCACAGAGGGGTGGGGTTCAAGACTTCCATCAGCATCTGGATCTTGGCTTATTCCACCATTACAGCACAGCTGTAGTAAAAATGGTGTCTCTTCAATAGTCCAGAAGAGTCCCCATGTTTACAGGGGCTTCTGATTTTCAAAGTGGATAGTAATGGTCTGTTTGAACTATGTCCTCCTAAAAAACAAAACAATCCCCAATGGTTTAAAGGTCATCAGCAGTAACTTTTCTCCTTCCATGCTCAACTCTGGATTTGTGGCATTGAGCACGAGCCCACCTCCCCATCTCCCGTTCCTCCAAGCTTTCTGCAGAGCACTGTGCTGGCTCTTGGGCTCACTGAAGGCCTGTTCAGAGTCTCCCTCTCCCATCAGTGGTGCAGTGAAACATGAATGGAAAGTCCCTTTCCCTTGTTCTCTCTGAGCACTGCTGAGGTGAGTGCTGGTGCCTGGAAAAGGGACAAGAAGCTTTCTCTGTGCAATTACTTCTTGCTGATGATGGGTTTGATCCCAGCCTTGCAGGAGGCATTTCTGGAGAGGCCAGGCTGCAGGGTGACTTCTTCTGAAGAAGTGTTTTTCACTGGCGTGACAAGCTGAAGGGGGAGCGGGGAAATTCCATCCCATCCTCACCCTTACTGTAAAGGCAGCAGCTTGGAGTACACTAATGTATGTACATTAATAAATGTTCCAGTTTGTCTTCAGTGGAAGACAGCACCTTCTCTCAGTTGAGTGCTGGACAAAAGCCTTCACAAAGCAAAATATGCATTGCAAACCTGTGCAAACAGCCCGTCTTTTAAAATGAGGAAAGCTCTTTTTACTCCCCTTACCACCACCACCACCTCCCTATAAATTTGCAAACATCCCTGACAGGTGACAACTCCCCTTGCAGAGAAGTCTGTGTTTGCTTTGCTGTTTCTGGGGCTTGAAGCGGCTGCAGCTTTCATTGGCAGAGAATGTGTAGCCTGGGGCAAGGTGTTTGCTTTAATCTGAAATACCTTACAACTCTCTTCCCCTCCAGCTTCTCTTTTCCTTTGGATAGCTTCGGGGCACGAGCTTCCCTTGCACCTGTCTCTCCTGTAACCTCAGCCGTGTCACTCCTAGACACGAGGTGCTGCACGCAGCTGATTGCAGCAAAGGGTTGAAGAGGGCAGATAAACACAAAGGAATGCAGCAGAAACAGAGGGGCCCTGGGAGATGCGCACTGAGATCAAGACAGAGTGCTTTATGGTATTACATTTGTCTTAGGAAAGAGTAAGGCTGGTTTTTCTCCAAAATGCATCACCATGTGAGATTTAAATGAGTGCAGAGCAATTAAGAGCAGTTTATTTAAAACAATTGTCCTTGTGTGGACTTTAAAGCAATTCCAATCAGCTTTTAAAATAAGCTTTGCACCTTCTTGCAATTTATGGCTGAAAAATGAAACTCATGGTTTTAAAAGATGTCCATCCTAGGAGTTGCGTTGGTGAGACCTGTAATTTTAAAATTTTTTTAAATTATTATTTGACTTTTGAGGGTACAGGTGCTTGTTCACAACAGAGCTAGCAGTGTGGAAGGAGCTGCAGTGCCTGAAGAAACTGTCCCATCAGGGGGCTGGAAAATGAGCACAAGTCCTGTCCTGCTGTGAACACCCAGCAGTTGTGGTCATTGCCTTGAAAGTGCAGCTGTTTGGGGAGAGACCTGGGGAGGAAGGTTGGGTGACACAGAAACCCCTCTCGTCTGGGCTAGAGCCCTTGCAGTTCTCACGCACTTGTTTTAAGGAAGAAAGAATCTTCCTGTGCCTGTATAAGAAAGGGGTAAGAGAAGCTGGTGATCTGCATTGCCTTGGGATGAAAAGATATTGGGGGGGTGGGGGTCAGGAAGAGGTTTCTGGGTCTGGTATAACATTAGATAGTCAGCAACCTTCCCCAGCCATGTGCCTTGTGACCGCCTCTTTCACAATGTCCTGGGTGGCCCATCCTGGCTGTCAGCTGTGGCCCTTCCTTTCCCCTGGTGTGAACCACTGGCAGACTGGGAAACCCCAGCAAAGATCTGCCTTTTTTGCATAACTGGAGTGAAGGGCTGGTGGTCCCTGTGGGTGTGGAGAACATTTAGTTTCTGACATGGCCCTGGTGTGGGAAGGAGCTGCAGATGGCCAGGAAGGTAGGTTGCATGTGTGTCCTTGGGGGCCTCTTGCCGTTCATTAAGTGACCAAAGAAGGTGGTCCCCAGCCTCTGCTCTGATCAAGGATGTAGCCAGCAGCTGTGGGGTGTGGTGGGGTGATGTCTAGCTCCCTGCATTCAGGATGAACACTGATTGCAAAGCCTGTATCCTGCAGTGCCAGAAATTAGTAATGTTACAGCAGTTTTATATTTGTGTCTTGACTGGTTAAATGCCCTGGGGCAGCGGGGAGGAGAGATCTGGAGATCTCTCTGTAGGAGCAGGCTGTGGCAGTGCAATAACCCCTGCATTGTCCTGGAGCCCTCTTAGTGCTATCAGCCTGCCCTACCAGGTGCAAAATTGCTTTCTTTTACCATCCTTCAAAAGTCCTGTAAACTGCTCACTGATGCTGGTCTGGACCCAAACAAAGCTGCTTTGGGCTAAGGACTTCAGCAAGAGCATCCTGGTAAAAGTGTTATTTGAGGGGTTTGCAGAGTCTCTAAATCTTCTGCCACCACCATTCCACCAGTGTGGCCAGGGCTGCGGGGACCTTGTTGGCAGGAGCTGGAGTGCTGTCCCCAGGGATGGAGCGGCTCATCCCCCTCCCCCTGTGCATACCTTCCTGTCATGCCCCTGAGCGAGCCGTCCTCCCGCAGCCCCTTGCCTAACCAGTTCAGCGGAATGCCTGCTCCCCAGACAGTGCCGTGGTCAGAGTTTTCTTAACCTGGATCCATCCCTCCTCATAAAAGGCAGAGAGAATTCCTTTCCTTTTTTTTTTTTTTTTCTTTAAATTTATTTGTTCTCCCTCATCTTCTGCAAATAATCGTGGGGATTTGCTGTGTGTGGCTTGATTAGGCAGTGCTGGACAGGCTGTGGGGTGGGTTTCTGCCCTGGGGATAGTGGCGTGTATAGGGCTGGGTTTGGGTTAGGGTATACAGCGTTGTGGGCTGTGGGTGTCCCAAGCCTGGTAGCTACAGAAATTTTGGAAGCACAACATGTGTTTCGAAGTTTGAAAACTGAGAGCTTCAGCTCTGTGACTCTGCTGTTCTCCTTTATGCACAGAGACGGAGATAACTGTAGGATAGACTGGATGTATCCTGTGTAGGAGCTGGAGGCATTGAGACTCTCAGCCTCAGCCTTCTTACCAATGATGCATCTCAGAGTTGGTATTTGATGCTTCCCAAAGGAAACAAGAAACCTTTCCCATATTTAATCTGCTGTAGGCTCATGAAGGAGCTACCCAAACCACCTTGCACAGGATACCTTCCCATGCCGCAGCTCAGCAAGCTGTGGAGGAGCTGCTCTGGCCCAAGGTGGCTGCTGGCTCTCTTGTGCATGCCCTCAGCCTTAGCACCATCTAGATCAGTAATTCATATTTTATGGCCATGTACTGAATTCCTGGTCCCCATCAGCTGGGAGCTGTGCTCAGGATCTGCTGTGCATCTGATGGACAGACACAAAAAGCCCCCACCCTACTGTCCCGCACAGCTCTGTTGCATCCCAATCCAGCACTTCACTTTTAAAGCACAGGTTCTAAACTTCATTAATTTTAATTGCTTCCTTAGAAGTGTTTTTCTGGGTCAGGAGAAGAGAGCTCTGCTTGTTGCAAGGTAATGACTGAAGAAGCAGATGAAAGCTGGTTACGGGGTGGTGGAAGTGTGGGATGGGAAGGATGTCCCAGTGCACCCACAGCAGGGCAGGGAGCTGATGTGAGCAGTGCAGGAATAGTGCCTCGGTGCAGGGACTGACTAACACATGGTGTGTGCTGCCACAGGCTCTGGCAGCTGCCACAGCCCTGCATTTTGCTGGGAAATGGTTTTGCACCTGGAGGATGAGGCCAATTTGATAAGGAGATGCAACAAAGTGGTTTGTGTGGCCATCCGTTTCCATGCCTAAGTATTCCCGGACTGACTATAGAAAGGAAGGAAGGACTTTGTACAGCACAGAGATGTGATCAAAGCTTTTATTACTGTCTGGTTTTTGTTTGAGAGTTTGATGCTTGCCAAGTTTCTCTTCTTTGTGGTTATTTATTCGTTCCATAGCTGTGCAAAGAAAGTTGAGATTATGAAAAGCCATTTCCATAATGAGCAAAGGCGTTATTCTATTGGAAGCTTCCCTCCAGCACCTCTTCTGTTTGCAGTTGAGCTCAGAAGCTCTCCTGATGTAGGCTTGGCTTTGTAATCCTGCTGGATGTTTAATCTTCTGCCGTGTAGGTTCCTTCAGATGACCTAATCATCACATTTAGGGGTGCAGATCCAGATCTAGAAATAGTCAGTTCTTTCAGATAAGAATGAATGTAAAGAATTTGTCTGCACATTCAGTTTGACCAAAGCCTGAAGACTTCCCTTGTCTTGTGTGTAGCAGGGCTCTAAAGACATGTTTGTTTCTTTAAAATAAACTTTCCCTAGCTCCCTTTCCTGTGCTCTTTGGGCCTAATTCTGGCTGCAGACCAGGGATGGCTGCATTTCTTGTGTAGGAATGCAGCCAGTTGATTAGTAGTATCCTTACACCAAGTGTTTTGTTTTTAATGTCAGTTCCCAGGATTCTCGATGGTATTGAGAAAACCAGTGGGTGATCTGTCTGCTGTGTGATCATTTTGGAAGCATATTTAAAATTCCTTTAAATATTTCTTACCTTTCAACATCTTGCTGTGCATTCATCTTGGGAAGGAATAAACTAATTTTAAGCGGAAAAGCACAAACCTACTGGGAGAGAGTCACATGTGAGATGGGGTGTTTCAGGAGGGGTGGCTTTAACTCCCCAACTCTTGCACCTGAAGTGGAAAAGTGTGGTAATTGGAGTCCTGTCTTCTGCCTATATGCAAACGCCTCCAAAGAAAAGGAACAGTTGCTTCAGAAAACATCTTCCTCAAGCAGCTAGGCCTGCCTCCAAAGGTTTCCATGGTGCTACATGTGCTCCTTGAGCAAGTATGGAGCAATAATGCATTAGTGATTATTTTACATCTATAAAAGGTCTGCACAAACAATTAAAAGGCATCTTGATCTTTAAGCAATAAATTGTAGGCACCTTTTCCTCTGGAGCAAATTTAAGGTTTATGGTGTCTTGAAGGGAACTTCACTTATTGTTTCTACCTACTTGATAGGATCCTCTTTTTCTCCAAAATTCACCTTCCTCTGGACATTTTTTTTGTTGTTGTTATTTTGTTGTTGTTGTTTTTATTTTTTTATTCTAAACCAAATTGTTTGAAGAAAGAAAATAAGGTCCTTTTCTCTTGTTAGCTGGAAGTAGGGTGATGAATTGACTGTACACATCCAGCCAAATGAAAACTGTCAAAGTGGTACCCCTCTTTGTGGGGTGAGATGAGTGGAGGTTGGGAAGTGCCTCATAGTGTTGTGTCCAGCTGCAGAGCTGACTGTACCAGGGAGGGGTTTCTCCTTCCAGGCTAAGACAAACCTGGAGCACAGCCCTGGGAGTGTCCTGCTCCCCTTCCTTGTCCAGCACAGCCAAAGTGTCTGTGCTGCAGCCACCTGTGGGGTGTAGCTTTTGTTTTAAGAGTTCTCTCTTGCATTAATTGGGATTCTTGCTTTGAAGAGAGTCTTAGGCATCCAAAGTCTCACTATATTTGTTGCTTTGTGGTTCTACATATCCTGGCCACAGTCCTCTTAATGACTATTATTTTTTTCCTCCAGTATTTCACGAGGAGACTTTTGGCCTAGGTAATGTTTTCTACTGAATGTCTCTACCATCTGCTTTCCACCTCACTGTCACTGATTTGATACCACTGAAATTAATGAGGGAGTGAATTGTCAGGCAGTCACAAAAAATTAAATCAGTCTCTGTGAAGCGTAGATTAAGGAGTGGTTTGTGGCCTGGGTTCGTTTGCTCACTGCTGACTGAACTCTTCTCTAATCAGCAGCTGAATTTTCAGAGATTAATGAAAGATCAAAGGAGTTTTCGGTAACAAATATAACTGTCACTCTAAAAGCACGGACTTCTATCTCCAGCCTGCTTAAATAGAAGGAAAAGGTACCCTGAAGTACTCTTACTTCTCCTTGAGAGCATGGATGGGTGTGGTAGACCTCATGGTGATGTCCAGACTGGAATAAAATTAAACAAGTCTGAAACAAAAGTGATTAATCTTCTGGGGAAGACCAGCACTGCAAAGTGCAACATTTCTTCGTAGGCAAAAAGGCATAAACAGGCTTCCAGGCTTCCTGCCTCGGGAAGCGTGTTGCACTCCAAAGCACCAGGGCAATATCGGATAACAGCAATGTGTTAATAGGAGAAGTGTGAATGGCCATGGATTGCAGGGTCAGGGTGTAACCAGAGGTTTGGAAGATTCTTCCTGAATTATTGCAAACTGGTAACTTTCTTTTAAATACTGGCTTATTGTAAAAGGGTTTGGATAGGAGGGAGTTGGCATCAGAGCAGAGGCTGGTTGGAAATAGCTGCTGTGATTGTGCATTTATAGACAGTTGTGCATTTCACAGGTCCAATCTGTAGTTTATATAAGATAAGGGAAGAACAACACTTCGCTCTCAGCTGCTTGTGCAAGAACAGCCCTGGTCTGTCAACAGTTGCTCCTTTCTCTAATTCAAAACAAAAGCTCTGTAATCTGTCGCTATCTCCTTCTCCCTTTCGCTGGCTGGAGCGCTTGGTCTCTGGGGTGCAGGCTTGTGCCATGACCCTGCCCTACCTCCAGCTGGAGGGATGGGACTGTTTATGCCAATCAGGAGCAATTTGCATGAATTTTCTTGCATAACTTCCTCTCTCTCAACTTTTGAAAAATATTTTATGAATGTGGAGGGGTTGAGGGGGTGGTCAGTCATGCAGTGCTGAGCATCCAAAGATCCTCACGTGGCAAAAATGCAGTTTGAATTTTGAGGGTTGTTACGCCAAACAAAGAGCTGCCCTGGCTTGAACCTCGCAAGTCCCCTGGTCACATCTCCATGCTTGAGTGTCTACTGACCCGTGGGTTTGTGTTCATCAGTGCAAAAGTGTCTGCTGGCCAGTGGTTTTGAGGGCTTATGTGCTACCTTGCCAAGATATGTGTGTCCAGATGGTTTTAGCTCTAAGCTTTCATAGTGAAAGCAGCTGTTTAAAAAGAATCACTAGGGTACAGTAAAAGTGGGAAAATTAGATAAAAGGAGCACCAGGGATAAACAGAAACACTTTTTGATAAATGATCTGTATTTGTTTGCCTCATATGTCATACACCAACTGTGGGAGGTGAGTCACTGCTGGCACTTCGGTGGGAATGACCCTTGATGGGGTTGCAGGGTTTTTGGTTGTGCAGATGGTGGGCAAGGTGTGGGGACCTTGCATCACCTTGGCTGGAAAGCTGAATCTCTCCGGAGGAGTGTGTTGCTCTCTCTCCTTAAATGGAGCTCGGCAGCTGGAGGGCAGAGGCCCCAGGGGCTGCGTGCGCCCTTCCTAAACCAATATTGCACAGCGGTTGTGAAGGGAACTGGTTTTGTTTCACAATTCCTTTCCACCTTCCCTCTCCCTGCTCCCCCATCATGTAGCGTTATCTCTTGACATGATGCCATTAACTCTCTAATTAGCCCTAGGGGTGTTCTGGGGGAGATAACGAGACTGTAGGAGCTCAAATAAGCAGCGTGCGCAGATGTTTACCCAGGGTCGGAGGGCAGGGCTGTTGTGACAGGCAATTGCCTTGGGGAGGGCATGTTCCCTGGGAAGGAGAAGCCAACCTGCACCATGGGCAGAGCTGGGAGCTGCGCTCTCCTCCTGCCTTTGGCAAGTCGAGTTATTTACCCCGCACTTTTAAGATGCAGAAAAAATTGCAGTTAGGAGTCCTTGGAAGAAGGATTTGATCCTCAGTACTGAAAACTTGCAGATGGGGCATGTTTCTAACTTGAAGGTTCATACATTTGAATGTGATTCAAAGGAATTTCTGGGCTTCAGACCTGTCCATGAGTCAGTGGTGAGGAAGCCAGGAGGGTTGAATTTGTGTTCCCGGGTGCAGCAGGGAGGTTGCGCTGAGAGCTGAGGGGTGCCTGGTCCCTCTCTTGCGTATGGATCACCTGGAGTTCCGTGCAGTGCTCTGGAGCAGCCTGCCTGGGATGCACACAAGGCTGTAGCCAGCAAGTAGTATGCTGCCTTTTATACCTCATCTCTTTTCTAATTTGTTCTGTCTTGCCATAAATGGTTGGATGAAAAACAAAAAAGAGGAAAGTCCCTGTTTCACGGACCACAATGTTTTTCCCTCTCTTCCTTATGGTTTAAGCAATGAAGATCAGCTCTGCATGAGTTTTCAAGAAGGCAGGTTGATTTTTGCATTTTTTCCAAAGTATTTTCTTTTTGCTCTTTAACCTGGCTTCCTGCTATCGCAGAGTACACATCTGTCCCTGTAAGATCTTCACTGGAAAGACTGTCAGAGCCAATCGGCAGAGGCTTGTTTTTTGAGCATTCAGCAGTTATTCAGAGGTAACAGGAAAAAAAAAATCCTTCAAAACCTAGGTTCTATTTTTTCCCCCCTTCCTCCTGTTATCTCAGTCCTAATTTGTAAACATTTCTCAGTTAAGTGAATGTCACAGTCCGTGGTGACGCGGTCGATCCAGATGCTATTTTTACACAAGTGGAGAGGTCTGAGCAGATTTTTTTTTATTTGATCTGCAGGAAATTCTGCATGAACCACCTAACACACAGGCAGGTGTGCATGCACACACCTCCCTTCTACAAGAAATTACAAAATCTCCAATTAACGCTGCAGTTGTGGTAATGACATTTTTAATCGTCGCAATTTTGCGCACTTACCTTGTGACCAGGGAGGCTTATTGAGAACTCGCACGTGGTACTGGTGAGAGGGGCTGGGATGAACCATGTAAGAGCACAGGGAAAGAGGATTCAAACAAAGAATCTGAATCAGCAGTTTGACTTGGCCGACAGCTCATTTTGGAAACTTAGGGGTCTTGTTTGCATTTTATTTTGTTCTTTGGCATACCAGCAGGAGCCACAAAGCATTGCCAGAAGCTTTCTAGAGTATCTGAGTCAGACCTGGGAGGGTTGCAGCTGAAACTTTCAAATCTAACTAGTAATTATTATTTTTAGTTTCCTACAGTATTGGAGGTAAATTACTTTAAGGAGACTTCCTTTCCTGAGGCTGAGCTACTTTTCTTTTTTAAATTCAATCCAACTAAGCATCCAGAGCATGAGTGCCAGGCTTTTCTCTGAATGCTTTTGAGTTGTTCTCTTTGTTTTCTACTTTATTCTTTCTCCATTTGGGGTGGAGAGAGCTTGTTGGACTATAAAAAAAGAGTTAAACCTTGTTCATCTGGCCTCAGCATGAAGTAATTCTTATTAATGTGTGAAAGGAGGGCCTTTGCCTGAATGTTTGCTTTTTCTGATTAGGCTAATTGGTATGGTAAGGCATAATCTCTGTTTACAAAGATTGTCTTGCCATGACTTTAGACCATTACACTTGATGATTCCCTTGGAGACCTGTGCAGAAGGCTCAGACAAATTAGAACTATCATCGTCCCGTGGCTGAAAAATGAGTGTGCAGTGTGAGGAGGTGGGGGTGTCCTTCAGCTTTTATGACTCAGCCATTAAAGCATAGGGTATTTCAGGAAATCAAGTTTTCCTCTGAGAACCCCAGAGAGATGCTGCCTGGCTGCTGTTAGATTGTTGGTGACTCATCTATATGAAAATTTTTATCTGCGAAAGGAGAGAATCAAATGAGGGTCTGGGAATCATAAGGTAGAAGGGTTCAAACATTTACTTTTTCCCTTTACTGCCACTGGTGCCAGTATGAATATCCAAAGCATGGCACCAGCCTGTGAGACAGGAGAACATCTTATGAGGAGACTGCATTTAGGTCTGAAGCCAGTGAAACAAAGTTTGGGTCCTTGGGGTGATGAAAAGGATGCACTTGTGCCTAGGCTGGCAGCAACATTGGTGGGCACGGTGTCTGATGCCTTCTTTGTTACCTCCTGCTAACCCTGCTGGGGTGGTGGTGTCCTCCTTTGTGTCCCTTGTGGATGATGGACTTGCCAAAAGCCACTTGTCCAGCATCTGCTTCAAGGTGACCGCACAGGGTAATGCATCTGAAACACTGAGCCAGGTCGGGGCTGTGTGTACAGAGGGCAGGGATTTGTGCTGACATGTCAATTTATTCATGCTATATACACCTCTTCTCGTGTTTGACATGCAGATCTCTTTGGATAAACTTCCACATATCTCTCTTTATCTGGGTGTTGCTTCACCCACAGCCACCTCCAGCCACCTGTGGGGCAGAAGATGGCAGATACCTCACACAACAATTCTGCTTTAATGACCTGGAAAAGGAGGATCTTCTGAGTTTCATAGCATAGCTATGAAGGAGGTTTTTGCAATGACCTGCTGAGGTTGGGAGATTTACGTATATTCCTTCTCCTGCTCTCTCCTTCCCCTCCATAGTTTTTGAACTCATGGGCCAATATCCAAAACTTGACAGTATTTAAGGATCAAAATGGTCATCTGAGCACAGCATAACTATTCCTCATTGTTAGACAACAGAAAATCCACGGGTGACTTCTTGCTTCATGTCGAGCTCTGTGTAAGCTTCGCAGTGGTGCTGCAGTGCCCAGTTTGGTTAACGGTGCTGTGGCTGCTCCCTGAAAACTTTGCCTGGATCTCCAGATTAGCACTGGTGTGGCTTTTTGGCTTGTGCCCATATCGGGTGAGATCAGATAAGTACAGTGGGCACAGCCCCTGGTCTAAGGTGGTGCTGGGGAAGATGGAGAGGAGGGCAAGGGGCCGTGGCAGTGGTCTGCTGAGCTGTTCCTGTGGTGTAGAAAACCTGCTGCGTGCTCCGCAGGCTCTTGCTGGTAGCTCAGGAGCACTGAAGGTGTGTGTGGCCCCGGCCTGAGCTGGGATATTGCTGGTGGTGGTAGGTGGGGAGGGCTCAGTGCTCCTCTCTGCAGGCTGTTCTCCGAAGTGCCTCCCAGCACTGTGCTCGGTGAGGAGGAGTTGGGAAGGTGCACTGGAAATGCTTCCAACCTTTTGCTTGCACGCAGCTGCTCCGGTGAGCTGTGCTTGCAGGATGAGAGCTAAATCAGACCCCTACCCTTCTTCTTGTGGCAAGGGGCTGCTGCAGGGGAAGCGGGACACTTCTAATCCTCTGCTCTGTGTTTGTTCTTGTTTTGCTTCCTGCCTGAAGATGGTTTTGCCCCGTTTAATTATTGGGCAGCCTTACGAACGTTCTGCCTTGTCTCCGGCCTGGAATAGGCTGGTGAGCTTGAAGTGTCCCTTAATTTGCAGAGCTGCCGTGTGCCAGGAAGGCAGCCCAGGAGCCGCCAGCCCCCTGAGCAGCACAGCGCGCTCGCTTCCATCTCCCCGTGAGCCCGAGTCGCTCCCTGCGTGCCCAGCGAAGCTGGGGTTAAAGGATGCCCGGGGCCGAGGCGTGGCAGGAGCAGCGGCAGCCCCGAGGCAGAAGCCAGGCTGCGGGGAGGTGCTGAGGCTGTGTGTGGGTGTCAGCCCTGCCCAGGACCCTTGTCCCTCCCTGCAAGTCCCTTGTGGGTCGGTCGCTCGCCCCCCGCAGTGGGAGGCTCGGTGTTCCCCGGCAGCGCTCGCAGTTCGTGCTCTGCATTTCGGCTGAGCCCTGCCCGGCGACAGGTCCTCAAATAAAGCTCGGAGCGCTGTCATTAGGCTGGGCGGGCGGCCGCGCTCTGATCTGGATGTTTGGTTTCCTCTCTCCCCCCTGCCCAGCCCTTTGGAAAGGTGTTCTGTTTCTCCTGGCTCGGCGGTGCTTCGGGAGCAGCTGCCTTTTGTTCTGCCGTGCATCCCGCTGTCCCGGCGGGCGGTGGATCCTCGGGGTGTTCGGAGCGGCTCGGGTGCCGCCGGCACAGCGCTGGCCTCGCACCCCCGGCACGCTCCGGGGGCTCCCCGGGGGACGCCAGGGCACGAAAAGGGTTTTTGTCTGCTTGTCCAGAGTAAAATCACAGTGGGGATCTCTCCCGCAGATCTCGGCTAAGTGCTCTTTCTCTAGCTTTCTTTTGAAAAGTTTGCCGTGGAGATTGTGTCCAGGTGGTTTTTACTGAGTGATACCCAAAAACTTTTCCCATGCATTCATTCAACACTGTGAGTCCCTTTGCACGAGTTGGGGTTTTGTACTTATTTCTCAACCATGGTGCAAGTTTGATGCAATTGCAAAGGAGAAAAGGGGAAAAAAATATAGCTGGAGTGATGCCCTGCAAACACAGGACTTGTTTGCTGTGAGTGTGGATGGGAGCACACAGATGACGGAGAATGAAGCTAGATTATGGTGCATGAAACCAGTGATTGACTCTCAGAAAGCTCCTTGGGGGTTTTGTCCCAAATCTGCACACAGCAGCAGCCTGATACTTGGCTGCTTTACTGCACCACCAGTGTCGAGTGTTGCATTTCAATCCCTTCCTGAACCTTTTGATTCTTGGTAGCAACAAAGTCTGTGCCTGGGAAAAAACAGCCCTGGAATCTTTGCAGAAAATAAATAAATAGCAGAAGTTTCTTGAAGCAGCTCCTTTAGAGCAACTCCATGTCTCTCTTTTGAGTTCCTAAACTTGTAGAAAAGTGACAGGGGAAAGTTATTGTTTCCTTTCTTTTCCCTGTCTATCTCCTTTTTTTCTTTTCTCTTTTTTTGGCCATTTCCCCCCCCTTCCCTTCCCTTTGCTTTTTAGAGATTGGTGATAAGGAATTCTAACTACTTAATGAGCTGGGAGAGGCCTCTCTCCATTGGAGTGGAGGACTCCAGGTGGCACTTTGACAGATTGGACAGGTAAGGCAGGAGAGCCCCACCTCCTCCTCCTTGCCTATAGTTAGGTATATAAGGGAAACTTCAATTATGCAGAGAGGCACACTCCGAGTCCTGTTATCTTCACAGTAGCATCACATATTTTTAGGGTCTTCTAGGGGGTGGGAGGTGTTTGTCAAAATCCTGGAGCCAGAAGAAAGAACAGCAGCGTTGATCAATTTGACTGCTAACATGTTGTACCTGGAAAACAATGCCCAGTCCCAGTATAGCGAGGTAAGGACTCTAGGTTTGAGCTGTGATATCGCTAATGTGTTTTTATTTTTAGTGAATACGTGCGATTTCTTCACCCCTGAAGTTAGGTGTGGAATATACACTTGTTTTTGTGAGACTTTTGCATTTTACAATGGGAAGCAGAGTTTGCTGGGCTAAATATATGAGAGTGAACTACTAGTCTTTACGTTTGAGACAGCGAATTTGTTTTGGGAACCCTGATCAGCCAAACATAATTTTCTTTCATTGGAGAAGCAAGGCAAGGCAGTTGTTTATGGTGGGCAATGCACACAGATTGCATTCCTGTAGCAGCCCTGAATACTATCTGTGTTGACTGCATTATAACTCTTTTACAAGTCTTTTATTGCCAAAATTGCTGCTTGTGGTTAAAAGTGGATGGTATCTAGGAAATAACTAAAAATGTGCTATAAATCCCTTCTTAGGTTACTTTTTAAAGTAAAATAATATGCAAACAAAGGTTCTCCGCTGCAAATGCTGCGTTAACGTCCACACCAATACCTCTTTTACTTAGTGCTGTTAATACCTTGCCTCATAACTTGCAGCAGCGAGGTATTTTACACAGGGTGTTTGTATAAGCATATTATATGAGGATAAATGTGTGTACAATGGATGCATTTTGCTTTCTACAGCCCTTTGCACCTCATGGGCGAGTGGGACGCAAACTTCAGGTGCAGCTTTGATTTCGTTTTTTAAAATTATTTATTTAATTGCTTTTAACCATCTGGGTTGATGCTTTGTAAGGTGGCAGTGGAGAGGATTGCCACACGCTGTGCAAATCTTGGAGGAAGTTACCAGGGGTTGAGGGAGATCTAACGACAATATTGGTTTACATTCCAGCGGAGACAGCAGCTGTGTTGACACTTGCCAGAATGGCAGAGCAGCCAAAGCTCTGTGTGTGTGCGTGCGCGTGTGTATTCCTGGAGAAAAGGCTTCAAGTGGAGGGCACAGGGTACGAGCCCCAAAGTAGACAGAAGCTCAGCCACTTGGAAGAGAAAACAAAATAGAAATTGAAAGGCCGAGAGCATAACTAGGAGATGAGACAGGTGGTGAGAAGTGTGTTGAAGGTATACTCGAGGCTTGCATGCCTGGGATGGCGGGCTTGTGACTCGGGGAGAGCGAGGGGTAAACTGAAACCAGCCTGCGCTCCCCGTCCCTCTCCGCAGGGAGCCCAAACCCCTGTGTGTGCATGGTTCCTCTGCTCCATGCGGCAGACCCAAACGGGTGGCTTTTTTTTTTTCCCTAGGTTAATTATAAACACTTAAATGTGGAAAGAGCACTTCTTGGAGTGTTTGCTTGGTGTTGTTTGTCTGCTGCTATCTGATCAACTTTCGCTGAATAGCAGCGGTGGGGCTGTGGAGTCCCTATGGTTGACTGGCTGGGCTCGTCTGTCAGAAGCGATGCGCTCAGGAGCGTTCTCGCTCCGCTTAAATGCCACTCATCACTGTTGCTGTCGGGGAGGTTTTTAAAAGGCTTTAGCTCTGATTTTTTTTTTTGCCCCTCCACTCTCCCTCTTACCTCCTTGGTTTTGAACAAGGTGCTCTGACTGTTCATACAGTGAAGTGTTGTACTGTAGGGAAGGAAAACCCGATTAGCATTGACTTGGCTTCGTTTCTGAGGAAGAGCAGCCTTGCTAATGACTTGTCTCAAAACAGAGGGAGGCTTATTAATGCTCAATTAAAATATATTGGTGATGATGAACCTCGCCCATCTTAAGCTTGCAAACAAGAAGCAGGCTTTGGCATGGTTTCCTTAAAAAAGGAGGAAAAATAAAAAGCTCTCAGTGTGCAAACAGAAGCAGCATTTTGTCGTCACCCGTGGTTGCAGTTCAGATTTTAGAGCTGTTGCTGGGTTGGTCACAAAGCAGGCATACCAAATCATGAAAAAGTTAGTATAGACTAGCTTTTGGGTTTAGAAATGGACCTTATTTAGGGGGGGAAGTAATTCCCCCCCATTTTAAAATTAAGTTTTGAAATGAAGAGCAGGGAGTCCTCTCTCATCCCAAGCTCATTTCTTGGGGTGCTTTTCCCAGCCAGCCCAGGATGCTGGCTGCCTGTTGGCAGATGCCGAGCTCTGCTGTCCTCACACGCTGGCTGTGCCTTGCATTCTGCCCGGGAATGCATTCCCAGCCTGGGAACGGGCCGTTGCACAAGCCCCAGTGCAGGCTGTGTGGTCAGGGCGGTGAGCTCGCACCATCACCCACGGCCCTGGGGCGCCCGTGCCTGCGAGCGTGGTACCGAACACTACGGTCGGATGGGTTCCTCCCAAATGGGTCAGATCTGCTTGAGAAGAGCTGAGAGAGGGGAGAAGGGTGTTAAAGTGAATCACGGCCCTGAAAGGCTGGAGGTGGAACCTGTTTCAACCACTTTTTCAGCTTAATCTATCCCAGCATTTGATCTGGGTCAACTGTAAGAACAATTAAGCTCTTTGTTGGCAGAGCACTGGACTTGATGACCCTGGAGATCTGTTCCTGTGTGTTTATGAGTAGGAGATGTGAAAAGGAGAGAGACTTCTGGTGGTTATTAATAGGATGATGAGGTGCTGATGAACAGGAACCCTTTGAATGTCATTGTGTCGTCCTGCCTCACCTCCACATGTGGAATTTTGTGTTGTGTACAAACGTTTGTGGGGAAGCATGCCCAAAATTGGGTGTGAAGGAGAGTATCTGCAAGTTTGTCTGGTTTTGTGCAAGTTTCCTGCGTCTTGGTGGGGAAAGATGAGAGCAATAGAGATTCTCTTTAGGGACTCTGGGTTCTTCTGCCGTTTGGCTGAGTGATGATGCAGAGTTTGGAGTGCTTGCTAAAATCAAATTAAATCATTGCCAAAAGAATAAACACATCTTGTTCAAACACTGATAAGAAATATGTGCCATGACTTTTGATTATATCCGTCATCCTTCCCAAAGATCTTCCTGCTCTTTGTGGGAGACAAATTAAAGAATCTCTTTCCGTTAAGATTTTTATCGTAGTTTTGGGAGGGGTGGGGGGGAACTAGTTTTATGCTAAAAGAACTCGTGCACTGCTTTATGGGTTTTTGGCAGCATTCCTTTGCACCGAAAATTAAGCTATGTGCACGTGACTACAAATATCTTTGAGGGTTAGGATAGCCTCTTCAGAAGGGTGCATTTTTGGTTTTGTTTTTCTTTCCCCTCTTAGGTTCTAAATAATAATTCAGATGTGTGTGTTTGAGCTGTAGTGCCCTGGGTGTGAGCCCTTTCTTTGCAGGAGCAGGCATACGAGGCTCTGGGGTGGCCTGGAACGATATCTTGAGGGAGCTGGACCTCCTCAGTGAGAGAAACATTTTGTGCACCTATCTGGGATATTGGTTCAGCAAGCCTTAGTTTAAGGTTAAAGAATCTTGAGGGTTGAGATGTAATTGATATTTTGAGCATCAGCTTCATCGGTGTGCAGCAGAACTGTGTCCAGGGCTTATCATCCTTACTGTCAGCCTGGGTTTGGCTGAGAACTACCGGGGGACAAAGCCATGGCTTTCCTTGGCTGATTTTGCCACATGACGTAGTCATCATGACTGCATTTGCTCCCTCATCTCTGTGGCCCTCAGACAAACCTGGGGTAAAGGAAGTGATCTCTGAGGGATTCTGCCTGGTCACTGCCCAGGAGAGCAGCCCACCTGCTCCCTTCCTCCCATCTGGAGGTACGAGAAAAAAAGGATTGTCTGTGCAGTACCCTCTGAACCCCACATCTTGTCCTACCCCAAGATGAAAGCACTTGGATAGATGCTTTATAAAGCCTACTTTATTTCTCAACGAAGGAGGCTTTGGCTAACCTGCCCCTCTCTCCTGGTTTCCTATTTGTGATGATATGTTGGAGTTCTGCTGGTTTTAAGCAGGCAAACAGTTCCCAGTCCCGGGGGAAGGAAACGTCTCCCTGAGCTGTGCAGGATTCAGAGTTCCATGCCTTCTAGTGGCCTCTCTTTATTTAAATGGTATCAACACCCCACATGTTTGGGCACAGTCTGTCATTAGGAGCAAGAAATAGGGAGATGCATTGGAGGTTGTGTTCCTTGATGGTATCCCTGCAATTCCAGCTACTCTTCTTGTGCATTCATCCTTCGATTTTGCTGTAATTGCACTTAGGGGATTAAAGTTTTTGTCATGTGATGACATCTGTGCAGGCTTGAGAGGCATGTGTCTTATCCTTGGGCTGTAAAGGTCTTCTGCAAGGGTTGTAGAGGCCCTATATAACCAGGTTCTTTTTTTTTCCAAGAGGTGTTCAAACTGCAGTCCAGTTGCAGAGGTTTAATCTGAGGTAGAAAAGCCTAAGATCAGATACGCGTTTATCTTTTGTTTGGAGAGAATAAGTGGATGCTACTGCCCTGTTTGTGTTTGCCAGTGAAGAGTGAAGTAGACTAGAGAGATGGGTAGTGGGAAGCTGAAACCTTCCTCTTGCCATGTGCTCCCATCTTCCTCCCGGCTGAAACAAGGGGATCATGCTGTGGGAGAAGCATGGGGAAGGGCAAGAGTTGAGCATGCTTCCAGTAAAGATCCAGCTCCTCACTGGAGCAGGTTTATCATGCCATGGGTGGCCTTTTGTTCTGTCGTAGGGTACCAGAAATTTTTTGTGGTGGTACAGGTAATGTTACCCCCACGTTGAGCAACGAATTGGGGATTTTACCTGGAGAAATCCTCTCCTTATTTTGGTGGAGGGATGAGACCTCGGCAGTCTGAGGGTATGGGTGTAGCCCAGAAGCAAGTGATTGTAACCTGCATGTGGGTGGAAAGAATGAAATGTGTGCTTTACTACACGAAAATGAAACCGATGACGTTCGACCATCTGCTCTAACTGTGCAGTACTTGTGCAGAAATCAGGACAGTTTGGCTGCGTGTGAAGTGTTGGTGCTGCTCAGCTGCCTACTGGGGTTTGTGCAGTCATGTAAATGCACTTGACGTCAGATTGGAAATTGCAGCTCTGTTTCACAGTTTTCCATGGTCAAAAGGAAGGTTAGTAAGTGGTATGAAATCAGGGACAGATGATCATCTTTGTTTCTTGTTTCATTCGGCAAAAAAAATACTAGATATTTTCTAGTATGAAAATATAGTTTTTCTGTGTGAGAGATGAAAAAGAGCTGCTATTGCAGTGTGGTCAGGATGTTTTACATCTTGAAGTGGTTGCAGCTGGTGATCCATTTTGTTTGCTGTAAGTTGGCCTTGGTTGAGACAGGATGAAATTATCTATCTATCTCCATATTGTGGTAATGATTTTTCCTTGGGGACTAGAACTGCTATTTTGACCAGTTATTTTTATTGGTCTGATGGTTTGAATCTTTGGCAGTGTCTCCAACACCTGATTTCTCTGATTTCTTCTAAGATGAGCCCAGTTAGGCTGTTACCTAGCTCCCTCAGGAGCTATTTTTCTTTATTTTTACTTGTTCTTTTTAAAATAACGAACTAATGGCTTTAAGTTGAGTGAAATTGCTTTCTTTTTTTCTCCCTGGGCGTAGAGGAACAACAGAAAGGAACTTTTTCTCCCTTGTGTTTCAGCCCATCTGGTGGCAACTTTCTGGTTTGCATTTGCCAAATTATGCCTGGTGGAAGGGTTTATTTCCAGTTGAAGCTCTGGTCACTGTGAGACAGAAGCTTCAGTGGGTCTATGAAGAAGACATGGCATCTGCAACAGGAAAGCTGTGGATGTGGGATGTGAGAGGGTGTAAACCATTTGCTTTGCACTTTTTCCTCTGGAAGGCATTAGTTATAACTAGTGGAGAAACTACTTATTTCATTATCGTGAAGGGCTGAATAAAAGCGGGTGTTGCCTGGCTCAAGGCAAATTTTAAATTCTATTTACAAAATGTTCCCACTGAAAAAAAAAATCTGGAAACGCTTCAGAAAGGAGCTCTTGCACCGATGGATTTGTGCTAGACATTGTTAAACCCTGTTATTTTTCTGGCACTGCCTCCAACGCCTCTTGAGAATGTGCAGAGTAGGCAATAAAATGAATGCAACTCTTTTAAAGCAAGGTTGCATAAATCATCAGAAAGGAGAGGAGTTTCTTGTACTTTAACAGCAACACTCACTCCATCCTCTCCAGCAGAGAAGCGAGCTCAAGCTCTTTGTGCCACTTGGCCTGGATTAGTGTAAAGTCACTTTTGGTATCAAGTAGAATTAAGAGGAAAATAATTTCTCTCCAAGGGTGTTAAGGTTCAACTTCTTTTCCCTTGCACCCGTTTTCTAGATTCTCTGCTGTCTCAGTGCCATGATCCTTGGAGTCCCTTGTCAACTATTCAAGGCTGTGATCTTTAGGGTGACACTCGAGCTCAGCCATGGTCAGGCCTGTGGGTGGGTCTCTATGAATAAACTTGCTGTTCTTAAAAATTTCCTTGTTTTGTTTTTGCTTCTTCAGTTACAGTAGTAAATGATTTCTGAGAAATCTTCCAGTCTTCAGTCTCCCAGAGCTTCCCATCAGAACTTTTCTGTGCTGGGAGAAGAGGCTGTGGTTGTCAGACAGATGAAAGAGCTGCTTTTCAGTAGGAGCAGACCATGGCATAAAGCTTTTTGTATAGCAGCCCAGAACATAGAAGGCTTTGCAAGTGAAGATTCGGCTGTGAGCTACTGACAAGAAAGGTTCACCGCGATGTTTCTCTGCACTATTTCTTATGAACACACTGGGTCCTGGGGGAGAATCTCAGCTCTCTTCTAAAGGAGAGCCTGTGAGAGGCTTTCCAGGGTTAGCTTAGCTGCTTGAGCGAGGAACAAATAGAGCAGGATGACATTTAATGCGCTGGGGTTTTACTTCTGTGAGGCTACTAATATAAGGAGCAAACCCAGTAAGAAACAGCTGTTCAGGGAGTCTCAGATAAGACACACGAAAGCTTTAGTTCCTTGGCATTGACAAAGTAAACTTGGATCCTTTTTGGGAACTTGAGTCTAAATTTGATGATTTAATTTGAAATTACTGGCCATTGTTGTCAGCTCCACGCACAAGCAAGCAACAAAAACATGGGAGATGAGTTGGGGAGGCTTTTTGGTGGTGGCCTCTTTTTTTTTTTTTTGTTTTNTGATTGTGTGAAACCTTCTGTTGCTGTGGCTTTTTTTTTGTTTGGTTGTTTTTTCGGGGTTTTTTTTTTGTTTGTTTTTTGTTCCAATTGGATTTTGTTTTTTAATTTGTACTAGGATTGAATCAATTGGGAGTTGATCCAAGAATGCTCAATGATATCTTGTATTTTTGCACATCCCCTGCCACTGCTGTTTCACCTGGGGTCTTAGTGGAACAACTAAAGGAGCAGTGTTTTAACCAGGATGTGTGTGTTGGTATCTTGAATGGATGGCTCGAGGTGTGATGTATTTCTGGGCTTGTGCTCAGTCGTCCGCTCTCTTTGGAAGTGGACCCAGGTGGCAAGGCTGAGCATGCTTGAAAATTAATGCACTGATTGGAGCCCAGCAGCCTCTTGGGATTGATTCCAGAGTTTGGATCCGGATTAAACCTCCCCCCAAGGACTTTGGGATGTGGTATACAAGGGACCTGGTGAAATTTGAGATGAGTCCAACTTCCTCAAGATGGCAAGAAGATGAATGTTTTTACCAAGGGCAAGAGAGTGGGAGGAAACGCCCAGTTTAGGGAGGGAAGGGGAAATATTTTATGGTGGAGTAGTGTCTGGGAATGAAAGGGATGGATTGTGTCTCAGCAGATATGAATCTTTCAGTTTTAATCCACATCTAGGAAGTAAATACAAAGAATCTTGCCGACTTCGGGGAGAGGGGAGGAGGTGCTGGGCTTGTTGGCTGTGCTGCTGAGGCAGAAATCCCTGTGCTGCAGAGCCGTGGTCCGGCTGTGTAAGGGGATGATGCACAGGGCTGGAGCGTGGCTCCTCGGGAGCGGAGGGGAACAGAACAATGGCAATAGGTGGATGCCAACAGAAGTGTTGAGTCAGCAGCTGGATCTCTCTGCTGTATGGGAAATGACTGAAAAGTATATTTAATCATTTTGCTTGTTTGTTTTGGCTTTTTTAGATAATGTCATGGTTTCTTTGGGAATCACAAAAGTCTTTTTTGGAGAGTGATGGCTCAAAAAAAGTAATAAATTTCTGACTGATTGCTCTGTAAAATTTGGATTCTGCAAATTTGTGTCTCTGAGATTCTCCGTAGCCTCTGCAGGACTCTACTGTGAATTCTCACTGCTGCAGTTCTAGTCTGCATTTCATCCATAGTCTTTAAGAATTGGCTCCCTCAGGAGTGCTGGTGGTGACTGACTGAAACTAAATAGTTGAATAAATAGCCCTCCACCTTCTTTTCAGCAGCAGCAAAGTGTGCGAGAAGTTTTTTAAAAACCAGAACATACACTGGCTAGGTGTCACCAGTACTTTGGAAATGGGGAAACTGCTGCTTGATACTAAGGTGGGAAAGCTTGAGATGAGCCTTGGTCAGTCCACTGTGTTTTGTGTCCGAAAGGAATTGCGAATGTTCAAGCTGGAGGGATAGGGAGTTTAATGTGGAATCAGATGGAAATTAGTAGGTGTACTGTTACGCAAAAATCTGGAAGAACACCTTTCTGTGTGCACAGGGGAAGATCTGTGCAGCTGAATACCCCAAATATAAATCTCTGAAGCTGTGCCTTGCATAAATGACTATATCACCATGTGTCCTGGTGTTTGCTGCAGCCAGTAGTATTGGACAGGGAGGGAGGTACTGAAAACTGGGTTTAGGTTTGCAGTTAGACATTGGAGGCCCCCTGCCAGAGAGCCTACTGGAAATCCTGCATGTGCAGAATATGTGGCAAGGTGATTTAAATAGTTGGGGAGAGTATTCTTGGTGTTTGTAAAGCTGATGGAGTGAAGTCACTGTGGAAGAAGCAGTGCCTTTGCATGCATGTTGTGCCTTTTGAGTCTGCCATATGCATAGCCTGGCATCTTTGGAAAACACCGTATCAAGTTCCTGCTCACCTCTGAGTAGGCTGCAGTAGTGATGTGAAGCTGTTTCTGATGTGAGCTACAGAGGCAGGGAGGGTGGGGGTGTTCTCCTGGCTGTGTGTATCCTGTGGTACTGAACCCCAACAGATCCTTGGGTGCAGGCAATGCCAGCTTGGTGCAGGCTAGGAGCTGCTTTCATGTAAAAAATACTGTTGGAAGGCAAAGCCCTTCCTCCTTTTGTTCTCTGCAGTTAGGATCTAATCAGAATTTGGCATCCAGTCATCTTGACTCCCCCCTCAATCTTGAAAGCTTTTCAGTCTGCTCTTTGGTGTTCAGGCTTTTGGGAACACCATCCAGGGGTTTTCTTACTTGATTTGGACAGAAGAAATGGCCAAGGACATCACAAAATCCAGTAGATCTTCCTTTTAATCTATGAGGACTGTGATGCTGCTGTGTAACCCTTTTCCTCTGCTTGCTGTAACTTGTTTTAATTTGCCCTTTGCCCTCCTATAACTCTTCTTATGAATTCTTATATTCCATAGTTGCACCATGCTTCAAAGAGTGGGTGTGGGGGGTTTATGTGTGTGGCTTTTTTTTTCTTTTTTCCTTTTCTCTCTCTCTTTTTTTTTTTTTTTCTTGGTATGTTTAACTGCTTGACTTATTTAACTTGCAGATGATCTGAATTTCTTGTTCTGACTAAAATGCTACCTAGGTGGACTATTTTACTTTTGTGTCTAAAAGATGATGCATTCAGATTTTATTGAGCATAATGATGAATTTGGGAGCTAACTTCAGTTCCTGGTTCTAGTCTGACCCTGGTTATTCACTGTCCTTGTGCCCTTTGGCCATACTTTGGTGGTTACTGTGCCTGCAGCCTTTCACTGTGGATGACACACAGATATCCTGTCCAGCCTAATCTGCCCTCTCAACACAATAAAATGCTGCATGTCTGAAATGACTGATAACATCAATGGTTACCGTCCAGTAAAGAGTTCAAGAAACAAGGCAGCTTTAGTCAACTACTGGAGTTTTCCTCTCCAGCCCCTGCTTCTCCTCCCCACCTCCCCATTTTTATTTTGATTGGTTCCTCTTAACATTTAAAGTTCTGTTTTTATTTTTTTTATCCAACTTTTCAACATTGTTGTACAAACTCAGCACACAGGATTTCTGGGCAGCTGGCTGAGCTGGGATCTTACAGTTGTTCTTAGCCACTGAAATAAGGCAAAAAAAGCCTTGCTGAGATCCTGCAGTTTTTTCTGATGCAGGTTTTGTCTTCAGTTATGTTTACATCTCCTGGAAGCGTGAGGGGGTGCTTTTCCTATTTGTCTGTACTTTATGGCTCTTCAGATCTTTGTTGATGTTGTGTTGTCCAGCTGGTAATAGGAGAATGTAGGAAACTCTTGGCCTCTCAGTTTTAGGAAGCTGAGTGTTTGGGTTATTAGTCAATTTCTTTTAAGATCATGGAGTTCTAATGTCTTGTGATTTCATGCATTTCATAGAGATGATATTGTATGATTTCCCTTTTTTTACTGCCTTCCTGTCTTTTTTGTTTATATGTTTTCAAATTACATGTCAAATTGCTGAGCATAGGCTCAGGGTGAAGAAATGACTGTGTGCAGTGGGGATGGATCTTGGACTTTCCTGTTTTAAACTGTCTGAATTTTCAAAATAACTAGGCATAGCTGAGATACTCTAATGAAAGTGTTTTATGTTTATGAAAGCTTATAGTCTAAAAACCCTAAAATGGTCTGACTTTCAGAAACACTGTTGTTTTCTATGCAAATAGAACTTTTTTCAAGAGCCCAGTTTAGAATTTTGTATTTTTTTTGAGGCTGAAATGCTGCTCTAGGGAAGTCCAGGAATATTGTTTTTATATGCACTGGAAAATATTTAGAAGCACTTATACAGTGTAGGGTGTTCAGCCTTAATATTTGTGTGAAGTGGGATGCACTGTCATTCTGATAATCCTCGAATTAGACAAGGTCTTTTACGTGAACCTATAGCAGGTGGTAGGAATTACAGGCATTCCTGCTTTGGGCTGTGCTTGTTTTAGGACACCCTGCTTCTGGCTGAAAAACACTTCTTGCTGAGTTAAATGAATTAACCGAGGGGCAAAACTCAAAGTTCAGGTAAAAAAGAAAACTATTACAACTGGGGGGAACAAGACAACTCCAAAGCTTACATCCCGTGTGGGTGGACAGAAACTCACCCTCACATTGCTTTTCATTAATTTGTCTCATTCTCTGAGCCCACAAATACCTGCATATGTGGACTTTAACTTGAACATGAAGTTCTGCTCTGTTCAACAGTACTGTTTCTCAGTGAAATGTGATCTGCAGCCTTACAGGATGTGGCTCTTAAAATTGTGGTGCTTCTGTGAACCTAAAGGGTGTAGATGTGGCACAGCATGCGTGCTGGAATAGCTCATCCCAGTGAAAATGGTACAGACTCTTCTCCCTCCCCCCAGTATACAAGCCAGATTGTTTTTCAAGTGTGATTCCGTGTGTGTTTGCAAATTACTGACGTGCACTGATCTCTCCTGTTCAGCTTCTGTGATGTGTTGTTCCCCAAATGGGCCATAGGGCTCTTTGGGATGGCTGGGACGGAAGGGATGCTCTGTTAAAGTGGGCAGAGCAGTCAAGCTTTTAAGCTTGAAACATAGTGGTATGATTTGAGGTGGTCATTTAATGGTGGGGTTTTTTGAGGGGAGAGTGTAGTTGTGGGGGTTGTTTTGGTTTTGTTTTGTTTGTTTCTCCTCCCCAGCTGGTTGAAATGGAGTGTTTTCCTTAGGCTTTCCTTATGTATTTAAGTGATGTTGGAAGCTGTCCAGGCAACTGCTGGGGTTATCTAACTTCTTAACATGAAATACCTGTGCAGGACAATTGTGTGTGTCACTCATGGGGTTTTGGTTTTTATTCTTCTTGGAAGAAGTTTTTTTCTTTATTAGTCTTGAATTTAGTTTCTAAAAATTACTGTGGTTGTACATATTGCACAGCCCTGTAGATCTCAAATAGATTCCCTTCTCAGTAGTAGAGGAGAAAGTGTGCCGAAAAGTTTGCGCTCCCTGCTGACAGGTGGGATTGAGCTGAGCAGAGGCTGTTTGGTTGTGCTGCAGCAGGTCTCGTATCCAGGACAGGAGTGACTGACCCCAGGGCTTCTTTTAGTCCAATGCCCTCCACTGCGCTGGGAACCTGTTATACCACTGGGATGGGAAATAGCCTCCTGTCTTCCTGGAAGAAGCAATGACCCAACAGTTGGATTACTCAAATCAGATAGGTTTCCAGGCACTATACTGGAACAAATCAATCTTGGTAACAGTTGGTATCTTTGGTTCAACCGAAGTTTTGTTCCCTCGCTTTTCACATTGAGTATACAGTGCATATTATCATTTTATCTGAGGGTTTCCAAGTGCTTGGTGTAGTCAGCTGCACAGTAGCTCTGGGGAAAAGCCTCTGCAAAATAGAGCCACAGGATTTGTTTCCATTTTAGAACTGGAGGGAGTGCGGCCAAGCTGGTGTTGAAATTATTGTGCACATCTTCTCCTCATTGCTTGGAGGGGACCAGAGCAGTGTCCAAACTGAGTTTGTTCTTAATAAAGAAATTTTTCAGTCTCTCTCTCCTTTTTTTTTTGTTTGATTTGTCTTTTAGTTGGTTTTTTGTTTGTTTGTTTGAGGTTTTTTATATGAGAAAACATACTAGAGAGGCAAACCAAATCACAGCTTTCATTGTGATGAGTGAGCTGAGTTATCTCTGCTTCAGCCCTGATCTTAGCTGAGGGCTATGGGTGGAGCCTTTTATTTCTTGGCACTGCTCTGTCATGGCACAAGCAGAGCGCTGACATGGCGTATTGTATCAGCTGCCTTCTGAGCAACTGGCAGTCAGCAGTATCTTCGTTAGTAATTGTGATAGAAGCCCTTATGTTGAGCTTAAGGGACTTATTTCCACCTACTAAAATCCTTTGCTAGGAAGGTTTGAAAACTTAGGTGGATTTAAATGGTTCTGGATATATTTGAGATGTCTGTCATCTGATTTAGATAGGCATCAAGCACTCTGGGAAACATTTATCCTGCTGCTTTTAAGATAGCTGTTCTCCAACAGGAATCTGAATATATCCCTGAGCCAGCACTGAAATATTGCTGTAAGTTGTTTGCTAGTCCTGCAAGTGTTAGCTCTAGAGCATCGTTGTGGTGCAGTTAAGGACAAAGCCCAGAATCTCCAAAGTGCTGTACAAATCTTCTTGTTGCTAATAACCATGATAGTTTATTGGTTTCGTCATCTCATATCTTTGGAGAATAAGCACCAGGTGTTTTGCAAGGCTTTTGAGTAGTTGGACACTACTCTTGAGCTGCATAGATCCTGTGGTGAAAATTAAAATGCAGTCAATAGGTGTGCATGGTAAAGATGCTCGTTCTTTTGGAGTTAGGGAGAAGGGTTTTGGTAAGGGTGGAAGCATCTAGGTGTTCTACACCTGAAGATGGTAACTTTTTCTTTATTTTTCAAGTGGAGAAATTCTCAAAAGTTCTCTCTCTGAAATGTTGGTAACTGGGTAGTTAATAGCTGGAGCTGTGTATTTTAGGGGATTTTTGGTGTGGAAGTCCCCTTGACAGCTTTTCATGACTTGCATTAGTTACTTCCTTTCAAATGCAGGGTCTTTTTGCAGACCTTTCTCATAACCTTATTAATTGGCACAATGGGCTTAAAGCCGGAGAGCCAGGGGTGGGTTCTTGCTGCAAGGCAGGGTGAGAAGGACCCAAGTTTCGGTGGGCTGGGGCATCTTCCCCGCGCTCCAGCTCTGCCGTGCTGGAGCATTTGCATTGCCCTCTGGTGGCAAGTGCCCCGGAGCCGCTGGCTACAGGCTCTGCTCCACCTTGTTCCCGGGGGAGATGCATCCTCCCGGCAGCAGAACCGTGCTTAAACCGTCTTCAGTTTTCAGTCTGGTTTTAATTCAGCAGCCCCTCCAGTAAAACCGTGTTTCTCCTAATCCACAAGCATGAGTTAGCATGAAAACCTGAAAGTGAAGCTGATGGGATGTAGGAAACGAAACTGATAGTTCAAGATGCATTATTGAAATGATGTTCTGAAATACGTAGTCTAAGATCTAATTGTAGCTCTCTAATTATTTGCAGTTAAACTTGCCTGAAGGTTTTTCTAATGCTTCAGTGACATTAATAGTTTCAGAAACTTGGTGGAGGGAACAAAATAGCAAACAAAGGCACTGAAAATTAGTTAATTTGTTCTTTCAGCTTTGCATGCAATTCATTTCTTTCCACCAAATAGCTTTCTCTTTGTATCAGGAATCGGTGGTCGGGCTACATTCTGCAGTCATTTAAAACGACCCCACAGCAAAATATGAGCATGTGTTAAATGCTGGGCTCCCAACCTGCCAAGAATTAACTTCTGGATTAAATGCTGTTGTGTTCCTTTCTGTGAATGGTGAAAGGAAGCAGTGTGTGTGCAAACACGCCCTGCAGCCCCCTCCTGAGGGGCAGTACCTCGCTGACAGTCTGCAGCCTCTTTGTTCTCACCATCCCCAGCGCTGCCGGGGCCAAGGGGGTGAATTCCTGCGTGTGCCTTCCCCGGGCCTGCTGCCCCTCTAATTGTCCTGTTGTCAGAAGGCGTGTGCCTCCCGAAGTCTTATCTGATTCCTCCAAAACCTTGCAGGCAGCTCAGATGTTGACCCCTTGAGCGCAAACAACTCCGCGCCTGCCTTGGGGCATAGCTGCGAGACGGGGCTTAGGGCTCGTGTGTGCAAACCTGGTGGCTTTGTCACCGGCATGGAGCACCTGCCTGGGGACGGGACCCGGGGGCCAGGGAAGGTGAAAGGCTGGTGGGACTCGAAGCGGCAGAAGGGGCGTCCGACAGCTGCTTGTGTCAGCGTTGAGGATAAGTGCAAGGAGATTAATAGTTATTTAAAGAGCAAATGGGGACACGGCATTCGGCTGTGGCATGTGAGTGTATAAATGCAGTGGAATGGCTGCTCCGCTGATAACATTTAGACAGATGGTCCCTGGACTGAAAGGAATGAAAAGGATCTTTGAATATCTTAAGGATATCTTACATTTTAATGGGGCACTTATTTTATTATTTTTGTTTAATTGGCTCCCAGGCAGCACCGTCAGCGTTTCCAGGCTGTGCTGTCTTGTTAACACTGACCGCTTGTTTGGCCATCTTTCCCCATTATCTTAAGTGGCCTGGGGTTAGAGGAATAGTTTTTAAGTGAAAGCTGAAACACCATTGTTTTGCTGTCTGTATGTCTGAGCTGGTGTAGGAGACTGTTTTCATCACAGCTGTCTTATCATTTGCTGGTTAGGGAGTGTGTCTGATGTTAATCTCCACGAGGAATGAAACAATTGAGTTATACTTCTACATTTTTGAGAAGTCTTCAGGTCTTACTAGGGTATTCTGGAGAGTTGTTTTTTGATGAAATGCAGAATTATTGAGCAGGTAAGAGACTCTTCCTAGTACAGTATGTCAGATTTCTGGCTGTTTCCTTATGGAATTAACCTCAAGGGAAGACACGTACCAAAAGTCCGTTAAATAGGTCTTGGTTGAGTGAAAAGCCTGCGGGAGATGAGACATAACTGTCATCTGTGTTGCCAAAGCTGCAATCTCCTTTTGAAGGAGAAGAACCAATCTGGATCACTCTCTCCCCGATCAACTATTTAGCTTTCAGTCCAATCACAGATACAAGCTCTCCCATCTAACAAGGGTGCTGGGCACTTAAACATCCCCACTGCTCCAGAGGTGGAAACTGAGGCAAGGAGGGCAAATGACTAACCTGAGTCACTGGTTCACCCAGGATTAGGACTCAATATGTAATTGCTTCTATTATTCTGCTGCCTGCAGGCCTCAGACAAAGGAGGCCCATTAAGTGCAGGGCTTTTTACATGGTGAGGAGCAATCCCTGCCCTGCAGACCTTGCTGCCTGCAGTAGGGTGAGAGTGGAGGGGGAGGAGATGTGCCTTGCCCAAGGACACAGCAAGTCGCTGACAGAGCAAGGGAGGGAACCCAACTCTCCCTTCTCTCTGCAGCCTATCCCAGCTTCCAAAATGAAGTTCTCTGTGCTGTTCCCCCCTGCCCAGACCTTCACAGCACAGCTTCTAGTAGCAAGCTGATCCATCTCTGGAAGGTTCCATGCACCTCACTGAAGATCCCAGAGCACCAGCCTCACCTTGAATGTTTAATGAAAACCCCAGAAAATACTAACTTCTTCTAGTGAAACAGAAATCTAAGGAAGAACTGCAGTGGGTGGTTTAAATTTCTCTACTTCCATTCTGGAAGTACAGCTGAGAGTGTGAAGTCTTTGGGCATATGGAGGACACTTCATCCTTGCAACAGGACCATCTTGTTTTCCTCTGTGGCTGAAATGACTGATAAAACTGGGTGTTAAATGGCTTGTCCAAAGTTCCCAGGTGAGCTCAGCAGATAAGCTGTGCCCTTCCCTTTCAGGTCTTTGGAGGAGTGATGTGCTACTCGAATTTTCAGTCGGGCTGCTAGGATTTCCACTATTGAGAAAGCTTTTTGTTATGGATCTTGTGGTTGGTGCTCTGACTCAGGAAGCCTTTGCTTAGTGGCTGATAAGAAGAGGAATAACTGTTGGAAAGATGAGGGAAGCTGTGAGCAGACTGACTGAAATACTAACAGATAGGTGACCTTGGTGTCTCTGGGTGGGATTGGAGCTGTAGGATGTTGAGGGACATGAGCTGCTTGGAGCCTTGGATGAGGGGAAGAGCCTGAGTCCCTTCTGCTGTGTCAGCAGCTAACAGCAGAACCAGGTGCCTTTACTGCTGTGTGTTCCTGGCTGAGCCCAGAGCTGTTGGGAATGGGTACCACAAACCTTGGGATGCTGCTTGCCCTGAGCTGGGCACAGTTAGTGCCCTTTGGACGCACACCAGGATGGGGCCGTGAACCCGGGGTACCTGACGGAATCCCACTTGCCTGCTGCCCTGTCACTGGCTGGTGCCATGTCTTTTGGAAGATTAAAAACCTGTGGCAGTTGTGTAACCCTTTCTCCAGAATACTTTCCCAGCTTCCAAGTGATGGTAGTTCAGAATTTTAAAATTAGATACACTTGTCTTGATGGATTTTTCTCAAGGAGAACTTGTCTCCTGCTTTTTTTGAACCTTGGCTTTTAGTATTGTGACATTTTGTGGCAAAAAAATTTCATGTTTATTTGTGGGTTTTGTGAAGAATCACTCTGTGCGTGTTTAAGCCAAAATTCTGCTCAAGATGTTTGCTTGTTCCCCAACTCCTCTTTTAAGAGAACATGAAAATTAATTTTGTATTTGCTCTTTTTCTATGTCATCTAGGAATTTATCCCCTTTTATCATACTGAGTTCCACTTTTCTCCTCACAGTCTTTTTTTTCCAGGCTGAAAAGTTGTCATCTACTGCTATATTACAGGATGGCATTAAGAGGATTTTTTTACTTTTGTCACCTTCCTCTAAACTGTTTTCCCCTCTCATCTCTTTGAGGTGGGGGACCATGGCTACACATTGAGTTTAGGGTATTAGATGTGTTTTTTCTGTTAACCTCTCCTTAATCTAACCTTTGCCTGTTCTGTACTCTGTTCTCAGAGGTTTTTGGGTTTGATGTCTTCAATTGTTTCATATATTGTTTGTACTTGAAGGCTACTTATGCGCTAGGTAGCACTTTACTACTACTTAAGTGTAGTTAACCGCACTAAACTGTACAAGTGGTACTTCTTAAGCATGAGAAGAAGCCTTCCATGCTGTCTGTTTCCATTCTACTTGATGAGAACTTTAATTCTCTACCACCATCTGTGACTGGTCACTGGCAGTTGAATGCATGGTGCAGATAGGCTCGTGGCACCTAACCATATTTCCAGTGAGTCACACTGCGTTAGAGGTCCTAATGTCACCCTGTGTAGTGGGATCAGATCCACAGCCTTTGTGTAGAGCGTGAGACTGCTGAAGATGGTGTAGCCTTGTACAAGTTAGAGCCAGTTGCACTGTAATGAACCTGCTGATTTTTATCAGGTTACAGCAGTGCCTCTGAAAGGGTCTGACTGGGTGTTGCTAGGCATAGCGAGCCTGTCTCCTTGTGATGGCTTTCTGCCCTGCAAATCACCTTCTGGTTGTGCACAGGCTCTCTTCCCAGCTCTGCTGTTGATCCACTGTGTGACTCTGAGAAGCTGTACTCTTTTCTGTTTCAGTCACCAGTGTAGAGAGGGGGATATCCTTTGCAAATATCCTTCCTGGTGTGACACGATGGCGGTGCTGAGATGATGCTGTGCGTCCTTCATGGTGGAGGCCATGCCGTGTCTGGCCGGCCTGTGCTGATGCTGCTCCTCTAACATTCCTGTGCATCTCTCCTTGCCTGCAGCCGCAGTACACGAACCTGGGGCTCCTGAACAGCATGGACCAGCAGATCCAGAATGGCTCTTCCTCCACCAGCCCTTACAACACGGAGCATGCGCAGAACAGCGTCACGGCCCCCTCGCCCTACGCCCAGCCCAGCTCCACTTTTGACGCCCTCTCTCCCTCCCCAGCCATCCCTTCCAACACAGACTACCCAGGACCTCACAGCTTCGATGTATCATTTCAACAGTCCAGCACAGCAAAGTCAGCAACATGGACGGTAAGGACACAGCATCCCTTTGCTGGCTTTGGTCCCCCTGCCCGTAGTGACATTATTCATGTAATACATACCCAGGCTTGTGCAAGAACAAAGTGACCCGAGTCCTCTGCAGAGCGTGATGTGTCACACAGAAGGGAGAGATTTATCTTGGTTGCTCTGAGAGGGTGTGGTGGGAATTTAACCCTCAGTAATACCACTAAATCCCAGAGGACTAAAATGCCTTGCAAAAAAACAATCACCTAAAGACCAAGCACGATGAAAGAGTGGCTCTCCTTTTGGGCCTAGCAGGAGAGCTGGAGTAAAACCTGAGGTGGGCATTAGCATTGCCCCAGTGCCTCCCTTGGCTTTCTTCAACATCGGTGGGTTTGTATGAGGTCTGGCATGCAGGGCCATGCCAGCAGGGTGGAGGTGGTGCTCCTTGCTCAGACCCATGGAGTGTGAGGCTGTCATTTTCTGTGTCCTTCTCCTCCTGCAGCTGATATGGGAACCCCAGTGTGTCACGAGCTCGGGTCAGCCCTGTGTGTTGTTTGGGGTTTTGTTGAAGGGAGTGGGGTTGTTTTGTTGTGGGATTTTGCCGTTTGTTTGTTGTTTTGGTTTTTTTACTTAACACTTTGCTGTTAGAACACTACTTTTCTTACCAAAAAAATACAGACGCTTGAAACCTGAATCCCAGCTCTTGATTTTTGGTGGCGCTGGCTTGATTGTTCAAGCTCTAGAGGCTTTGTAGCTCAGGACACAGCACTGCTGGAGCTGTAAGTTCAGCTGTTGTGGTTTAGGGCTCTAGAGTAGAGATGTTTACAGTGGAGAATATTGCTACCTTAAAGATATTGAATATTTACCTTCATCTCCTGCAGGCACTTGGAGTAGGTGCAGTGAATAATGTCCTGCCCCATGCTACTCAAATAAAAACAAGGACTTAATTTTGAAATCTTTTTTTTAAGAAAAAGAAAGATAAACTTTTTACCAAAAGCTAAGAGCATTAAAATAGTGTGGGTTTTTTATTTTTCTTTTTAATCTGAGGAACTGCTTTGATCTCAGATACAATCTAGCTGCAAATGCACCTAAAAAACAAACTCCCATCTACTGCTGTCAGCAGAGCAGCAAAGCCCTTGTGCTTCCCTCTGGAAAAAGATGCCATATAACAACAGATCACTATTTCATATTTTAAAGACCTTTTCTGGTAAAATTTGTCTAGAACTGACATTAATAACTTTGTTCAGAAAATTCTCTTAAATGAGGTTAAATTTGATAGGTCCAGTCACAACCAAATTTTCATTTGGTTATGCATGACAGTGTGAGATATTTTAAGTGGGGTTGAAATTGCATTTTTTACTCAGCAGCCTGGGGAGTGATGCTCTGCTGTAGTTCACACTTGTTCTCATGTCCTTGTTTCTCCTATTACACTACACACAATATTTATTTTCAATTCCCTTTAGGTGAGGAAACTGTTGGTCAGTTTGACTTTGCATTTCTCAGGGCAAAAAAAAATGCTTGCTTGGATTTTTGCAAGCTATTCTGGAGAGGGTCCTTTGAAGGAGATATGAAAAGACCTTTTCTTTTGATACGTATGGTACAAAGAATTATCTAACGCAGCTGCAGGGAGCCAGAGTGTTTGATGCTGTCCTTTCAACTACAAAAAGCAGTCTTTTGAAATGAGGTTTGAACGTATGTAATAGGTTATTCTAGCAGAGATGAAGGTAGGAGAGCTACTAAGAGCAAGCTTAAATGAGATATCACCTCAGTGATAGTGGCTTTTTGGGGCAGAAGTGAGGGCTGAATTTTAATGTGGATCTAGGTAGTGGTCAAAGCTCAGATTACATGCTGACTTTGAAAAAGAAATAAAATTACTTTTTGGTGACTACAGTCATCAGATGTGTGCAGCCTGGGGAAAGGCATGTTTAGCCTTCCCTTCTTCTCCATTGCCCTGATGTAGACCAGCAGATGAAGGTGTGTTCCCCATACATGTTGCAGTCTGTTCAGGTCTAAGTCTGTGTATTTTACTAAAGGAATGGGCTCTTTAACAGCTCTCTGATCAGGGAGGAGGGAGCATGGTCCAGATGTCCCTGCACTGAGCCAAGTGACCCAGATCTAGCTGCTCGTGCAGGAGCTGGCAGTGTGCTGGATGTTCACAGTGGATTGTGACAGTCCTGTGGTGCTGGCTGGGGACCTTCAATCAATACGCCTTGCAAAGTAGAGCATCTATCCATCTTCAGAGCTCTGCCCTTCTGCTAATTAATCCACCAACTCATTTCACATGAGCTCTTGAGCAGTTGGTAATCTGTGTTCGACAGCTTTATCAGTGGGGTGGGTGGGGAAGGGACGTGAAGGCTCTCCTTCCCACTTGTCGTCCTGAGAAGTGTGGAAACATGCATGAAATGTTGATGAAAGGAGGAGTGATTGCCCCATCCTCTCAGCAAGAGCAAGTTCTTGGAGTTGCCCCCCCTCCATGTGACTTCATACACTTTGATTAATGCCTGTCGTCTTTTTTAATGATGGATTAGGAACTTACCCAACTGGAAGAGTTTCTTCCACTGCAGTGACCTATTAAAAGTTTAATTACTTGATGGCCCCACCCTTATTAAGAGTCCAAAACTTGAAAGCCTTGTTTCTTAGTTTGTTGGGTTTAGTTTTCTTTTTTTTTTTTTTTTCCTGTTTTCCCTCTTGCAGTTCCCCAGGTAACAGTATTAAGTAAAGAAATCCATTGTGTTGCACTTTCCCCCTTTTTGGTGGTGGTGAGCCAGTCTGACCCACCTTGTCCTGCTGGCAGGGGTGGGTGGTGCCTGGCAGGGATCTGCTGTCCTGGCTGACAACGTGGTTCACCAGAGCTCCTCTGAGCTTCTGGGCTGAGTCATGTCAGATTAGGTCATGGGAGCAAAGGCAGTGAGCTGGGTAAGAGGAGTGGGTTATTTCTCCAAAGAGCAAGAGCTGCTTTCATGGAGTGATTGGAGACCTGTGAAGGTGCTTCAGGTTTCTAAGCAACTTTGTGCATTTAGATCCCAAGGTTACTTCTGTTGGAGGTGGGGGAAAGTAGAGAGCATACTTGCTGGTTACCTGAATTCTACTCTGAAAACAGCCCTGGAATCATTTTTCTCCTAAAACTTTTTGTTTTACTCCTCCAAATTCTGCAGTGGGGGAGGTTTATTGTCCTAGGACAGTGGGCACCCTTTACAAAATCAGCAGTTTTTGTGTAGTATAGGCTGGGAGAGAGATGAGTGTGACAGCTTCTCTGCTCAGGTTTGTGATGGACTCCTAATTAAAGGGGGAAAAAGAAGAAAAAAAGGCCGAAATTACAAAGAGAAACACTAGCTGATGCTAGGTGACAGGGTGATTCCATATGTATGAGCAGTTTACTTTGAAAATATTGCAAATTTTCTCTCTGAAGTCTTTCATGACCTTAAGTAGGAATTCCAGTAAAACGTGCTGTCTAATCAGGTTAGGTCTCATTTGTATGCAATGTTGATCTAATTAATGATGACAAATTGAGATTGGATTGCAGAGGACTTTATAAGCATCCTTGATTATTTTTTTAATTAATTACCTCAGAATGCAGGTTAGAATATAAGCGGGCTAATCAGTCTTTTCAGAAGGAAAGTCTTTAACAATTGAAACTCTATTGAAGTGTTTAAAAACAAAAGTCTTTATAGTCTAAATTGAACAAAGTTTCTCACATGCACGCTCAAACAATAAAACCTTATTGAAAACCATTCTGCAAAGGAACAAGCAGTTATTGTTCATGATGCTGAGATAGAGAGTAGGTTGTTGAGGTTGAGGGAGAAGCCCTCTGAGTTGGGTGAAGTAAGAACTTAGGCAGAACAGTGTCTCATTTATTCACATGTGGAAGAATTCCCATGTGCCCGTGCATTGCAGTGTGTCCTCCTGTTCCTGCAGCAGGAGAAAACAAGGCATTTCAAAAGTGTGCCACCTCAGATTTCTTTTATTTGTGGAAGTTGTGTGCCGACCTTCCCCACCCACTCAGAGTGCACATAAATATATAAACAACTGCACTCCCTTTTCCCCCTAAAAAATATTTGGCAATCACCTGCCACTAGCAGAACCTGTTACATGGGGGAAAATATGATTGCAGTGGAAAGTAAAAATTAAAATTGTATGTCAGGGTAAGTAAAAGTTAACATTACTGCCAAATGCAAGCTATCAAAAAATGAATCTGATACGCCCATCCCCAAAAGCAAGATACTACCTTATAAGTCATGAGACTCCTTTTTAAAAAGACAAACAGGTTCTTCTTATTCTCTCCCAGGTTTTTGAGCCTTTAGGGTGTATCTACTAAATATTTTAAAACTTTTCTTGATAGTCACAAGAAGGCAGAAATTGCTTTAAGTTTTTTAATGAAAACTGAAATTTATTTGCAAATTTTTGATTCTGCTGAAGAAAGACACCCAGCCCTGCGAGACTTGCATCATTCAGGTGTTGGCAATACCTGAGTTTAGCACTTTATTCTCATGCCCTGCAGTAGGTTGGAGCTGAGCTGGGTTGGTCTTTGCAGGGTTTGTTATGAAACATGGAGCTCTCCAAAGCTGTAGTCCGTGTTCCAGGCAGGCTCGCTGGTTTTCCAGTTCTCAGTAAACTCAGCTGTACCTACAACCATCAGAAAATGCTCAGATTTCAGTCTCAAATCTTTGCTAGCAAAGCTGGATAATAGTGTGTGCAACGTGCATGAAAGCAACTAAATGGATTGTGCTGGCTGGAGTTAGTGAATTTGGAAAAGCTGCATTTTAAGGAAGCCGAAAAGAATGCACTTAAATTAGTCCACACAAGCAATAACAGGTTTTTGTGGTTGAGAGAACAGATTCCATGGCTGGGCTATCTCAGTATTTCTATTTCAGATTGATTCATTCCATTTTTATTTTAAATGGATTCTGTGTTCTGATCCATGTAGTGAATTTGGGAAATTTTTTGCCAGTCTCTATAAAATGACTGTGCATAAGCATAGTGAAGCAGGGAGGGGAGTGAGTGGATGTGTACATTGCCTTGACTCAACAGTTCCTAATTATGTGTTCAGTGTTCTCTTAAATAATCTGTTCAAATAGTGCATCATTTCAATAACTCTGGTCATGTCCAGTATGTCCCAACTGCTGATTATCTCTCAGTATCATAAGTGAAAACATTTTTTGGGGGCTGGTGGCTCTCAGTGAATATACTTGTAAGGCTGTGCTGAGTGTTCCTGGGAAATCTTAGCTTTGGGATTCCTTGGTGGTGTGTTGGTCAGTATAATTTGAGCTTTCCAGTTTCACCCTTTAATGTTGTATTTAAAGCTGTCAGGAGAGAGGGATTGGATGCAGCCTTGTTACAGGCTTTTGGATTTTCTTGTCCTCAGAGGCTCCTAGTCAGCAGTGGTGTAGGCTTTGCCTGTTTGCACAGGGCAGTTGACAAGGGTAAGAGACTCACTTGTGCAGAGCCTTTGCAGCCCTCCACAACCAGATAAATTGGTCACCTCTGGGCCACTGGTACTAAATGTCTTCAGCCCAGCTGGTTCCCCAGCAAAGTTTATTTCACTGGTGATAGCCCCCACTTGTTAAGGCAGAGAGGAAGGGAAAATCCAAAGGGGGAGAAGCGACCTGAAAGGAGAAGGCAGTGGAGGAGGAGGTGGGGTTGCAGTGGGGATGCAGGCTTTTTTCACTGGTGCAGTGCTGTGAGCTGAGGCCTGCATGGTGGATCCGCAGTGCTGCCATACTTGGCTATTTGTCTCAGATGAAAAAAAGTGGCTCAGATTTGGCTTCCTTAAGCCCTCAGCAGCCGTGCCTGCCTCAAGAGGCTGCTTCCAGCAGGCCTGGGCTCTTGGCACAGGGCAGGTGGAGAGGCAGGGCGGGTGTCAATTGCCACCATCGCTGTTGTGCAGGGAGAGGTGGCAATTGTGTTTTCTTGGTTGAGGAGCTTCTGAGGTGTGTTTCCCTCTGTGTGACATTCCAGGGCCTAACACCACGGCTGTTGAGGCGTAAGTAACTTGTCCTAGGTCATCTACCTGGAAAGAGAGGAGCCAGGCTTATTGTCTTTGAAGGAGGTGCCTTTCTCACGGCAGGGAGGTGTTTTCAAGCTCACAAAGCTGGGAAGAACCAGTTCACCTGTGAGAACCAGCCAGGAGGGGACTGCTGGCTTCTGTTTGGGTTTTTATGCTTGAGTAAAATGAGATCTGAGTGCAGTAGGTTCCCATTAGAATGTAATTGTGTTTTTTCCCCGTAATATCTTTGTCATGTATATTTTGTTTTTATTACCAGTTATCATCTTCTGTTACTCCTTACAAGCAGCTCTACAGACCTGTGTAGCAATTTCTAGGAAATGCCTTGTGATGTGAGCTGTCTTGCTTTTTTTTCCCCCCTTTTTTCATTGTCCCTGATTGTTTTGTAAATTCTACCAAGGCAGTATGATCTCTCTGTATGAGCAGGAGTTTTGCTCTATGCTCTGTTAGACCAGTGCCCTCCGTGGTGACAGAGCTGTACTGTGGTGCAGGACTATGCTGCAAGGGACAGTCTGTACTCCGTGCAATTAGTGTTGCCCAGGAAGGATGAGAAGGGAAGTTATTTACTTACTGTATGAACTGTTATTTGTCAGCACTGGGAACTGAAAATTTGGGTCTTCTGGTTTGAGTGTGTACCCTGTTCTTCAAACAGCACAGTCAGTGTAGGGCACCCAGCATGCCTGCCCTGCTGGGAGAAAGCAGGCATGAGATGGTATGAAAGACCTTCTTTCCCCGCTAGGATTTAGCCTCTTGGTTGCAATGTTTGTGGCTTATTCCCTCCCACTGTAACTGGAGATGAGTTAGACCTCACTACAGGTCTCCCAGGATCTGCAAGTGAAAAATCATGAGGCATTAGAACATAGGCTGGAGAGGGGTTGTGTCCCACACTGGGGCAGAAGATCCCTCTGCTGTTTTGTACAAGCAATTTCTAGTTTTACTTGCATCATAAATTTTCTGAAGCAAAAAAAATTGTTTTAGGGTTGTAGCTATTTTTGAAGGAAAACTCAGAGGGGAAAAAATTAACTGCAAGAAACTTTTTGGTTTTTAAGGAAACTTTTTTCTCTGTGTGGAGAGGAAAAAGTGTTAATTAAACATAATTTTCATCACTTGCACAAAAAAAGCCCCACCTACTTTCATGAGAAAGGAATAAAGAGAATCATAATCCTGGATTAGGTATCTTTCACTACACATATATAAAAACATCACCGTGTGAAAAGGGGGAAAATATATATGTGTACATACACACACCAAACATACCAATGTGCCTCCAGCAGTATTACCAAAGGAATTAACTTTACAAGAAACAGCCACAGCCTGGAAAGAAGCCATTTTTCAAATAAAAGCTGAATGAGACTTGTGGTTTCTGAGAACTGTGAGAAGGAAGGGTTAAAAAAACATTTACAGATAAGAATAGCTGATGTTGGGAGATGAGTGAACATCTTGAAGTAGGGGAGGGTCACTATTTAAATCAGCTTTTCTTTTTTTTTCCTCCTCTTAGTTAAAAATTGGCTTCTACTAAGAATAACATGTAGGATTAATGTAGCACTTTAAATCTTCAAAGTGCTGCACAAACATTACTTCTCTAATCAGCAAACACCTTTGCTTGGTAGGCAAATCAGGAGTGGAGTCGCCATTTTAGAGAAGGGAAACCAAGGCGCCAGAAGTGCCTAAGTTTCAGAACCACTGGTTTTTAGAGTGGAATTTTTTTATTTTTTCTTTTTTATGCTTTGGTTTATTTTTTCTTTCGTAGCATTCAACACGGGGACTGCCTCTGGGCTGGTGTGTAAAAGCTGCTGAGCTCTTCTGGATTTCACAAGCGCTAGGCATGCAAAGCAGCCTGGCAGAGCTGAGAGAGGCATCGGCACAGTTGCCTCCTTACCTTTCCAAAGGTCACGGCTGCTGGCCCAGAAGGGAGGCAGCAGCTCCAGGGCAAGGAGGGTTTCCCAACAGGTTGCCAGTTTCCCCCATACCATTGATCTCTAACTTAAACCACATCAACTGAGCACTGTTAGAAGATATTTCAACCCTACAAAAAAAAAAAAAAAAAGTTGTTCCAAAACTATTTGTGGCTGCTGAATAAGTTGCTTTTGGGTAAATTTTTTCAGGGAGGCTGGTGCAAGAGGTATTGCTCACTGTGTAGACAAAGACTGCCCTTGGAGATGATCACTCCTTTCTTTAAGTCAGCTGAAATACTGCATTTGTCATAGATATTATGTCCCTGCCAACTCAGTACAGAGCACACAGCACTTCAGAGGTGTGCTGAAGCAAGAATAATTCTTGCGTGTTGCATTGGTGGTGCTCTGTATGCTGAGGGTTTAGCTGTAGTCCTTGCAGACTATATACTGTGAAGAAATTCCTACTTTGTTTTAAAAAGAAGTGTCCTGGGTAGGGATGGCTTCTATATAGAAAGAGCATGAACTTTATTATGCAATGAAAGTCTTTTCATGAGGTTTTGCTGTGTGCAGGTGTGTCAGATTTGTTATTGTAAACACAGCAGAATAGCTACCCAAGTAAGAGCGTAGATCCTCTTGCAAATAGACCTGAGGATTGATACAAACGTTACCGTTTCCAGTTGTTCAAGATAACACTTAAACATTGGAACAAAACTTGCTGGAGGAAAGTGCTACTTCTCCCTCATTTGTTTTATTTATTTTTCAGATTTATTCTGTGAGAGTGTTTTCTTAACAGAGGAAAACGCTACTTGTGTGATAAGGAGTTTTTTATCATCTACTGATACATGCTAGCTACTGAAGTCCATCTAAATTCAGCTTTGTGGAAAAGTGAAAAATGTACTAGAGGAAACAGGAAAACAGCACCTGAAGGCCAACATGGCTCTCCTAAACAAATGAGACGGGACTTAGGTCTACGTTTTGTGGCCCTGTTGTTTTCCCCATTAGCCATGATGGCCGTGCTGCCTTGGGGCTCTCCTCCCCACATGTTTTGTGCCCTGGGTGCACCACACTCTCCTCCTGGGGAGAGCAGCCACCCTTCCAGGAGATGCCCTGCTCGGGAGCAGCACTGCCTGCGTTTGGCTCCCAGCCCAGCATCGGAGCTGCTCCTGCCCTGTGATTTAGATGGGATCTGGGTAACATTGAGCAAGTCATTCCCTCTGCCTCCGCTCCCCCTCTTCCCCCTTTCTACATACCCACCCTCAAATATGGGACTCTGTTGTGTTGATCCCATGCTGTAAAACACTTATACCCCTGATGTGAAATGCCTGAGGGGAGCAATTGGACACTGCTGCTTGCTCTGTGTGCCCCATCACTAGCCTTAGTTTTCAGGCCTCTTATTTTGATTTGTTTACAGGCCATCAGTCTTTCTACAAACTAACTTTTGAGGCAACTGAAATGTGTCTTCAGGCTAAAACTTGAAGCCAGAGTGCTTCTTGGGTTATTGCTTCCCCTGCTTGAGATATTGAGCTTTACCAGCATTGGGCCTACCAGGTGTGAAAATTACTGGCACACAGGCCCATTTAGAGGGAAAGCCTGTTCCTGTTCTGTAGGCAGAGCACAGTGCTGTACTAATGCTGTGTTAGCTGTGGGGCCGAGCCTCAACAAACTCACCCTGCCACTTGTCGGGGCTCATTAGCTCAACTGTGTGAGCTGTGGCTGGGAGCTGCCTCCCTCCTGACCTTACAGTGGGAGAAAAGTGAGCCCAGGTTTGCTATCAGACCTTCACCCAGAGCTGCTTGGATGCCCCTGACCCCCGCCTCTGGTAAAAGGCAGGGCTGGAAGGGATTCCCATGGGGAAGGGATGGGAGTGGTGCCACTGGGCTTGGTGCCCAGCCTGAAGGGTGTTTGCAGAGCCGGCAGCAGGGCAGGCAGTGCATCTGCTCTGTCTGCGTTTGAGCATCAGCATCGCCATGGGTGGGAGAGAAGGAGTCTTCCCATGAGATGTTTGTCCAGTGTCTGAGCACTGAATGATCCCCCTTCGTTAATCAGCAGGGTGGTGGCTGGTTTTGCAATGGGTTCCTTGTCTCCCATCTCTTCTGCAAACCTCTCATACAACTCATTCTTAGTCATTTTTTTTTTGACCCATCCTTAGTGAGTTCTTGTAGGCGTCTGAGCAAATGAGGCTTTAACAGAAAGGTGTCTGTGCACTTCTAGATATCCTACTAAAACCTCTTACAATATTGGCACTCACAAAGAAAGTGGTGAGGCCCTAGGAAAATATTCAGAAGTGTTATCATTAGTTCTGTAAGGTTTGACAAAGACAAAGCATGTGGACTGATTGCTTTACGATGAGTTTCTATAAGGAGTTCATAAATTTGACCTTTATTTGGCATTCCCTTCGTGTGCTGACTTCTCTGATGAGTCATTTTTGCCCATTTCCTTTGCCATGCCTCTCAAAAGGGCTGCAGAGGTTGGAGTCTGTCTTTCTGGGCTTGTATTTCAGCAGACTGATTTGTGCAAGATAAAGATGGGGAGAGCTGGGCTGTGCTGATGCTGCTGGCATTCAGAGGGAGTGCTGCAGCACAGGGAGAGCAGCTACATGGGCGAGATGAGTTCCAGGATGAATTTGCAGGGACACGTGCTGGAAGAAAACCATTTCAATGCTGCATGTCTGGTATCAAGATCACAAAAATGCTCTGATGCTGTTAGTCACCCTGCTGATCTCACTCTGTTTAATGGTGCTATTTTGTTTCAATGCACTGATATTCTGATGCGTGTTTTTCAGCTTATTTCAGGGAAGCTTAAAAACACAGAATTCATGGGACCTTTCTGTTAAGTGAGATGGCTTGATAGCATTTTAAGCATTGATAAGTCACCTGGCCAAAATTTGATTCTATTAGTGATTGGGAGTGACTCACTCGTGACCTTTTCCCTCTCCACCCACAGGTCAGAGCTGCTGGCAACCCCCTTGCCTCTGAAAATGGAGCTCCTGGGGTGCCCCTTAACACTGGACACCTGGAATGGCACTGTGTCCGCAGTGTGACCCCAGTGTGACTTGCTTGCTGGGGAAGTCACCGTTTCTCTGCTCCCTGGAGGAGCAGAACTGAGCGCACAGGCAGGTGCTGACTGCCAGGGAATGGTGCAGGATGGCCAGGTATTCCTGCATGCTGGGGGTCAGCCTGCCCAGCATGGCTCAGCAAGGGTGTAGCAGTTCCCTCAGCTTTTAAAAATGTTTTTCTTTTTTTTTTTTCCCCTTTTTCCACTGGCTATACCAATCTGATTACACCTTCGAGGGATCATCTGCCCCTAAAGCTTAATTAAGGAGCTCGTCTGACTCGTCACTGACTCACCTGCCACTGTATGAGCTCATGTCTGACTTGTCCTAGGAAGATAGTGAAATATGTCAGGCTTCTCTGAAATATAGCAGGTTTTTGTTTTATTGCACCCCTTACATTGCTGTTGGCTCCTGCAGAGGTGAGCAGAAAGATGACTGCCCCAACTTGGTTACTTTTATCTAAACTTAGTCGCTTGCCTCTTTATGCCTTGAAAAACCAGATGGGGTTTTGCTTGCACAGCTGTAGGTATGTTAGAGTTAATAAAAAAAAATATTAAAAATTAAATAACCTTTGAGTTTTGGCTTCAGGCAAACTAGGTGAAATGATGTGTCTTGGAGATGAATGCTCTTGCAGGAGGCAAGATGTAGCTTGCAGGAGAACATCTGCAACCAATCCATTCTGTATGAGATGGGGCCAAGACTTGTTTGTATCTCAGTACCTGTTCAAACATGTTATAGCATAGCAAAAAAGAGGTTTTGAATGCATTGAGGAAGGGTGGGTAAGAAGGAAAAGAGACATCAAGCTGAATGTTTGCTTAATAGCTTTGATTTCTTCATTAAACTTTTAAGCACTTTAATAATCTGATTAGCTGCTTTCAGAGCACTGTAGAATTTTTTTTTTTTTTTTTTTTCTCTCTTAAAAGAGAAAGAACTCTACTCATCTTTGTGCTGTGAGATGAGCTTGCTTTGTGACCTGGAGCAAATCACTATTTGCTACTTCTCTGTACTCACCCTGAGGACTGTCAGCGGAAGGATGTTCTGTAATACATGGATCAAAGACAGTGCAGAGATTCAGTTACCAGGCCTGGACCCTGGAATGCAGCTTCCCAGTCCAAAACTCCTTGCCAGCTACTCTCATCCTCTTTGCCCTGTAGGAACTGAATGTAGCAGGAACATCTTGCAACTGCAGCTTGCAGAGCTCATTTGCCTGCCTCTAACTGAGCACTTGAAATGCCTCTTTCTGAAGGCCCGTGGCAGTGGAGAACAGTTACATGACTCAGGAATGGCTGGCGTGGTGAGGTCGGCAATAGTTCTCATGCTCAGGTTTTCCTATCGTTGTGCTGATGGTTCTCATCATCATATTGAGCTCTGCATTGTTTTGGGGGGTTTCTTTGTAAGACAGTCCCAGAGATATACATGCAGCTGTATTTCTGGTTTGCACGTGTAACTAATGTGGGTGTTGAAGGTGCAGACTGATTGTGACTGGGTTTGTTGTCGGTGGAGTGTGGCAGCTGTTACTCAGATCCTTTTGCTTGTCTAATGGGTTGAATTCCTTCCTGAGGAGACGAGGGGAACTGATTTGGGCTGAGTAAGGTGGACAGTGTGAACACAGTGCCTCTAAAATCCTTTTAGAGGAAAGGGGCATGCATTCCGAGTACTCTGTTCTAGGTAGAGATGGGGTTGTAATACTACCTGGCTAGTATTTTGCTAGTGCTTAAAACCAGCAGACTGTTAAGGTTTTTTCTCCCCTTTTCTCAAACCAAATCCTGCTGTAACTTCACCAAAAGTACTTGTGTAAGCGGGACAGCCCTGGTCATGTGCTGATCTTTGTCAAGACCTCAACACAGAAGCAAATTAAAGAACTGCAAGATACACAAGTGCCTGTCCTCTGCCTTTGATGTCGACAGGGCTCTTCCACTGTGCATTTGCTCTTCAGAGGGAGTTTATTGTGACTCCCATGTCTTCATGCCTTTGTCAAGTCCCTGATGACTCTTGGTGCTGCTATTCTCATATGTTCCCTGGCCAGCTACCAGGAAGGCCTCCTACAGCTTGTCCACACTTGGCAGATAAACATGCATGGGAGGCATGGCCTTGGGCTCCATGCAGCGTTGCATGGACGTGCAGGCTGTGCCTGGAAAGAGATGTGCTGTCTGTGTGGTGCTGCAGCAGTGGGCAGGGCCAGTGGGCTATGGCACATTGCAGCTGGCATGTGATGGTTTGGGGGCTGTGCAGACATGGCTTGGCTGTGCCTGAACTTCTTTTTCTGCATGTTGCACAAGGGATCAGCATGTGGCCAGCCAGCAGTCCCTGTAGGTGCACCATGACCATGGCTTGAGCAGGAGCACTGTTTGCTTTTGCCTTGCCCTGCAAGACTCACCCTGATGTGGAGAGACAGTCAGGGTTGTGTTCAGGTGCAGATTGTACCGCACTCCTCCATGCTTAGGGCTTCAGACAAGAAGAATTTAGGTGGCCCTCTTGTCCTTACTTGAGTTTGCTCTTGCTGGGACTCCGTGAAGAGCCTGATACGTATTTCGGGCTGCCCAAATGGGTGTCTGTCCTGATGCTGTGGTGGTTCATGGAGTCTTCCATTTCTTCCTTTAGACCTGAGTTGCTGTTGTCACTTTTGAGAAATAGCAGGGCTCATCTCTTTTGGAGAGAGTTTCCAAAGTGACTGACTGTCTGGGGTTCTGTTTGCTTGGCTAGAAGCTCCCATCCCAAAATCACTGAGAAAGATGGCTGAAACTACTTATGACATTCTCTTAGCCAAGCATTGGCTTAACACTCCAGTTTTATCCCTGTCCTGTGCAAATATTGCCTTGTTCCCAGAAACCTCTGTTGGCTCTTCCTCTGAATTGGGTGATGCAATTATGCCTCCCAGCCCACTACTGCAATGGCAAAATGGGTCCCTCTTGCTTCTGCAAGGACTTTTCAAGGAGCGCGCTCCTTGGAGAAGCACACATCAGCCTCTGTGGGAATGGGGTGTTGGGGGCGTGTGTTTTGTTTTGTATTTTTCCCTTTGGCTACACAAGCAGCTAAAACCTGTAACCTACAGGAGTTGGAAGCTTCATGCAGAAAATTAGCTTAGGTTGGTGGAAGAGTTGAGATCGCATTTTTCTTGGCTAATTAAAGGATTAAATGTGCAGAGATTTAGAGCAAACTGTCAGCGTGCTACAGAAGAGAGCCTTTGATGGTTGAATCCAACTTGAGATTAAACAAATTGCGTTTAAATAAGAAATACATGGCAACAGTTACAGTCTAGCTGGGCCTCTATTCTTTGCTGTCCTTCAGGGTCAGGTAGCTGGTGTGCTGTGGCTGGGGTTTCTCCTCCCTCATCAGCTTCCTTCTTCCCAAGTGTCTCCCTCTGGAGTGTTTCAATCTGTTGCCTCCAGACTTGGTACCAAGTTGGCATTTTTTTTCTTCTAACCCAGTTCTTTGTGCAAAGGAGCCTTGCACTCTGCCTTGCACAATAACGAACTGCTGTCTGTCATACCAGTAGCATGGTCACATCTTCGTTGTGTGTTTTGTAGTATCTCTGATCCTATTTAGGGTTTTTCTGCATCCTGGTGCTTTGCTGTCTGCAGCTGGAGAGCTAAATATTTACTCCCCTGTGACCTTTTTTTTATTCTGTTGAGAAGCTAGTGGATGGAAAGAGTCGATTGTTTAATGCTGTCTTCCTCTACATAGTGGCTGATAAAACTCTAGAGAGGCAGTGAACTTCTGCAGGTTTGAAATCCTTGACTTCTTTGATACCACTTGATTGTCTTCAACGGGCTACCCTTGCAAATGGCTTGCTAGTGTTAGTCCCAGCCTTTCTCCTGCCTTTTCACTTGGATGGCATTACATTCAGAGCTGCTGAGGGGATGCTTTGAAGTGTTACCCTTGATAGCACTTGCAGTGGTGCAGGCTTACGAGATTCATGGTGGCTGTCTCAGAACAAAGCTTGCTTTCTGCTAGGGCAGGAATTCATTGCACAGCATCGTGCAGGGCAGCAGCCTGTTCTGCTCATGGAGACTTTGCACCTTTCTCTGATGCACCACATGTGAGCTGTAAGGAAAATGGGAGTGCCAGACAGTGTGAGCGAATAACTTCTGATGTTGCAACTCTGTCTTGTTTTGTTCCATTTTGTTTTACTACTTTTTATTGATGGAGGGGCTTGCCTTTAGTTACCTGCCACCTATTTAAGATCATAGGGGGGTTTTGTTTCCTTTTTTGTTGTTGCTGTGAAAATAGAGAAAATCATGGAGTTGAAACTGTTAAAAAATCTGCTGGGATTCCATAATCACTCAAAAACTTACTAACTGGGTGTGGTTAGTTGGGAAATCTGACTTTAAAATTATGTTTCCCAGGGAACTATTCCTGTTCTCATTGTTATCCAGTAACAAAGACTGCTTTTTGGTTGGGAAAGCAGTCTTGCTTTGAATGGACTAGGTCTTCTCACAAACCATCTGTTGCTTGGGGTCTTCAGAGCTTGCAGTTTGCAAATGAAGCAGTGCAGAGTAGTGAGGTCTGCAGGGACAAAGGGCTGTTTGGTGTTTTCTTTGGAAAGCCATCTTCAGGTTGTGGTTGCAAGGATTTGCATCTAAATCCACATTCATTCCTGTTATGTTTCCAGTTAGATCATGCAGATGACGTTATTATCTTTGCTACCCAGTGAAATAAATCAGTTGTTAGGTATGGAGAGATTTAATGTAATCTATTTCCAATAATTTATAGATCTGTTACTATGTCATGGAGTATCTGTGCAGTCATTCCTTTTGAGTTTACCTAGCAGGCTTTTGTAGATCTGCCTGTGCAGTGCATCCAGGTCAATGAGAGCTTGCTTTACGCGCTTACGCTTTCTTGCTGAAATTTCAAAGAACCCTGAAAAACAGACATCTGGACTATGCTGTGTTCAAGCCTTCCACTTCTTCTGTGACATGTTACTGTGCAATTTGCTTTGGCTTGCATGTCCACTGGGATGTGGTTTTAGGGGGCAGGAGATGCAAAACCAAATATTTGTTATTTCTCTGAGGGGTAGGAAGGACTGCTGCTAACATTTTCTGAACTCACTGCAAGCCTTTCTCCCTTTACAAATGCTGCTCTGTGGAACAGCGTCCTTCCCTTAGCTGCTGCAGTTGTACAGGCCCAGGCAGCATGAGAAAAAATGGAGTACCCCAAACCTGGTATGGGATTGTTGATCTTCCTAGCAGAGGAGATGCCACAGCATTGACCTCACTGGCTGGCTGGAGGCGAGGTGCTGTGTTTTTGAGCAGGGAATGTCCTGATGGCTGCAGCAGCCGCTCTGCTGTGTTCCTCAGCATGGAACTTTATGAATTTTTTCCCACGGTACGTAGGAAAATCAAGGTCTCAGTTCAGTAAGGCACTTCAGTGAGTGCATAACCTCTAGCACGTGAATATTCCCAGTGAAATCTCTTGGGTTCTGTTGGAGTCAGCAAGACTGCTCCCAACCTTAAAGGTAGGCATCTGCTTAAACACCTTGCTGAATCATGTCTTGACTTTGAAAGTAGGCTCAGGAGAAACCACATGAGTTGACTCAAGGACTGTGCTTAGCTAGGTCATTGAGGATGGAAGGAGAGAGCTGAGAAGGAGGAGGATCTGGGTAAAATACAGATCCTAGAACCCTGCAAATGCTGGTAATAGCTAGTGACTGTTCTTGTTTGACCTTCTCGCCATTCATTCCCAAAGCTTAACTGTATGAATAAAAGGTTTAAAGGTTTGACTTAGTCACCATTCATCCTAAGTCTTCTGGAGCTGCTGTCATGCTTTATTGATCTAACTTAGATTTGAGTTACTGCATCTTTGTGTTCTCAGTAAAACTATGACTTGTTCAGTTAGGTGTAATTTTTGTCTTTCCTAATCCTTAGGTTTTCGGTGTGACTCAGAACTAGAGTGTGGCTTCGTTGGGTCAGTCATTTCAAAAAACAGAGGGATGTTTACAGAAATGGTTTGGTTCAGTCTGGATTCTCTATTGTCTAGGATGAGGAGAGGGGCCCTTTTCTGATGGTCTTCATACAGAGGAAGAACATTTGTCCCTGCTTGGTGTCTGTGTGTGAGCTTGTTGCCTCACTCACCATCCTGGCCAGAAAAGCTTTGCTGGCTTTTCACTTTAATTATCAATGAAATGCTCGGCAAGCAGGAGAACAATATTTGCATAGATGTAATTCTGGAAATTGAGCGTAATGTGATCAGGAAATGGGACAGGCCCTGGCTGTTATCATGGAAGAGACTTGCTGGTACTTGCACTTTGTTTTAAATGTAATAACATCTGACTCAGGATAGTTTCCTGGACGTTAACAGAGAAGACTCAATGCCATTTTGGCAAGGGTCTGGCGCTAATCTTTCTGCACAGGAACAAAAGAGATTTTTGGCAAATTCATAAATCTGTTCTGAAAGGACTTCTAACAGCACACTGAAGCTTTAGAGGGAAATGGTCTCCCTTGGAGCAGAAAAGCAGGGGCGTGTGTGTGTTTTCAGGACTTTCTTTTTCTGAGGTAGAAGCCAAGGAACAAGGCGCTTGCGTGCTGTGCCAGTGAAATCTCCCTGGGAAGACATGATGCTACTTGCAAGGTATGCACAAGACAAGACCAGAGGCGCCGCAGTGCTTGATTACTGTCAAGGACTCAGTTGGAACTTGCCTTTGCTCTTTGGCCTGCAGCGTTTATGTAGAAATTGGGGACGCTGCTGCTTGCTTCCAAAGCTTTGTCTTGATGGGTCCTGCCCACATCTAGGCAGGGAGGAAGGAGCGGGGGGGCTCAGAGTCTATGAAGTAAACAGGAAAATTACTCACCTTAATGATGCATTTCACTGGCACTGCCACTTCGAGAGCCTGTCAGATTTAATACTTCTGTCTTTCCTTCCATCGTCTCCCATAGGTGTGATTAATAGTCTATTAGAAGGATGAAGTGGAGAGAGGTATCTGCACCTTCCCTCAGGTGGAATAAACGGGAGGGGAAGCAAAGTGAGTAGGAGAAAGGGGATCACCTTTTTCCATCTGAGCCATTCGGTCTTTGTGGAGAGTGCACATCCTGAGGAGCACTCATTGACTGACTTGGTTGGTGGCCCCTTGTTTTATTCAAGTTCACGGCTGAGCCCCTTGGCCTCCCAGTTATCTACCAGCCCTGCTCCATGGGGTGCATTGGCCAGTTCCCCACTCCAGAAACAGTCAGGGAGCAGTCCTGCACTTGGTCACAGCACAACAGCAGTAGCACTGTAGGAAGGCAAGGAAAAAAGTACAAATTATTTGCATGTGAAGTTCTTCAGGGATTATTTGGCCTTTTTGTAGAGTACATTGAATCTGAACCCTAAGTCAAGAAAGAATGAACAGGATAGAAAATGTATCTGGGCAAAGGTGTTTAGTATGAAAGGTCACAAGACATTAAACCTGGTTTTAGCTTTGAATTGCTTGAACTTTCTTTCCTGTATCAGAATGAATGTGCAAAGACTGGTTTGCATCTCCTGTGAGCCTGTCCGTGCCCCAGCCAGGAAGATGGGCCAGTATTTTATGTAAATACTCTTACTCTTGCAATGTGCTGACCCTGTGGTATTTTACAAGTAGGCCAGTCCTTTGGCATGAGCCAGAATTTGGGTGGAAATCTGTCACCATCTAGCAGTGTCCTGTTTTCCAGGGTGTTGAATGGCTGGTGCAGTCTGTGGCAGAGTGCCTGAATGTTCTGGGACTGACTCTGCCCCTAATGTGCAGGCTTAGGATGTTGCTGATTGAAAAGACTACATTGCCAGACCAACTTTGTTGTGTTGTTTGAGTTTTTTTTTTAATGTGTCCTCTCGTCCAGCTTGGCTTCCCTTTGCTGTAACAGATACTGTACTAGTGACTCGTTCACTTTCCTCTGAGTTATTAATGAAATCCCCTTATTTGCAGATGAAGGAACTAAAAGAAGTTTTGTACTTGGGTCTTACATTGGGCATTTCCGTGTACCCTGCTTCTTCCCCTTGATCTTTAGCTGGTGTGGAGTTAGCTGAACCTGTGGCTGTATCCCAAATTGCAGAGGACCCAAAGCCTCTATCTACTCTCTGTGGGGCTGCTAGATTTGACCTGCTTGTCTGGGACTTTTACTGCTGACTCATGTTTTTGAAACCAGGTTAAAATTGGCGGGAGCAGACGTATTTTGGAGAGCTTTGGGATTTTTGCTTTGCTGTTTACTGTTTTAATTGAGCAATCTTTATGTACCTGCGGTGCTTCTTCCCTCATGCTTGAGTTCATCACCCTTTGACTTTCAGCAGGGGACAAAAGTGATGGGGAGATGCACTAAAAATTGGTGTCTGGTTATTCCAGGCAATGTTTTCTCTAGCTGATTAGGGTTTTTGGAGTTTGGCTGGTAGGATGGAGGATGCTGCAACATGCGAACTTGAAACAAATGAGATCTGGGATGCTAATAGGAAACACACAGCAGCTTTCCTCTTTGGCTGAGCCTGGGACAGATGACTGTAAGAAAGTTTAATCCCCCACACCAAGCTAGGAGGAGGTTTGAAATGGCCAACCTGGACTTGACTTAAAGCAGTCCGTGAGCAGAACAGGTTCTGGTACTCAGTATCAGAGGCCAAGGCACGTTAGTCAGGAACAGTATGTGGTGGGATGGGTTTGCTGTTTGGAGCCTGAATATGTTCTTCTCAGTTCATTTCTGGAATCCTTTATAACAGAAATCTGATTTCCTTTAAAATACAGGTTGAATCAGATCTTTAAGTTCAGGTTTGACTTCAGAAATTCCCTTACACAGAGGCACACTGACTTGAGCAGGCGTTGGTTAACAGTACTGCCAAAAGTTAAGCATATGCTGAAGATTTGTTTGCTAAATCAAGTCCTGGAGGCTTTTGCCTGCAGCACTGGAGTATACCTTCTGGTGCAATGAGTAGAATTGCCTGGAAGGACTATTGCTGGTTATGTCACTGTTGCAATGTTTAGGTGCTCTGGCGCTTGAGGTCATACAATCAACTTCGTTTCATGTAGGCAAACGTGGTCATATGTGTACTGTCCACTCACTTGCATTACCTGCAAGCAGGTGTGTGTATTTTATAGAGATGCAAATATTTGTAACTCCAGTGTAGTGCTTTGTTAGCAGTGCGTTACCCTCTTGCTAGGAGAATGTGACGTACCCATGTGTCTTTGAGAGTAGTGGCGCTGTGGAAGGAGGGAAGAAAAGCAGTGGAGTTATTCACAAAGCTGCTTTGGCAGTCACTGCAATGATTAAAAATTCTGCTCTTGAATTGTGTTGGCTTATTAATTAATGCATAATAATTGAAGTGAATGCTTTCCAAATCCAATTTAAAGTTATGTTTTAGACTAACTTTGATCACTCCTCACTATTCCGCTGGAATTTAACATATCATAGCCTTTAGGTGAGTTTGGGTGGAATGAGGGTGAACTTACTACAGTGTGTTTCTTAATGTTATCTTTTCTGTGGCAGGCAAGCAGGTTGCTTATTTGTTGTGAATTCATAGTAGAGAAGGTCACTGGGAGACGTAGATATCAGGGGAAGATGTTCAGAATCAGATCAGCTTTGCCTTTCAGCAGATTTGCTCTCATTTCATACTTTTACGTCACAAAATTTCTGATGCAAAGCAATCTATCGGAAATGTAAATTACTAGACATTGTTAGCATCTGAAACTTGTTTGCTACTGCTAAAGTTTCAGTTTAGGAACTGGCAGAGAAACTGGACACAATACACAAAGCAGTGTGTGAGCTGGCTACACAAGCTGAGGCCATTTGACTGTGGGAGTCTTAGGATTTTGGTTTTTAAATAAATTGATTTCAAAAATATTTAAATAATAGACTAGCAAAGGAAGAGAACTTAACTCACAAAACCAATCCTTGAGACCCATAATTTTGTATCAAAAAATATGTAAATCTTGCCTCAAAGTTTTCCACTGGAGGTTTTTTCCTCTCGAAACAGGATACTTTTAAGTTGACTCTTCGTTGTTGTTGTTTTTTGTTTTTGAAATGGTTTTTAAGCTGAACATCAAGAGGTCTTCATTTGTTGATGAAGTAAGTCTGTAGATACGAAACTGAAATGTAAAAGCCCTCATATGTAAAGTTTTCACATTTACAACAGTTTCACAGTGCAAAGGCAATATGGGAAATGATCGGTTTTATTTCTGTTATTATCGTGGCTTTGCTGACAGTGTTAAGTAGAGATGGTACATCCTGATCGCGGCAGTTTTGAATTGAAACTCCTGGGGAGCCTCAAGCGAGATGCTGAGTATTGTCACATGAAGGAATTACCTCATTATCCTAAAGATAGAAGTGAGAATCTAGCAGATGCTCTCAGTTCGATATTTTGGGGAATTTCAGGGGTGTCTCCTATACCGTGTGCATGTCCCCTTCTCATCCCGCCCTCCGAGTCGGGGTGTGTTCGCAGGCGGTGGTGGGGGACGGGGCGGGAGTGCTGCTCGCAGGGACCCGCAGGAGCTCCTGCGGGGAGGGGGAACGCGGAGCCGTCAGCCTGCCAAGGCGGGGGGGATGGCCGTGCCGCTGCCAGAGGGGAAGAGCATCTTCTCTCCCCCTTGTTGCCCTGCGGTGGCACCGCGCAGGAGCTCCGCGGCCGGGGAGCGGCTCCGCAGCGGGACCCGGCGCACCGGGCAGCGGCCCCTGAATCCCTGTCCGCAGGCTACGTTTCTCCGCTCTCCTCCCTGCCACCCCTCCCCTTCCCCGTTTACCTAAGCAGGTCAACACACACGCACCCATATATTTATTTTTTTCGGTAAGGTTTCCAAGGCGCAGCAGCTGCCGGCGCTGGGAGTGCCGCCTGCCCCGGGGCGGCCCCGCCGCCCTCCTCCCTCCCTGCCCCGTGTCCCGCTGTCCCTGCGGTCTGCGCGGCGCTGCCGGTCCCCACGCACCCCTCGTGGGTCGCGTCCCCCCTCGGCGCAGGCGGCCGGGGGGCGCGGGGCCCACCTGCCTGATGTCAACATCCCGGCGGGCGAGGCCGGCAGGAATGTGCCGCTCCCCGCCCGGCGCAGGTAATTAATCCCCGCGACTGACAGGTGGCAACAGGCGGCCTTTGGCTGCGGCTCCTGGGGAAAAGCGCTCGGAGGAAGGATTTTAATAGCTCGTCAGCACCGTTCGTGAGCGCCTGGCGAGGCGGCGGGGACGGGGAGGGGGCAGAGGAGCCTCGGGGGAAAATGAAGTTTAAGTCTTTGGAAAGGCGGACGCCCTTGGGTGATTCACTGCCCTTCCTCAAGAGGGAAAAGAGTATGACATGGTTTTTCCTTTGCCCCGGGGTGGAGAAATTTGGTGAATGCCTGTAAAGCACTGGTGGGGCTGCATCAGCATCCCCGCCCGCTCCCATGCTCCCGGCATCGCACGATGGCTTCCCTTGCTGATGGGGGATGCTCACAGGCGTGTCTCTCTGGTGCCCTGGGCTGTGAGGCTGGGGGTTGTTGCCACACGTGGTGGATCTGTATCACTGGACCTGTCGGCCGTGCCCGTGGTTTGAATGCCGGCTATGCCCACTGGCAGCAAGGTGTCCACTTTTCTCTGGAGCCTGGTGAGATAGAGGACTTCAAACTGAAGCTGCAACAAATCAGCTCACAAGCCGTGGGGTTTAGGTTAAGCTGAGCTGAGGGTTAAATCTGGAAGGAGGTGTCCATGTGTGCAGCACTCCTGGTACAGCTCCTCTTAACTGACCGTCCTCTGGGTACACATTGGTTCCTGGGAGTGTGTGTGCATATGCACACGTGTGTTCCTGATGTGCCCCCACATGCTACGAGCAGTTTTTTGTAAATGAGAAGTCATGGTCTAGCGTAGCAAAAGTTTAAGGTGCTTGGGTAAATTTCAATTTTTATTCTTAGTCAGTAGCTTCCTTTCTTTCTCCGAAATAATTGAAACATTCAAAGTATTTTCTATTTCTTTGTGACTCCCCTTGTTTTCACCTGTGAATACTCTGTTGCAGGTAACTGTTGCATTCCCACTCTTCTAACCTGATTTTTTTTCCCCTTCTTAGGGAATTAGCTTGATAGGGGAGAAAGCATAGCTGACCGACAGCTTTGAAAGCATCAAGTAAAATGAACCTAGTTAGCTGGGTTGAACTAAAACATGACTACTTGAAAGAAGTTTGCAAAACATTTGAAAGACCTGTTGATCTGAGCAGGAGGGGCTCAGGGAGCTGTAATGCCTTAAGCCAACCTCTGGGATCACCTTCAAGCTGACATCCATCAGCATTTGTAGAGCTGGCTGAACCTCACTCCTTTTAAAGATTTAGGAGCCATAATCCCTCTGCTAGATCGGGTGGTAAAACAGATATTAGAGGTAGATTTCAAAAGTTGTGTTTGGGGGATTCCACTGCATCAGAGTTTTGCAGAGGAATTGAATGCTCAGTGAAAAGCCATTGTGGCTTGTATTGCATTGAGCACTTACTTCCAGGAGACGTCAATTCTTTCTAGCAAAAATTCTCCATTTGAGAGTCAAAAAGTGTTTTGTTTTTGCCTTCCAACCCTTTGTTGACACACCTTCCATAGAAGGGGCTTACTGAGGAATCAGACGGGTGTTGCCTGATGGTAGCTGGCGTGTGTATTGTGATACTGAATTACCAGCCAGGGTGCCAAGAGTGGGTAATATAGAATGTCTGCACAGGCAGGTGGGGAGAGCAGAGCTGCAGGCACTGGAATGTTTTCGTCTTTCCTTTTAAAACGTATTATTAAGCAAAAAGCTAAATTCATGACAGGCAGCAGTTGAACTCCGAGGAAAACTCTGAGCCAAAGCTCTTTCCTCTCCCTCTTGAGCAAGTAACACATTTCCAGGCTCAACTCTTCTGCTTTAAATGGCTTTCAGGTCTGTACTCTGGTGGAAGTGTTTGCATTCCTCAGGCTGTTGGCACAACCTTTGTTCCTAGTGCTAGATAATGGCTATTGTTATCTTGTTAACTGATAGACTTTGTTTGTTGGGTCAAGTTCATTTTTTGTATTTGTACTTCTAATTAATTTAGTTTTCCTGCTCAAGTATGTTGATTAATAGTCATGCTTTGGATTTCTGGGAATTGCTCATGGTCTTACCCCTCATACAGCGAGTGTCAGTTCACAGCAAAATGGTGGGCAGGGGGACTGTCACCTCCTGCTGCAGGGTGGGGTGGTTTGGGACCACTGAGAAGCAGCACCTGTGCCAAGAGGGTGATCCTTGTTTGCAGGCACTATCTGAATGCACAGACAGCTCCTGCCTCAGGTTTTCTTTCTGAAGCGCCTTTGCTTTGAAATCTATATACAATATCCTGTCTTGCTCTGTGGATATAGCAATTAGCACTGATCCAGGACGAAGTCACCATGACCTAGTTGTTGGCATCTATTTATGCCAATAAATGGCTGTGCATCAGGTTACCCCTGGTTGCAGCAAAGTTGGCGGGGTGGGAAACTCGAGCCCCTCTCTGTCTGACAGCAGGTACCCCGTGGACAGATTTACAGTGGTGTTAAATGACCGTCCCTTCAGTGATTACACACTCGCAGGCGGCTGTGTCTGGGGTAGATGTGAAATCATGGCTCTCCGCCATGTCCCCAAGCCCTGTGCAGTGCCTGTGAGGCTTGAACTCTTGCAGTCAGGTGACAAAAAGGCAGCTCAGCCCTCCTGCTGCCTCTTTGACCTCTACTGGGCACTGCCACTTAATCTTCCCATGTCCTGACCGTGTCCCAAAGCAGAGGTGGGCTCCTGGTTACCCTCCTTTTCTGACATGCCAAGTTCAAGTTGTTGGCTGGAACTTGCGGCTCTTGAGTCTGCCCTGTGTTTCTTTGTTGGATAGGCTTGTTCAACGTAACCCATCAGCTCTTGGCTGTTTGCTTTCTGTGAATTTCAGCTATGGGTCCAGTGGCTTCCTTGCTGGCTGTAGCCAAAGGGGTCCAATAGTTGGGGTGGCAAAGGGTGGATGAGGAGCAGATCCCTTTCTCTGCTGGAAGAGGGGCTGTGCTGTTTGATCAGGAGCCTCAGTATTGATGCTGGTGTTGGGTACCTCTCAGTCCATCCAAAAGCAATGATTTTTGTTTTCCCCCTTTCCTGTAACCCCAGCTTTCTGTCTTTGAAGATATTATACATAAAATTACAGTCAGCACCATGAGTCCTGATCAGTGACCGAGGGGTGCGTATCTCCTTCCATTTGTTCAATTACCCAGGTGGCTGCAGACACTGGACACGTTGGCATGTGCTGTGCTCTCTGTGCACCGTGCTCTTCCATATTTATGCTTGCATTTCAGCCCATCACCTTTGGGTGCCCAATTTCTTTATGCTTCAGTGATATTAAGGCATCCAAGTGATTAGCTGGCTTTTTGAGATTTTGGAGGCTTTCTGTCCTCAAAACCTTCACAATGCTATGAGCAAACTGATGTGTTGAAGGAAACAATGCTTTTACAGGTTTTCTTCCTTTCTAAGTATAAGTGATTCTTTTTCTACCCCTTGAGATGAAAAGACAACATGGTGAGCTCACTCTTACCTTCAGTAAGGAATTGCTTTTTAATTAAAAAACAATAAGGGATTTCAGGTTTAAAAGATGTACGATATAAATCACCATCTAGATCTGTTTCGCAACTTTTTTTTTTTGTAATTGTTTGGCATGTTCCCCGTTTCCGCGGGCTGGGTAAATCCTCTGTGGGTTTAATCTCTAGCCTGCAGGCACATAAAATACATTGCACAATTTGGCCTTTGCATTTTAAAGAAATCTTTTTTTGTAGCTTAAATACCTGTAGCATCTTCTCTGCCACATGGCAGGATGGTGTTGAGTGAGGAGGGAAGGAACTGGCTTGGCTTATGTTTAATCCCTCTCTCCTACCCAGTGTCTCTCGCAAGTTTGGTTTTTCCTATGTTAGCAGTGTGTACACTTGGAGCTGCAAATAATCCCTGAGTATCACTAATCCCTGAATAGCTAATCCTTTTGCTGCTGCATCATCTGCCACCCACCCGTGCACACGCTGGCTCTCCCTGTCCCAGTGGGGTCCGTGGCCGCAGGGTGCCCTTGACCAGTATAAACCTGTCACTGCTCTGTTTGAACAGCTGGAAATGGGGCTGTATTGGCCCATGGCTGCTAGAGACCTTTTTTTGTGAGGAAATAACCACCTTGGGGCTTTCACTTTCCTTTGTCTGCAAGAGCTGAGGACATGGAGAAGGGGAAATGCCAGCAATTCCTGTGGGTTACGTTGTTAGAGTTACAGGGAAAGCTCTGCACTCATGAACGTCTGAATACCAGGTGAAAACTGAATGCCTCTGGAGTGGGGTACTGAAAAACCCCACTGTAGGGTTTTTTGAAGGGTCTTCTGTAGGGTATTTTGAAACAGCCTTGTACAGCAGGGGAAACTGGAGAGTCTCCTTCATGGAAGACATTCAGGAAAATGGATTTAGGTTGTGCGGTACTGAACCACTTGGTACTTTGCTTGACATCCTCCCTGCTTAGCAGATGCCTTTATTTCAGTGAGGGATTTTGAAAAGAAACCACCAACTTCAGCCTTAATGTTTTGCTGAGTAAAGGTTTCCATATGTGAACACACTCCAGGAAAATGCTGCATCAGTTTATTGTTTTAGTGGGAAACATCTTAAGAAAAATCTAATGTGGTCCAAGTTAGCACAGTGAATAAGAGTATCTTGTCCTGTTCCAGGTGTTCATTGCATGGTCACAGCCTCCCTTTTGGAGCCAGCTGCTGGGTTATGCTCTAGGTCTCACCATGGACCTGGTCTTTGGGCTGTTCAACTCTTCTGGCCTTTGAAAAAAAATACTAATTTTTTTTGCCTCATTTTTGGATGTAATACTTTGAGTTTAGAAGTGAGGAGATTACTACAGAGATGCTCGGTAGATGTAGGAGATGGTTTTAAAAGATGACAGGAATGTCAGATTTGGTACAACTCCCAAACTGATCAGGGTGTTTTCAAGTACTATTCAGTTCCAGGGTTCATGTTTTTATGTAATCCCTCTTCAAGAGTAGAAGGGCGTCTTAGAAAACAGGATGAAACGCTTTGTGGTTTTGAGTGCTTCCAGGATTACAGGATGCTGTGGAAAGAATAGCATCTGTTTTGTTAGGTGGGTGGGTAATGGGTGTCCCTTGCAAGAGGGAGTGTGTGACCAAGAGAAATAAAGGCTTTATTTGTTTGAATAAATGAAGTGCTCTTTATCTGAAGATTTTTGCCTTTGGGAAAGCTAGAATGTAGATTTGTGCTCTACTATTTTACAGCAGGTAAAGGTCTAGGGGTTTTGTCACTTTTCTAGAAGTGTGGCTGTTGTGTAAACAGATGCAGTGCACATGCAGTGGCTGGTGCTTCCAGTTATATGTGCAAAGCCTATCTCCATGTTCCTGGTGTGCCTTCATCCCTAGCTGAACTTCTGACTCTCTCTTGGTCTGTTCCCCATGCAGTATTCCACCGAACTGAAAAAGCTGTACTGCCAGATCGCTAAGACGTGTCCCATCCAGATCAAAGTGATGACCCCACCACCCCAGGGAGCTGTCATCAGGGCTATGCCAGTCTACAAGAAAGCTGAACACGTCACCGAAGTGGTCAAACGCTGCCCGAACCATGAGCTGAGCCGGGAGTTCAACGAGGGTAAGGAGGGCAGTGCTATGCTGGCAGTTCCTCTCCAGAGCTGCTTGGCTGATGAGTGGCCATTGAGGGATGTGACAGCAACTTCAGAGCAAGCCTACTGGAAGCAGATCTCCCTGCAACGCCTTGTGCAGCTTTGTATTTCCCATGCTTGGCAGAAAGTGTCATGCAATGCTTTAGCTGTCCCTGTGCAAGCACGTCCTTGGGAGGAAAGCACTGAAACAAACCTCACGCCTGCCCAGGTTGGATGGATATCTGTCCCCGTGGCAGGCAGTGCCCCTCTGGCAGCCTTTCTCTGCTCTGATTTTGCTCCTGCAATGAGAAGCAGCTGTTCTTGTGTTCAGGAATGAGCTTCCATGTCACTGGGACAGGGATCTAGTAACAGGATGCAATATCATCTCCAGTCCTTAATCCACGCCTCAAAGATGGAGGGGCTGTTTATCTCTGGCAGGGTAATGCTAAGTGCCAGCATCAACTGCAGGCAATGTTCTTCTATGTTTAACACTCTCCGTTCAGTATTAATGTTTTAATCTTTTACTTGTTTCTCCTTGTGTTAGTGAAGCAGCAGCTGTTTTTAAAATGTCCTTTGGTTTTCTGCAAGCTCACGGGCTGGGTTGCATTTTGCCCTGGCCACATAAGTTCACATAAGTTCAGATGAGCATCTGTTTTATTCTACGTACATTATTTATCTCCTACTGTAAAAAAAACCCGATTGGTGTCAGTTAGCAGGATGTCTTAGGAGCCTGGATCCCATTGCTGGTTACAGTGCAGCCAGCTAGACAAGCCCCAAAAATAAGCAAGGACTTCGGAGTGTAAAATCAGAATGGAGTGAGACAGTTCTTTGAAACATTTTTTTGTATTAAAAAGTGCTTTTCTGACAGGACTGGATTTATTGAGGGTTGATACCATTCAATAATGGAGTTTTAAGAAAGAAAAAAACCTATAAATTCTTATTCTGAGATAATTATTTCTCTAGAAATAGGCTGTAATTCAAGTAAGAAATGAACAGTTAATAGACAAAACAAATTCTTGAGATGAACCCATAGCAGGGTCCTCTCCTCAGAATTTAGTTATATGTTGTAGAAACACTGAAGAAAATTTGCAGGAAGGAAGGCTTTAATTATTGGAAGGCGGCCTAGGAACCAAAAAGATCATGTTCCCTTCTGCTGCTGCTGTAAGCAAGCATGATTTCTCAAGCTGACCATTAATTAAATGCATATTTCTCTTGCTAGTTGAATCTTTTTTTTTAGGATCAAGACTGATGGAAGGGAGCAGAAGAGGGCTAGCAATTGATAGGAAAAAGAGTAGGAATTGAGACTTGAAGAAATTTGCTTTGTATATGCTTTAGAGGGAGGAAAATAAAGGCTTTCAGCTGGTGTGAAAATCCAGCAGGAGCTGTCTGCTGGAAGAGCTGCTATGAGGTGCCATTCAGCTCACATTTGGGCTCAGTCTGGGATCTTGGGAAGCTCTAGTTCAAGGTTAGCCACAGGTGTCCAGAGTGAGCTTGAAAAAGCCTGTGTTGCCTTTGGTGTCTGGCAGCAGGGATCTTGGGAAGGGATGTTTTAAGGGCTGAGAGGCCCCTGTATGTGCTCTGATAGACCTCTGGGGCCATGTGCATCTCCTGTGATGGCAGATCTTGCCACCCTGTGCATGACTTTGCTTCACTGAACAGTGTCTCATGTTTTTCCCCTCTTTACCCTTGCAGGGCAGATTGCACCTCCCAGCCACCTGATCAGAGTGGAAGGGAACAGCCATGCCCAGTATGTAGAAGACCCCATCACCGGGAGGCAGAGTGTGCTGGTGCCCTACGAGCCGCCCCAGGTATGCTGTGAGCTTGGGCTGGTGGCATCCTGGCGAGCAAAGGGGTTGTAACCCTAGTCAAAGGAGTTGGGATCTTGGGCTTTCCTTGTCACAATGAATCCCTTCTTTCTTTTTGTCTGAAATGAGCCGTGAAACCCCCTCTTTATCCCTTGAGAGCAGGGGTTCTTCATTTCTTGTAGGGAAGCTTTGTAGTGGGGGTCTATTTCGTGCTGGTCCAATTGCAGCCCAGCTTGGGAAATGCAAGAGGAGAGCTTGGATAAAGCAGAGCTTTTCATCCACCATCTCTTCTGCTTATCACCTTTGTCTCCTCCAGGTCGGTACTGAGTTCACTACGGTCTTGTACAACTTCATGTGCAACAGCAGCTGCGTTGGAGGGATGAACCGCCGCCCGATCCTCATCATTGTGACCCTGGAAACCAGAGAGTAAGTTGTGCATCACGAGTGTAACCCTTCTGGCTCCTCTTCCACTCAGGACAGCATTTCATATCCTTAGGAACAGCTTAATTCAAGGGGCTATAGGACATTTTTTAGATCTTTGCAGGTGGGAGTTGCCCAGCACCCGGGAAATCTGGGCTGGGAAATGGGAGGTGCACAGTGTGGTATGAAGCTGAGGGGAGCTGCTGGCCTGTATCCAAGATGCCAGCTGATGTTTCTCCTCACCTCTCTTCTCAGTGGGCAAGTCTTGGGCCGCCGATGTTTCGAAGCCCGCATTTGTGCTTGCCCAGGCAGAGACCGCAAGGCAGACGAGGACAGCATCCGCAAGCAGCAAGTGTCTGACAGCACAAAGAATGGTGATGGTACGAAGCGCCGTAAGTAGCTGGCAGAGCCGGGCAGATCGCAGGTTGGGCTGTCACTGGCTGCTTGTGCCGCAGGGACAGAGTGGTGCTGTGCATGGGCTTGGAGGCAGGAGGGCATTAGACATCTGTTTTCCCTGGGTGAATCAGCCTAAAAAATGAGCTGGTATTCACAAAGCAGTGTCTGACAGTCTGGGTTTGGGGGCTCCCTTGCAGTGCTGCCGGTGTTAGATTAGCCCTGCCAGTGGTGGGTGGAGGGGGTGTTTATTTGCCACTTTGCAATTGTATGGCTGAGACTCCAACCTTTTGAGCCTTCACTGCCTGTTTGGGGCCGTGCTTAGTCTCTGCTTCATCCAGCCAGTGTTCTCTGCTGTGGCAGGTGTCCTGCAGCCACAGGGATCTAGACTGAGGCTGCACACAAACCCTGCTGTGCATCAGAGACACCCTGGCAAGCAGCCTCTCTCTGAAGAGAGCCAAGTACTCACTGGACATGCAGGATGTCGAAATCCACCTTTGGTTTCCCCTGTACGCAGTGAGGGCAGCAGGCTGGACAGCAGGGCACAGCTTATGATGGGAAGCAGACTGGAGTGGGGCTTTGTTTTCTTAGTGAGTTCTGCTCCCTGCCAGTGTCTCACCTTTGTGGATCACTGATTCACCAACACCTTGTGAGCCCTGTAATATTAAAACTTTCTGTAACTTTCCTGTAAAGTTAAGAACAAGCTCAGCCAGTGCTTGTTCTAAGTGTGGCTTGCCAGGGTTTTGTCGTAGATCCAGCACTCCTTGGATGATGTGTTTCCCCAAGTGACATGGCCAGCCAGCATCTGCAGCTGTGTCTGCCTTACGGAGCCAGGAGCTGCAAGGACAGTTCTGGAGTGGCCCAGGCAGGGATCCCTTCAGAGCACTACAGAGCTGAGCTGGCCATGCCAGATATCTCTTTTGTATCTCTCTTTTTGCCTTTTTCTTCTTTGTACGCTCCTCCCCTCCCTCTCCCTCCCTTTCTTTTTTTTAATGGGATGCCTTCACTGTTTCTCTTCCAGCTTTTCGACAAGGAACTCATGGCATACAGATGACATCTATCAAAAAAAGGCGTTCCCCAGATGATGAGCTCCTATACTTGCCAGTGAGTTCTCTCTATCTTTGTATTTACCCTGTGTTTAGTATCTTCAATAGTGACTTGAGGCTCACCTGGACTTCAGAGAGAACTGAGGATGGGGTTGGGGTATGAAAGAATAATTTTTATTTTCTTTAATCCCATGAGCCACCTATTTGAAAGACATATTCCAAACAAAAAGTAGGACAAATCCCATTAGGAGCTAAGAGTGGCTTATACAAGGCATATGAGAATATCCCGAGGGATGACTGCCCTGGTGGAAACATTGTCTTCGAGATCTAACTAGGTTTCCTCCTCTGTCATTTGTGGGTCTGTGGCGCATGACCTTTTTCTAGAAATAATGGGTTATTGTCTTACTGATATATGGATGCTTCTGTGGCTTTTGTGTGTAATGCCACTGTAATGCAGTGATAGAAGTGAAATACACTGTATTAAGTGTAGGCTTAGAAAGGGCAAGAAATATCTCTAATTGGCCATTTAGCTCCTTCCCCATGAGCTGTATTAGTTGGATAAATCACAAACCATGGTGTGCTTAGAGCAGAAGGGAGAGCCAAACCCAGATCCCAAATTCAAGCGCTATCTTTTCTGAAGGCATGTAGGATTCAGCACCAGATCTGCTTACATCTGAGGCAAGTAAAGACATTTTCTGTCTAAATAGGTTGGATCAGAATGTTGCTTTTGGCTGGCATAGATTCACATTGAGCCATATGACAACCCAAAGATGTTCATCAGCCTGCAGTGTGAGATTATCACTCTTCAACATTATGTGCTGCACCTCTAGAACAAAGCTTAGCAGTTTTATTGTGTGAACACAGTGTATAAACAGAGTATTTGCATCCTGCTCTGGTTGTTCACTTGACTTTCTCTAAAACTCTTTAAGGTGACTACACTAAGGACTATGATGCAGTCCTTTAAGGCTCTTTTCCCCCCCCACACCCCCTTTCTTTTTCCCATGATCCAGGTGAGGGGACGGGAGACGTATGAAATGCTACTGAAGATCAAAGAGTCCCTGGAGCTGATGCAGTACCTTCCCCAGCACACGATTGAGACCTACCGGCAGCAGCAGCAGCAGCAGCACCAGCCATTGCTCCAGAAGCAGTGAGTACCAGTGTGCTTGCAGTGTCAGTGCACTGGGGTCAGTGGGCAAGGGGGAGAGAGGAGAGAGACACAGAAGGCTCCTGCACAGTTGTTCATAGGGACACGGTGCTCAAATGAGGGCCAAGCAATGGGACAAAGCAGTCCTCCTTCCCCAAGTGCACATCCTGACTGCTTGCAAGGTCCCTCTCTAGTCTTTCATCCCACGTATTTCAAGTTAGGCCTCAGAGGGTGAATGAGGATGGGCTCAGTGCCTCGTTTCTGACCTCCAGCCAGAGCCCAAGGCACAGCGCAGCAAGCCAGAGCCACTGACAGCCTGTGGTCAGAAACCTGCTGCGTGTGCCCATCCCAGCTGGGGAGCACAGGCTGGGTGCACTCCTCTCTCATCTCTCCATGGGAATCGCAGCAAACATGGAACCATCTCCATGCTTTCTCCAGGGTATCCATATGAGCATCTTGCTAAGGGTATGTAGAGCTGGGACTGTGAGCACCAGCTCAGCCAAGTGCTTGGACCCCACTGCAGTGCATCTCTGGTGCATTGGAGGGCTGGTGTCTCAGTGGTACAACAATACTTCAGGTCGTTCAGCTATGTAACAGGCAGCTGAAAGTCGAGAGCAAGGTTGAAAACACGTAAGATTTCCTTTGTGGCCAGTGGGCACTTCAAAGAAAGATTCTATACATGCTTTTAAAGTGTTGTCAAAAGCTGCACTTTGCCAACTGACTGTTCATATTGCTCATGAGAAATCTTCCATCCTCTCTGAACTCAGCTGACAGGGCTGCTCTGGAATTGCTTTGGGCACTGTAAGTGCGAGGAGGATGGGGAAAAGAAGGGCCAAATAGGTGTCTGGGTTCCCAAAGCTTTGCAGTTACAGAGGCTTGGGCAGAGAATGACTTCCCAGACGGGCCATAAGCGGTGTCATTCATGGGCATTGCTTCACCTGCTGTCTCGGGTGACAGAAAATAGCCCCCCGGGCCGTAGGTGGCTGCCAGCGGTAGTGTTTCGGATCTCACGCGTTCCTGCTGGGAAGCTCTCGCGTCAGGAGGCTGTGGGTACAACTCATTCCTCTGCAGAGGTTAGCATGGGGCCAAGACACCACATGAGTCCCACTTGAGCCTGTAGGGATTTATTTCAGTGCCTTGGCCTTGTCTCAGGACTTCTGCAATACCACAGCTTTCTGCCAGATCTCTGCATGTGTTCACATTTCAACCTGTGTGTTTTTAGTGTCAGCTGGAGTCTTGTGGAGGTGTAAAAAAAACCCTTCTGCCAAAACGTCTGCAGCATGCAGGGGCTCTAGACTCTTTTTGGGGGCACTTAAAAATCTCATTATTATTACTTATTTTTATCAGTCATCTGCACTGTTTGTATATACTATAGATTGTATTTACTAGCTCCTAGGCATTGCGGCCTTTGTGTGCTCTGCTGCTCGTCTTCAAAGCTTCACCTGAACCACAGCCATTTCAGCTGAGAAATGGTTTTGTAAGCAGAAATGGACAGCAGCAGATGACAGCTTTCCCTTGGTGCTGACAGCTGGCTTTACCATAACTACTGTTTTCATTCTTTCTACATCAGTAGGATGGGTTCCTGGCAAATGAGGTTGGTATTTGTGTTACCTTTAAGACCAGCATGTAGAAGTCCAGCCATTTAATTTAATGAAACTTCTTTTGGCATATCTCCTGGCACTTGTCCAGCTATATACTCATTTTTCTCAGTTGCTGAGTGTGCTCAGATACATGGGAGAAAGATTAAGAGCTTTTAAGGGTGCCAGGAGTGTGGAGAAAAATAACTTCTAGTATTTGTCCAGAGCTGCTGCAGTTGTCTCTGCTGACAGCCTGCCATCAAGAACAGTCCTCTGTGCTGAAGTGCATGTTCAGGCAATAGTTTCTTAGGTGCACTTTGGGTTTTGGTGCTTTTTCCTCAATAATCCAGGGTATGCCTTAATATCTGAATAAATGTGTTCAGGGCAAAGGGATGTTTAGGCTGAAAAGACTCAAGATGCAATTGCACCCTGAAAGACGAGCTTCAGGTCTCAGTGTGAGAATGGATTAGAGCAGCTGCTTTGTAGGGAATGCTTTGGATAAGAGCAAACTTCCATTGTGAGCAGGTTGCTGGGAGAAATCTTGCCACTGCTTCCTTGTCAGGCTGGCCAAACTCAGGAGCACAGGGACTCCTTTTTGAATCTGTTCTGGCCTTTCACTTTGTATGTAGGGATGTACTTCAAAATTTTGGTCTCGGTTCACCTTTAGTTCAATGCACATGTGAAGAGTGGGATCTGGCAAAGTGTGTATGCTGTGACCGAGGTAGAATGTGTTGGAAGCTCTGGGTCCTGGGGGACTGTAGGGCTCTGTGGGACTGGAATGTCTGAAAGTTGCCTTCGGCTCCTCCTTCTCAAAATGGAGCAGCATCCACAAATGCTCCAGAGTCAAGCCTTGGTGGAGGAATTGCTTGATTTTTCAGTTTACTTTTCTGGGCAATGGTTAACACAGAAGAGCTATCTAGGTGTGTGAAAAGAGTTTTCCCTTTCACTTGTACAACATGGAAAGCTTCATCTTTTTTTGAAGAGTAGGAAAAGCAAGATTGATATCATCATGGTGAAAGGTAGTTTTATGTCACTTTGGGAAACAGCTGTATAATTGCTCTTGTGCACATACAGACCAGCATTGCATTTGACAGGCCAGCAGATGCAGCTGTCTGACTATTCTGGAATAAAAAGAATCTATCTGGATTCTATAAAAAGAATTCTATCTGGACTAATCTGGAATAAAACAAATCTGGTGACAGTCAGAATTCTTGCGTCCCACTAGATGACCAAAGTACTGCAGTGCTCCACATTGGACCAGACACAATATTTCTCTGTCTCATCTCCTCTCTCTGCTTGCTCCTTTGTGCATGGTTTTCTCTTATTTACTGTTATGCCAAAATACCTTCATGATCATAGGTGGGAAGTTGCTGGGTTTTTTTCTTTCAGTTTCTATTCTTTTTTCAGTGTCAAATCCTGGGGCCCATACTTGAACTGCAGCACACACGTTTATTTAGAAGACTTCCTTTTCATAGTCTGCCACCATTTGTGTAAAACGTAGATTTGCCAGATGATTACTGCTATGAGAGATATCAGAGGTGGCTCCTGCTTTGTTGGGGAGGGAATGTTTCCTCATAACCCTGCTGTGAAATACATTTACCATCAATATTCCTAGAGAGTTACCTCCACAGTCTTTAAGGGTTTCACTAGGAAACACTTTTTCATGTGGTGGGTTTCACTAGAAAACACTTTTTCATGTGGTGGGTTTCACTCTGCTGAGCACTGTTTTCAGAACTATCTTGTACTTCAATTTCCTGCAGCAGAGAATCGCAGAACATTTCAAGGTGGAAGGGACCCATAAAGTTCATAAGGAGCACCAAGACCAACTCCTGTGATTGAAGGGTTTTCAGAAAGTCTTCCAGTGGCTACCAAGAAGAGGGCTCTTATGTCCAAATGGGATCTTGCACCCCAGCAAACATTTCTTTCCTATCAGCAGGGCTGCAGCTACCTGGCTGCCTTTGGGTCTAGTGAGCAGCACAACTCACTATCCAAATGAGAAGGAATTAACCTTGTAAGTGAGCTGTGATAGAACTGAGCTATCCAATGCCTGGAGTGCTCCAGCTGAGCTGCGAGCTGCAAGGATCCCAGTGCTTGCTGTTGTGGGAAGGGGGCTGGTGGGGAGGGTATTCCTGAAACCTTCACCTCGTTAATCTCGCTTTTGGAGTGAAAGCTAATAGTGGATTTTTGCATGATTTGGTTTGGTTTTGTAGTGCTGTGCTTGCATGTGAACTCCAGGCACCTGGATAGTGTTCTCACTACAGAATGGCCAGGGTGAAAGGAACCAAGTGCCTTGTGGGCTCCGAGGATACAGTGCCCTCTGCATCAGCTGGGACCTCTCAGCTTTCCAAAGGGGAGTAGTTGAGCTGTACTCAGTATGGCCAATAGGCACCATTCTCCCTCTCTAGCACCAGCTTCTGGTTTTGAAGTGATTCTAGTTAGAAGTGAACTCAATCAGAGCTGCTACTCCTTTTCCCCTTTGGCTGAATGCTTTTGTTCCTCTTGTGTTTGTCACTGGAAACATTATCAGGGCCTTACTTGTACCTATGAGACTAGGACAGAATCGGATTTCCCTATCAACTGGTTGTTTTCCCCTCCTTGCCAAGCACTCACTTGTGCCTGGGGCTTTCCAGCTTCCTAAATCTCCCTGTTACATACCCTCACTGTAGGTGCTCAGGCGTCTGCTTTTTCCCTCTTTGAAAGCCCGTACTGTGATCATGAAGGTGGAAAGTGACTGCTTCTCTCTTGGTGGCTGGCAAAGGGTCCTGTACATTCATCTTTTTCTTTTCTCTGGTTCCTTCTTTACAGTCTCCTTTCGGCCTGCTTCAGGACTGAACTCATGGACTCAAGGAGAGACCCTCCCAAACAGACCGATGCCATCCTAAAACATTCCAGCCCCCCAAACCCATCAGTACATCCATAAACCGAGCTGGCAGGGTCACTTTGCCCAGCTGGCAGGACTAGGAACAGTGGGGCAAATACACAGCCTGATAGCAGCACAGTGAATAGTGAGAGTAAACTTCTGAAGGGACTCAAACTTTGCAAAAACAACAGACACTTCTACAGACCTCTTAGCTGTAGGCCTTAGCACTGCGAGATCGGGAACCACGATGTTGTCTGTCTTGGTGTAATTTTTTTTTTCCTGTTTTTGTAATGCATTGATACTCTTACTTCTGTATTTGTGAAACTCGGCAGGGTTTCTCTGAGCGGGTCTCAATTTTAAAATGCCTTTTGTCTTGTTTAAGTTAAAAAATGTATCCATGGACTCGGGGGACAGAAGCAGAGGATGTGTGTTTAAATGGTCTGAGATAGTCAATTTGGCCTGGTTTAATGCTGGTCATGCACTAATAGTGCAAGTAGCTGATGTATTTGTACTGGTGGACAGGGAGAAGTAATAATTACATGAACTGGCATTGCTAAGAAATCAATTTTTCTTTTCCTGTAGAATTGCCCTCTGCTTTGGCTTCAGGAATTGTTTTCACGTGTTTCCAACCTTAAAGGGTTTGATGCAAAGTACATCAAACTTGTAAGGAAGACTGGGTGACACTGACTTTGCACCAGCACTGCTGGCATTGATCCAGCTTTACTGAACTTACGGAGTTCCTCCTGGCTCTGTGGGCTCAATGCAAGTGGTGGACTGAACTGCACAAGTTGAACGTGCGGTTGAATTGTAATGACATCCATGCATGCCCAGTGTCCCTGTCCCTTTGCACCTCAGGGTGTAGACAGTAGTGTCCAGAACTTCCTGGTGCTCTACCTGTGAAAAGGGGTTGGAGCTTGCCCCTTCCCTTACAGATGTTCAGAAGTTATTAGATGCTTAGATATTATTAGCATTATAATTAGTATTATGTTATAATTAGATATTATTAGCATTTTCATCAGCCCTACTATCTTCTGCCCCTTCTCTCCAAGCCTCACAGTTCAAAGGAAAGCAGTGCCAGCATATGTTGCAGTTGACTCAGCCAAGTGGCCTCAGGCTGTGTCCACCTTGTCTATTAATCCTGCAACCAGAGGTTCTTGCTGGTTGTGTCCATGAAGTGCATCTGGGTTTAGCAATTCCTGCACAGAAGACTTTTTCTCAGCAAGGACATGTAAATTCTCACGCTGCTTCTATCAAAATCTCTCTGAAAGCCATTCATACAGGGCTTGGCTAGGAGGGGTCTGTGTCAAGCCCAGACTGTCTCAAAAGAGGAACAATCAACAGGCAGGTGACATGCCGTGGAGTTAACGTGGCCGTGTTGAGCATGGCACTGGGTGTGGATAACTGCAGAGAGGGAGGAGGGATTTGAGGGTGGACATTTTTCCCACTGAGAGTGCTCAGACTTCTTTAAATGAAGAGCAGCCCCTGATGCTGGGAGGGAAGGGTCCTTCAACACACACTCTCAGGAATTGCTTCTGAGGAACCCTCCAATGTTCACAGCAGCAAGAAACAGAAATGTGAAGGAGGTACTGAAGGTACGCTAGGAACAGTGGCTGGGGAGCAGAGCTCAGTTGCAAATGCCAGTGATCAGCAGCTCCTGAGAAACTTGGGAGGCTCTGTCAGTCCTGCTGGGGACCTGTGTGCCCTGCAATGCGGCCTGTGCTGGATTTATTTGGGGCAGATGCATACGCAGGTCTGACAAACTTGTGGTTAGGCAACACGAAGAGAAGGTGCCTCCCAAGCGCAGAGCGGGCCTCCTGGCCACCCACCAAGGAGAAAAGCCTGATGCAGTTGGAGGAGACGCTTATCTCTGAACATCACATCATCTGCTTCCAGGCAGCAGAGCAGGGATCTGAGCAGGTGATGACTCGTACTGACATCTCCTTTGAGAGCTGTATCCCATCCCTAGGTATCTCCAATGTCTTAGCAAGACTTGCTCTACCATAGCAATGTGGAGGAGGGCTGATGGAAAAGAGCCCCCAAAATTGGGATTAAGTATATAAATAATAGCTAATTAAACTCTAGCAGTGCCTATTTCATATAACTGCACCCCTACCGTTGTTCTTTGTGTAAAGCTAATCAAAATCAAGTGTCTTTTTACCTTCCCTGCAAATTCCAGGAAGTTCTTTGAGATCACAAAGCAGGTCACGATTGTTCTGTGCCTTTTTAATTCAGTAAAGAAAGGCAGTGTGACATGTGAGAGGTGAGAATCTGAACTGTAAATGTAGCCCAGGCATAGGATTATGTTTGGCACTGTGGTCTGTCTTCCAGTGAAGGTTTTTTCCTGGATTTTTGCCTTGTCTGCTTCTGGATGGCAATATGGAAATACTTTGACAGGGAACTACTGATCTGTATCTAGAGCTCTGCTCCTGGGCCTGTCCACCAGCAAGGTTGAGGAGGCAGCCCACCAGAAGACAGAAGGCATCCACAGCCTGCGCTGGAAGATTGCAGTTCATCATTTGGTGTGGCCTCTAGGAAATCCCTTGTACTGTAATGGGCAATACAACATCTCAGACTTGACTAAACAAGAACGTGAATTATTTGGATCCTGCTGTTTTCTGGAAAGCCTTTCTGATTTGTCCTACTTGCCTATAAGAGGATGATGATTGGGAAGCTGATCTTAGTGGTGACTTGATTTGCTTTCCAACTACCAGGTGGTTATATTAGAAGGTGCTATTCTTTTTTTCTTTTATCAAATACCTGGAGCTGAAAGTAATTTGAGTTGCTTTGTAGTCTGTCCTGTGCAGATAAAACAAAAACTTTTCCCAGCTGTCTTTTCGTTGCTTCTTTGCCACCTCTGAGTCTTCAGGAAAATAAATCTTCTCCTTTCAAGGAATAACCAAGTGGACTAATTGGGCCTTATCAGTCCGTCAGGTCATATCAGTCTGTGTCAACTACTTGATGTATATCCACTCCCTGTATAACAGCTCCATTCCCTGGAGAGCGGGTTGCCTTGAGAAATTCCCATACCTGGAATCTAGGGGGAGTCATTATTGCCACCCCTGTCCCTGTGCTGTAGTTCCTGTCTGCCCAGTAACTGTGGGAGCTCCTCCTTTCCATGCTCCCAGTGAGGTACCAAGCCTACAAACCACTGGTGTGATTGTCCAGATGCACTGTTGTCTGCTTTAGAATTACCAGCAGTTTGGGATGTGAGGAGCAAGGACATCTCTGCTTTTTAGAGTCCTGCTGCTTCATGGGCCTTCAAAGCAGCTGAGTGCAACTGGGCATCATCTGTGTCACTTGTGTGCCATTATTAGACTACATCAGTGGCACCCCAGTGTTGTGCAGCCTCGCGGGAAACCTTGCTTTAAAAACCATTGTTATTGAGCACGTTGGCCTCGTGTGAGCCTGGGATGTGATCCTTGGAGTGGCTACTGAAAGGGAGGGCAGACACAGAACTGGAAGCTCTGATTCTACTTGTATGTCTCTGCACTGACAGGCTCTGGGTCTTCAGGGACAGCAAACTGCAGGCACAGGGGCTTGGGTGAAATCTTGAACTCTGAGCCTGAGCTGCCCAATTGCATTTAGTGAGCCTTTGATGTCATTTGCATTAAGGCTGCTTTACATGGCTGTGTGCCCCTCTGGTGACCGAGGACTCTGATCTGCTCAATCAGGTAATTGGTCTATCCCAGCAGTTTGCTACCTCTGGTGAAGGACTGGTATCCGGTGAGCTGGGAAAATGTAGAGTTACACGAGGTAGCCTGTGAACTGAACTTTGTTCATATACGGGAGAAGAAGGAAGTTCCTTCCTGACCTCTTGAGATGATCACTATATGCCTTGAAGCATGAGAGACTGATTGCTCTCTTATGAGCTTGCATAACTACAAATGTTATTTGCTAAATAATTACATAGCCTCTTGAAGAGAGAAAACTCAGTTGCAGAATGTGACTCAGTGCCTTTTGTATCAGACTGTTCCAAGAAGTATAATAATCTCTTAATTGAAGTCCTTATACCTTGATATTAAAATGCATTTCATTGGCATTGATATCAAAGAAATGTTAATGCTCTGACTTCTAATCTTTCTTGAGACATAGTAAGTACAATTGTAATGAAAATCACTGTGCATGACATTCTTATATCTGTTTTTAAAAATCGAAGAAGAAAAGCAATATATTTTAAATGGATCCTCAAACACCATGTAGTCCTTGTGCTTAATACCAAAAACGTTTTCTTGTGTTTCTAAGGCTCTGGTTATATTGATGTGTGACATTAATTTTCAATAAAATTTTGCATCTTGGTTTATCTTGCTACTTTTCTTTGGCTAGATGGCTTTCAGTAGGCCTTTTCAACATCTGCTCATGTGATGGAATAGCTTGGTTGAAACTAGTATGGGTACAAAGAAAAATGCTTTTGTTTACTGTTTTATTCCCTTGAACTTGATTGTGTTAATCTTGACTCTTATGAGTATGAATAAGAGTGGAGTCCCTAAGCTATACATTCAAGTATACATTTGTTTTGTAAAGTGTTTTCTAAAGCTTTGGGTTGGCTTGTGTTTGATTGTTTTTTGTTTTTCTTTTATCCCCGAAGTATTTTGTAGTTTCCTAATTAGCTTTGCTGAGATCACTGTTGGTGGTAGAGAAGGCAGAGATAGGCCCACTACTGACCTCAAACAATGCAATGCAGTCTCTTTTGGGAAGCCTTTGTTGATTTGATTTGGAATTTCGCTGTGTTCATTGACCTCCTCACTTGTGTAGACCGTGTAGATTTTGCCATAAGAGACTCTTCAGGTGTGTATTAACTTCAGCTAAAGCTCAGTTAAGATAAGTGCCTGAACCCTTGAAGTAGAAATACTCGTTGGTCCTAAATCCAGAAGCCTCTTAGGCTAGGGGTTGGTGTCAGCCTGACTTGAATTTCATGGCTGGCCTCAACTTTCATAATTGGGGAATTGGAACCTGAGATCTGAATCATTCCCTTCACCCTGAAAAGTTGGGTCTGACTTCATGGCTCGGTTTCACTTCCCCTTGGGAGTTGCTGCCATTGTTAATATTAATTTGTGAAGCTTCTTGTGCTTTCCACTTCCTTGAGTCTGTGAAGTTTGCTGGATCTTGTCCTGCATCTTCACTGCCAAAGGACAGTTCACACCCTCCTGTACCTCCTGTAATTGTGTAATTAGGTAACATTTCTTCAGGGCCTTAGATACTCTAGCCTGTTAGCATAGATGTTTTCTCCACCCAACACTGCAAGTCTTGAAAGTGCAGGAAGCTGGAGACAATGTAATTGTATGGAACTTGACCTTGAGTGCTGAAGGTTTTAATGAATTACCTAGGAATAAGCCTTTTCTTTCCTTTTACACTTTGCTTATTTGGAGTAATAATTATTCTATTTGCATAGAAGGAAAGCCAGTTCCCAGGAATTGGTGTAACCAGTTATACCCAGATGGGAACAAGTTTCCCAATGGGAAGTAAGATGGGAATGTGCCCTTGGACATTCACCCGGGAGTCAGTGTGATAGGAGTGCTGGACAACCCTCTGCTCTGCAGAGTGACCATGGCTTGCAGATACTTGTGCCTGGGAAGCATGGGGAAGCAGGCACGTTTCCCAAACCTCTGCCCAGTCCTACAAATGCCCCTGGTGTCAGAGAGAGAAAAACCTGCTCCCTTGTGGCATGGCAGTGCTGTGCCAATTGTGCTGTTGGACCAGCTTTAATGATAATTTTCTGCATATCCCACGTAAGACCCCACTCCAGATGGGATGCCACAGCCGTAACTCGATCTGGGAGCTGGGCTGCCGTTCAGAAGCAGCCCGGTCTTGGCGGTCGGGATCGCTTAGATGGCAGGACTGCAGCTGGGACCCTCGGGGCTGGGCAGCAGGGAGCTCCGGCAAGCCTCTCTGGCCCACTCTGTGAATATGCTGGGTGGAGTTTGGGGCTGCATGGACTTGAGGGAGGCTAGTGCTGTTGTCAGGTGCTAGTAGGAACCTGATCCTCTTTGCAAGCAGCCTGCAGGGTTTGGATACCAGGTTTGCCTTAGCACCAGCAAAAGCTGCCTGTCAGCATCCCAGGCAGCTCTGACCATCTCAGCAGTGGTCCCTAAAGTGCACGGAATCTGTCTTGAGCAAAGAGCCTCTGGCTGTTACATATACACCTGCAAACAGCCTATTTATATGAATAACTAGGAATTCCAGAAAAAACAAGGTGGTAAGTGTGACTTGATCTGAAAATGGTTTCTGCAGTCAGGTTTTAGGGGTGTTTAGGGTGGTTTGAGATGTTGTTGTTCTTATGAAAAAGTCTTTGACCACAAGGAGAGTTTAGCTTAAAAATACTCTTCAAATCTTGGCAGGTGTTTGCTGGCTTTCCATATGTTCTTTTCAACTGAAAAACTTGTGTAGACAATTCTCTAAATAAAAAGTTGCAGCCAAAAATTAAGCTTTCCTTTTTTTGGTATTTCACTTTTTTTAAGTACTGAGAGTATCTGGGAAACTTATTTCCTGTTGACTCATTCTCCAGTGATCTTTATCTGTGATGCTCCTGTGGTGTCAGTGATTTTACTGGCCATGTGGCCCCTTGGGTGCACACTGAGCAACCAGCTGCTGTGATCCCTGTCCTAACATCTCCTTGGTTTGCAGGACCTCCATGCAGTCGCAGTCCTCCTACGGTTCCAGCTCTCCACCACTCAGCAAAATGAACAGCATGAACAAGCTGCCCTCGGTCAGCCAGCTCATCAACCCCCAGCAGCGCAATGCCCTGACCCCAACCACCATCCCCGACAGCATGGGAACCAACAGTAAGAAACTCTTGTTCCTTCTTCTCCTGTTCCCTGTGTGCTCCCTGCTAGTCTGGGCAAGGCGACTTGGCATCTCCAAGTGGCTACTGTTAAGCTGGAGAGCCTGGAGTCATTCGCTGTGAACCTGTGGAGCCAAATAAATATTGCTCGCTGGCGTGCCACGGGGCAAGGCTTCAGCATCCTGCTCAGAGCCTCACAGGGTGAATAGAGCTGCTTCTTGCTGCAGATCTAGCTGGCTTTCAAGATTTGTTTCTTCTTCCTTTCCCAGCAGAGGAGATGCAAATGTTGGCACCATTTTTTTTCCTTCAGTTCAATTAAGACAGTTCTTAATTTCAAAGGAAACATCTCACAGCTCTGTTCCTCCTGGCTGCTGCTGTGTGCTCAGCAGCCCCGTAAATCCAGCATGACAGACATGGTTCTGGGGGCTGAGTTTTGTTGAGGCTATTTTGTTGGTGTTTTGTTTTTTAATTTATTTCAAAACAGCTGGACTCTTGCCCACACCTGTTGCTGATCCCCCTCTGGTGCTCTTGCTGTCTCTGAAAACAAAGCTGTTTGGCTGCTGTATTAGGTTACTCTGCTGGCTCTGTCCTGCTCCTCTCCTGTGGCAGGGCAAGCCAGGGTTTCTATCCAGCCTGTCTGGGAGGGAAGGTGACGTGAGTGGCACTTTATCCTGTGAGGGGAGAGCTCCAGAAGGACTGTGTGTCATCTGGTCCTCGGCCCAGTCTGAAACTTCTCATGCGCTTGCCCTGTGCAGGGCTTTACAGGGGATTTCAGGCTGCTTCAGCGGCGGGTGCTGTCCTTGGGCGCCTTGCTGGGGGCAAAGCTGGGGTCTGGGCATGCCTGGGTAACAATGTGCTCCTCCTTCTTCTCTCCTCCAGTTCCCATGATGGGCACCCACATGGCCATGACCGGTGACATGAATGGCCTCAGCCCCACGCAGGCGCTGCCTCCTCCCCTCTCCATGCCTTCAACGTCCCACTGCACCCCCCCTCCTCCATACCCCTCAGACTGCAGCATCGTCAGGTGAGCGGGAGCAGGCTGCCTGGCACATTTACCACACCAAGGGAGCAGAGCCCTTGGCTCAGGAGCCTGAATGATCCTGGAGCAGTGGATCCGACTGGGCCCTTGGCAGTCCTGACGCTGGCACCCTCTGGGCACTGAGCCTCAAATCCCCATCTCTGAGCAGCTGAGAGAAACAGGGACTTTAGGACTGCAAGAAAGCCAAGGGATGCAGCATGTGTTGGACTGGTGGAGTTTGAGGGTGCCAGGCAGTCTTGGAAACATTTCTTGTTTTTCTTGTTTCCCCTTTAGCCGATTGACAAGCCATGGCTGGGGTCACAACCCCCTCTGCCCTTTGTGAGGTCAAACCAGCTGAAAGATGCTGCCCATAAATCAGGAATGCTTCATACTTAGGGAGGAATGTGCTGATTGGAAGTGCATGATGTGTCTGAGCCCCAGACCCCATGCCTTGCTGAAGCCCTCTGTGCATGCACCAGGCTGCTGTGGGCTCAGCCACCTTCTGGGTGACATGACCTGGCAGGAGGGTCTGTTTGAGCCCTCCTGCCTCAAGACCCAGGCTGTGCAGCACTGGCTCTTGACTAAGGCAGGATGCTGCCATGAGGGCTGTCTGCTGGGTGCTGAGCTGAAGGACTCCCTCGGTTGTTTGATGTGGCAGCAAAGTGGCTTGCTGGCCTGGGATGTCTTGGAGGAGGTCAAGCCAAGGGTGAAAGCTTTGTTTCCTGTTGCTGCAGATTGGCTGAGTGTTTGGTTTTTCTGTGGTTTGGGCTGTTGCAGCCAGGGTGATCCTATTTTCTCTCTCCTTCCTTCCTTCCTCCTCTGCAGCTTCTTAGCGAGGTTGGGCTGCTCATCCTGTGTGGATTATTTCACGACCCAGGGGCTGACCACCATCTATCAGATTGAGCATTACTCCATGGATGTAAGTAACTCCTCACCGTTTCCTTTGTTTGCACTCTTGGCCCTGCTTTAGGAACAGGTCAGAAATCCAGACGCATTATACTTTTATTTTTACATTATTAGTTTGATTTAAGGCTGTTGCACAAAGAGAAGAGATGTTGTGAGGTGAAGAGAGGCTGGACTTGGGGCCAGCACTGTAACTGCCTTGCCTGGCACAGAGAAAGTGTCTCCCCTTCCCCAGCTCACTCTGTCTGAGCCCCCGAAGTGGCCCCAGCCCACGCGCCTGTTAATTCTGCAAGGCTCGGTTTCAGTTTACACCTCACTCGCCTGCAGACAAGTGGGCTGTCCAGAAGTGATCTGCATTTTTCCCTCCCTGCTTCTGTTTTCTGGCCTTACCTTAATCATCTTCCCTTGCCACTGGCATCTCATCCCTGTTTTACTTTTACTTTTTTACTCTTGCATGGCTTTTGCTGTAGGGTTGCTGCTTCCTCTCTAGAGCCATTGCTCTCTTCTGAGCTGGCTGTCCCATTTTTTTTTCCCCAAGACTTTGGGAGACTGTGGTGCTTCTGCTCCCTAGCGTGGGCTGCCTTCCTTCTGCTGCTGCTCTAATTAGAAAAGCTGACCCAAATTAACTGAAGTTGGTTGCTAATTTTTTCAGAAGCTACTGTGTATCCCAGAATTTAGGTAATGCAATCCTCAGGTTTTGCACCAGAAATAACGGGCCCTCAAAGTAAAAGTTTTCTAAGGTTATGTGTCTGTTCTTAAATTTGGTTATGTTCAAGTAATTAACACAGTTCCTACAGAGTCACACCCAGACCTTTGAATACTGGAGCTCAGGTTTGGGTTCTAAAATCCTTTTGCAGGCTTTGAAATAAACGTGGAAATTTTCAAAGCCATTGACCTCCAGCAGCCCAGCATTCCCCACCACTGGCAGCCAGCAGATCTCCCTGAGGTTGCCTTGGAGGCCTTGCAGTCCAGTTAAGCTTCTAGCTTTAGGTCACACCTCTTATGCATGAATGAGTGTTTTGTGCAACTTAGAAATAGACTTTGTGCCTTCAAAACAGGCCATTGCTGCCTCATTGCCATACATGCCTGTTCCAGAGTGAACCACCGCTTCCAGGATTAGTGGCTTGTCTTCTGCGGTGTGGCCACCTGGATTTTAGCAGCTTTGGTGGTCCTTGGTGGCCCAGAGGTTGTGTTCACTCCTGTGTCCAGCTTGCCCTGGGATTGCCCTGCTAAGCCCTGCACCTTGCCTTGCAGGATCTGGTGAGCCTCAAGATCCCGGAGCAGTTCCGCCATGCCATCTGGAAGGGCATCCTGGACCACCGGCAGCTCCATGACTTCTCCTCCCCTCCCCACCTGCTGCGCACCCCCAGCGGCGCCTCCACGGTGAGCGTGGGCTCGAGCGAGACGCGCGGGGAGCGGGTCATCGACGCCGTGCGCTTCACGCTGCGGCAAACCATCTCCTTCCCGCCCCGCGACGAGTGGAACGACTTCAACTTCGACATGGATGCCCGGCGCAACAAACAGCAACGCATCAAAGAGGAAGGGGAGTGAGACCCTCGGGCCCCCCTCCACCCCGCCTCGGCCACGAACTGCTCAGCCCTTCATTTGTCTTCCTTCTGCTTGGTACTGCACCCCTGGACGAAGGGTGGAGGGAGCCTTCTCGCTCACTCCTGCTAGGTCATGCCCTCGGTGCTGTCTAGGTCATCCTCCTGGACTGTAACCTCCACCCCAGCTCTTGTGAGGGGAAGAGCTGAGTGAAGGGGGAAGGCGGGTGGTATTTCCTTGAAAACCATTGACCTTCTTGAGAAGGCCAACTTTTGTGTTTTCCTTTGGGGAGAGGGCTTCTTTTCTTGACTTTTGAATCTTCACACACCTTGTGGGTGCCCTGACCTGCAAACTTGTTTCTCTCACCCAGTGATTCCACTTTGAAAAGCAGGAAGGTTAAAATAAAATTCTAAAAAGCCAAAAAAAAAAAAAAAAAAAAAAACCCAAACAACACAACAACCAAAAAAACCCCAAGCAACCAAACCAAATGCAAAAAACCCAAAGCAATCCCACCCTGAACTGACAGTTTATCTGAAAAATAAATGGGAATCGGTCTGCTGAACGTTGCACTTAAACAGCCTCTTCCCGTGGAGCTGAGTGCTCTGTTCATGTGTAATATTCTCCAGCGGAGACAGCACGTGCACTTTGCTGGGCAGGCCAGCGCTTACAGCACCTCCATCCTACTTTTTCCTTTTCCCTTGCCTTCTCTGGAAAAACCAAGCCTGCTGTCTCTTCTTGTTTTGGATATACATCCGTATGTGTGTCCCCGTTCGCCCCTTTCAGGCTCGGAATGTAAATAAAGCTACTGGTCACTCTTGAACTCTGCCCCCACCCAACCTTTAACCATGCTGTAGTACTACTGACATTGAAGCTATAGAATTAGGCTTTGCCACACATGCAGCCTGGCTAGTTTAGCATAAGGATTTGCCCACCTAGCCTCCACTTAAGTGGAGGAGCAAGAGCTGCACACTGGTTTGTAGGGCTTCAGCTATCCCAAACTCAGACAATCTTTTGTTTGGCTAGATTGGTTTCCTCCCAAGTAAAGTAGACCTGTCTTTAGATATATCTGTAATAGGAGCCTGTCGTGTTTGTTGCTATAGGTTAAGTGACAAGCAACTAGAAGTGGAGACTGGAGAAATAAGTGCCGAATGCCTTGAAACAAGGACCAGTTCCTGGTACTATGAGTGTTGTTACTGCAAAAAGCCATGTTTACATGAGAAATTTACTTTTCTCTGTTTTTTATTCACGGTTCTACTACAGTTGTGCTCTGAGGCATTTCCTCTGACTGCCAGTGGTCCTGTGGACAAATAAGTGAACAGTATGTGTTTTGTCATTTTTATTGGCCAAGGCAGGGAGACTCTTAAGAGATGCAAAACAAACCTAAGCTGAGGAGCAAGGCTCAGCACAGCTGCTTTCAAGTCGGCTTGCTCTTTTTTAACAGTAAGCCTGACTCTTTTTTTTTTTTTTTTTTTTTTTTTTTGGCGGAGCAAAGATGAAAAAAGCAGCTTAAATGACTTGTTATCCTACCTTGCTGCAGCTGAATATTCTTGTTTCAATGCAGTGGCTGTTTTGTGGGCCCTGCTCTGTGCCAGGTATTTCATTTAAGTCCAGTATGGTTAGCGTCCTCCATCTGTCTGTTGCGCCAGGTCTGTGTTGCATTCAAAGACTGCCTTTTGGTAGCTGTGCAAGCCTGTTTTGGTTAGCTATAAATGGTAATGCCAGATGGTTACACTGTAAAGTCTGTATATAAATATTTTTTTGTATGTGTAATTTTTTGTTTTCCTACATCATAACATGACAATTTTTATTTCTTCTTGGGCTACTGGGACTGACAGAACCACAATAAAACGTTGTTGTTTGTTTTTCTGTTTTTTAATTATTATTTTTATGCAGAATGCTTGCAGTTACAAATCGTGTAACAAACAACTAGTCACTGGATGAATATATTTGTATTTTTCATACTGAGATTACTGTGTTACTTTGCAGTTGAGTGGGGAGGGGGCAGGTATTGAAAGCCTGGTTTATCATTTTATTTTGTAACACTTCAAAGAGCAGTGTCCTAGATTTCAAAGTATTTAACGTGCTCAGTGTGAGAACTTACTATATCTCTTTATTTTTTTTTCTATATGGTACAAAAGAAGCGAGTCATTCTGCTCTTGACTTGATGCAATGATTAATTCAGCAGGGTGATGTTAGTGTGGGGAAAGTGTTAGTGCAGATACTTTACAAATCCCTGGAGGTGAATTAGGCTGCGTCCTTCTGAGCTGCTTCAGTACTGTACATACATTGATGCAAAAGACAGGGTCATTTTTAGGAACTAGGGAGCTTCTGACTATAAGGGTTAATGCAGTTAATGCTGTGCTCAGAATCTGGGTATAAGCACTTCAAGATCTGCTTTTCAACTCAGCGGCGAGATGGAGCTTTTCTGCTGCATCACTAATGATTAAAATATATGCTGTGAAAACCTCTTTCTACTGTGTGCCACTATGGAGCCCACTTCTGTTTAACTGGAATCTTCAAGTGAGTTTGAACTGCTGTAGCTTTTACCCTCCCATGTAGAGCTGTGATTTTGTTCTGTTTTGTTTTGATGCGTCAAAGTGTTATGGCTTAATTGAGCTGAGAATCTGCCAATGCTTGTAGCAATGACAATGTTGCCTGCACCAAGACCTCTGTGTGTTTTGGAACACCTTGTTGTTGAAGTGAATGAAAATAAAAGCCAAAACTGGAAATGACACTGAATTCCCAAACTTCTTTTCCTCCTTGTGCGCCGCCTTGGAAATGAGCAGGAGTGCTGCTATGTTCTCTCAGCAGCTGGGACTTAGTGTCACCTTTGCCCATGGGTGCAGTTTTCTGTCCCCACAGAATCTGTGTCGTGAGGGTGTGTTCCAAGGTGCCATCACGCATCCATCTGCTGCCTTTCTGAGAGATGCAGCAGGTCAGCTCCATGAGCCTCTTGCTGGACTGCAAAGTTTTCAGCCTTTGGCATGGCCATTTTTTGCCCTTTCATCAGATTTCCTTATTTTGTTTCTGAGCAGGGCACCAGGTAGTGCCCCACGTTCCATGTCCTGGAGGGATGGAGTGTATGCTTGGAGCAGGCAGGGTCAGGGCTGCCCTTTGATGTCCACACTTGGGAAGCAGCCTTGCACCAGAGACTTTGTGCGTCACCCTCTGCATCCTCTCCCCTAGCACAGCCATTTCCTTCTCCTTTGCATCTCAGTTCTTCTTCCAAGGATTTGAAGTAAGAGCAGCTCAGCCAGTGGGGTGGCTGTCCTGAAGGGGATGGGAGTGGCCTCCATCAGCTGGGGAGTTCATTCTGTCCATGGACCACCCCATTAACAGCCCATGTTCATCAGTGGTTTCTGTCAGGGGCCCCATGGCTGTGTCTTACAGTTCTTATGGGTTATGGTTGGGGGAGGATGCTTAGGAATGGGGAGAGTCAGAAGAAAACCCCACAAAGGTCTTAGAAGAAGAGGCTGGCCTAAATTCCCTTGGGAGCTGGTTTAATTCAGGTAGGGAATGCCCACCTGATTTCTTTGGTTCTGACCGCTGTTGCTTTTCCTTTTTCCCAAATGATGAGAGAAGTAGTTGACTCCAGGTACCAATATCCAGAGGTATCAGTACCTTTGGCAGCTGCGGATTGCCTGAATGTGGTGTTTAGTATGCTGTTCTCAAAAGAAAGAAGTGCTGCTAGAACAGCTGTGAGAATTTGCTGTTTCAGCTGGTGGACTCTGCCTCTAGATGAACAAATTGGATCAGATAAAACAAGATTTCAGTTTCCATTAAACAGGTAGGCTTGAGATATGGTTGCAGTTTCTGACTGCCATGATCCACTGCTGAAGTGGGGAACCTCTGCATTGCTTAGGTTACAGCAAGGGTTTCAGTGCTGAGGAATCCCAAGCTGGTGCTCTCCCTTTTGCTCTCCACCCATACCCATTGGAATTTTGTCTTTGGATATTGGGATGCTTTGTATGCAGGCACGAAGTTTTCAGGGAAGGGATCCATTACAAGCTTCCAGCTGTGTTTTGCAAGCCTGGGTGGACCTCTGAGGACGTGCGTGCCCTTCTCTGCTGTTAGTCCTAAGCGTGCTGAAGCTAGCAGTCCCCTGGAATGAAACTTACCGGGACACAAGAAAACTTGGCAAGCACCTGAGTGGGGCCTGGGGAGGGTGTCTTACTCATAATGTTCTTCCTGTTCTGTTGCAGTCAGGTTCTCTGCAACCTTCCCGAAGACAGTGGTGCCCATGGAAAGAAATAGGGAAATGGTCTTTGCATAGTTGTTTCAGAGATGTTTATTTCCAGCCTCGCGTGGCTGCAAGGCTGGACACAAAGACTCGTGCACAAAGACTGAAGACTCATGAGAAAACCAACCTAAAGTGGAGAGTTCTCAGGGTGGGGGGACATTCAAAATGGCCAATAAGAGAAGCAGGACCCAGGTACATTAGCATCAGTAGAGGGAAACCCCGTGTCCAGGGCATGCTTCCACCCCAGGGTCCTTTTTCCCGGGCTGAGGGGGGGAGCCCCCCAGGAGGGGAACCTCCACACTGTCCCGTGTGCCTTAGAGACACCCCTTCCTGACAGCAAAGCCACTGCCTGTGCCGTGGGGGAAGGATTGCAGGACCTGGCCGCCCACTCTGCCTCTTCCCAAGTCGTTTCTCCATAGGAAAACCATGTGGGCAGCCCAGCCCTAGCATCGAGTCAGAGCTTGGGCTGTTTGCCCTCCTGATTTACTGAGCCGTAGTTTAACTCTTGTCATGTGCTGTGTGGGGAGCAGTGAGGAGCCGTGGCGGGCCCTGCAGAGCTGCCCTGCCTGGTGCCCTGTGGGCTGTGCCTGTGCCAGGCAGGTTTGGCAAACAGCTGCGTCTGCCTGCCAGGCTCCAGCCCGTGGTTTCTGGGTCCTGAGTTGTTTTGCTTCTCTGTGACCCATGGCAGAATTGTCTTCCTGAGCACACAGCAAAATCTGGAGGCTGGAGTTTTGGAGCCTTACTGTTGATACTTGGATACACTGGCCATGAAGGTCAAATGAACAGGAAGGAAGATAATAGTTATGCTCTGTTGGCAAGGTCTGGCTGTGGCTTTCTCCCAGCTTGCTTCCCTAAAATGAAGGAGCCAAAAATTTATTCAGAGGTGTATGGCAGTTGTCCTTTGCTAGAACTTTGCTATCCTGATCTGGTCCCCATCAACTAATATATGCCCAGCCTCTAACTATGTATGGATTCCTTCCCACAAGGTCTTAACATCAGTGCTGTGAAACCAGCTGGTTTTAGACTTGTATGCATTGCTGTTAGTAGGTGCCTTTAATTCAGTGAGGAGTCAGAGCCCCTCTGCACCCAATTTCTCTGCCTGTGGATGTTGCAGGGCTGCCCATCACAGCCATGCCTGCTGCTGGGTGAGTGTGGCTGTGGGCTTCCTTGGCTCAAACTGGTCAAAGTTCTTTTTTTGGGGTGTTGGGGGGATTAACTGGTTTTGGGAATATGTTTTTACTTCCTTGCAAACACTCCTAGTGTTATATGTTTTATTCTTAGGAACATCAGCTCTGCCTTCATTAAATGAGCCAGGTGCCTGGGGCCACAGGTGAATAAAGGAAAGACTTGATGGGATTAGGGAGCAGGAGATGCAGGATTTGGGGCAGGACGAGGAGCCTGCTGCTACAGGTCCAGGGCATGGATGAGTGCCAAGGGGCATCACTGGGGGTGGTATACAGTGGTTGTGTGCCTGTAGCGTTGAAGCCAAGGCCCGAAGGGTCCCTACTACACCTGAGGACACTGATGGTGCCCAGTGTGCTTCTGCCTTGGTGACTGCAGTCACAGCAGTGCCATTCCTCACCCTGCTGGACAACTGGATTTCAATTTGAGTGCTCTAACAGTGTTTGGTGAGGGTCTCCATACACCATTCAGCTCATTTTCTCGCTGCTGTTGCAGTGCACTGCCCTTTGCCTTTGTGGTAATGTGGGCACAGCAGCCAGTGGCTTTTGGGCTGTGCCATTTCCCTAGATGATGGGGATACGTGCTCCAACAGGAGGTGTGTGCCTGCTGGCACGCTCAGCAATTACTCACCAGCAGCTGGGCTGATACCAACCATTACAGCATGCAAGGGAGATGCTTACATTGTCTCTCCCAACAGCCTAGGGTAGGAGATTAGGCTCCCTGCATCATCAGTGGCAAGAAAGTCCCTGGGGAGCCATTCAGAGCATATTAGATTCCCACTCTGAATCATGCCCTGGAAGATGTGGTCTCATTATTGCCTGCATCAAGGCCAAGGGAAAACTAAGCTTGTTTGTTAATATTTAGCAGGGTGGCTCTGTCTGTACAATCAGCTTTGCTGAGTTCCTAAACCTTGTGGCTGCGCTGCAGGAGACACTGTCATGGCACAACTGTGTGCAGCAAAGAAACTGGTGCATGGCTGAAGGGAAAAGGGGGAAAATGAAACAAATCAGCAGGCCTGGGGAAGAGATGGTGCTTTTCCTCTTCTGTTCAACTGCCAGCCGTCTCAAAATGAGTGTCTAGGAGCAGTCAAAAAAAANCTGCGCGTCCCCCCCGGCCACCTCCTGTGCTCACAGCGTGGGCACGAGCTTACAAACCCGCCTCTTCTCACCCCCTGCACCCCACGTGCAAGGGCAGCAGCAGCAACTCCTGTTTGTTTATTTTGCATGGGTGGAACAAGAAAGTGACTTGGTGTTCCAGAACAAATCTTCCTGCAGCTGCCTCTTGGGAAACTACTGCCGTCCTGCCCCTTGCCGTGTACACAGGGGATCCCCAGTGTTGTGCCCATACCAACCCACACCGGCACAAATGAGAAATTCAGAAGATGAAGACCAAATCANTGAGACCCGGGGAGATGGGGCTGCACAGCAGCCAGGACGCTCCCGTGCGCACCGCCCCCCGCCCGCCCGCGGAGGTTCCGTGTCCGGGGCTCTGCGGGGCCGGGGTCGCTGCGGGAGGGACGAGCCCGAGGCGCTGCCGGGCAGCCGCTGCCCCCTGGCGGCCGCGCTCGGCACCGCAGCCCCGGCGCGGCGTGCGGGGCTCCGCTCCAGCCCCGGGAGAGCTGCGCGTCCCCCCCGGCCACCTCCTGTGCTCACAGCGTGGGCACGAGCTTACAAACCCGCCTCTTCTCACCCCCTGCACCCCACGTGCAAGGGCAGCAGCAGCAACTCCTGTTTGTTTATTTTGCATGGGTGGAACAAGAAAGTGACTTGGTGTTCCAGAACAAATCTTCCTGCAGCTGCCTCTTGGGAAACTACTGCCGTCCTGCCCCTTGCCGTGTACACAGGGGATCCCCAGTGTTGTGCCCATACCAACCCACACCGGCACAAATGAGAAATTCAGAAGATGAAGACCAAATCCCATCACCTGCCAAACCAGGAGAGATGGCTACTCTCACCCCAGGTAGCTCTCGGGTGCAAGAATCCCTAAGCTGTGCCCTCGATTGGTGAACCTCGGCCCGGAGATGCCTTCAGAGCCAGAGCCTGCCCACCCCAGGAGGCACACTGGAGGCAGCAGCCCTGCATGAGTACCCCGTGCTGCAACACCCTACAGCCAAAGCCAGTGTGCCCCAGCGCCCCAGCACCGTGCGTGCCCTGCCCGAGGGCAGGAGAGGTGCTCCACCTTCCCTTCACGCACACACAGAGAGCCTTGGCTGCAGAAGTCTTCCCTGCCAGAGCGATACACATCGCTTCTTCCAGCTGAGAAAATACCACCGGGTATTTTGCAGAGCGCGCACGCCGCAGCCAGGAACTCCCACAGCAGCACCTGGCTGGAGGAGCAGCGGCGGCCGGCACAGCTCCCACGGCAGCCAGCTCAGCCAGTCTGGGTGGGGACCCCGGCACCCCGCCAGAGCCGCGGCTCCCGGCTCCCCGTGTGCACCTGTGCGGCTCCAGGCTGCTGCTGCCCAGGGGCTCCCCCCGGGGCTGCTGGCCCGGCGGCTGTGAGCTGGCTGCGGCTCAGTTTGATGGTGCATCTTTTCAAAACTCACCCTGGCACACGTGTGTCCTGCTCCGGGGAGGCCAAATGTGAGAAGAGCCCCCAGCACTGGGCGGGCACCCGCTGCAGCTCGGGGCTGTGCCATGGAGACGGTGTGCAGCCCCCGGGGGGAAGCTGGGGAGCTGGAGAGGATGGCACCCACCTTGGCTGGCAGGCGGAGAGCGGTGCTGTGCTGGCAGCCACGGGCAGTGCCTCTGTGGGGCCACCTCTGCTCGGCAGCGAGCCACCCCCACTGCTCACCCCCGCCTCGCTCTCCAGGTCCCAGCACAGCTTTCCTGGCTGGGGTCTCATGTTCTGCAGGGAGCCCAAGCCACTCATTTGCACTCAAAGGTGTGGGCACCTGAGGCTCAGCTCTCAAGTGTGCACAGGCGTTTTTCAGGCACTTCTGTTCAGGTGTTCAGCATTCAGCCCAGCTGTCTCCAGGCTTTACCTGCACTTCCCTCCTCCCATCAGCAGCACCAACATGAAGCTGGGCAGGAGCAGGTCTGAAGAGGAAGGTGTTGGGGTGGCCCCTTGGAAGGGATTTTCAGCTCTCTCCTAGAACAGTGAACTCTGGCAAGGTTTTTCCCAGTTTTCTAGGAGAACCTCGGATGTCCTCCAGTTTTTCCTGAGCTTCCTAGGTGGAGCCCCAGGAAATCTGCTGACTTCTTCCTGTTTTCTTCCTGATATTGTTTTCATTTGTTGACTGGTTCTTTTTTATTTTTGTTTTGTTTTCCCAAATCTCTTTGTAAGCCTCTGATTAATTCAGCTTCTGATTCCTTGGCAGTCGCCTCTGGAGACAACACTGAAGATTCCTACGTGTCATCCATCTTCTTCTTGGCTGCATAGCCCTGTGCTGGAATTGGGTAAGAAATGTTACAACAGACCCTAGTACACTGTAGCAGGGATGTTAGGAAATAAAATATTGCACAGTGCTGCGTGAAAAACTCTTTGATTAATTAAAGGCGTGGGCGGCTACACAATTGCATCAAATTATCCACACACCGTGGCGAAATGCGAGATAAAGGCATTGATTTCTTATTCCAAGGACACGGTCAAGCAGCCCATGCTGAGCCTGCAGAGAGCCGCCAGCCCGAATGTGAACAAGAGTATTTTCATGGAGATGTTTTCCACAGAAACAGGAGGTAATGGATCGCCTCCTGTCAATGCTGTGCCTAGAGGGTGCTGCAATGCCCGTGTGTAAGAAACCTGGCCCCGAAGCAGTGCCGAGCCCTCTCCTCAGGGCAGTATTTGGCCTCTCAAGGCTGATGCTGTGCGAATACCCAGCCCTGAGCACTGGCATGTGGGAGCCAGTCCTCTGCCTCTGGTCTGAGCCACAAACCCACCACATCCTTTGAAAATCCTGAGTAGGGCTTCCCTTAGCTGGAGGAGCAGCCTGTGGTGGTTCCTGCCTGCCACTGAGGGTGGTTTGCCCTCCTTAGAGAAAAGTTTTATTCCAGCTTTAAGTGACTGGGTAGCAATACAGTTGTTTCTATTATGGTTTATATTTTAGTTTTTCCTGCTGCTTAATTAGTGATTGAACAGGAGGAAGTCAGTGTTTAGGAGCTATCAGCAGGCGGGATTGTGCTGTGCATTGGAGGTTAAGGGCTCACAGTAAAAACACCAAAACCACACACGAACTTGATTTTGCACAACTCTAACAGCAGTGACTCAGCTTACCCCGAAGAAGAGATGGCTGAACGTGTTCCACCTGGCCCAGAAGCTTATCATTTCACCCAAGGGTAAAATATTAGCAAGTAACCACTAAGCCAAGTACGTTACAGTCAGGCCATGGGCAGCAGCTGTCTCAGATGACTTTAGCCTTGCCTTGGAGGTGAGGAAATTGGACATGACTGAAAGCTCTGCCAGGGTTGCCAGCAGCCACACGAATATGGGCAGGTGAGGAGGTGAAGGCACCCTGGATCCTACACAGGCAGTGACCAGCTGCTGTCTGAAGAGGCCCCAGGAATCAGACAGCTGACAGAAATTGGATTTTTGTTTGTTTATTTGTTTGCTGTTGTTTTTGTATCAGTGCCCCCGAGGCCAGGAAGCAGAACAGAGATGTCAAGGTGTTTCACAGGAGGTAAAGCCCAGCAAGGGAATCTAGCTAGGAAGAAACTGTAGCTCTTGAGTCTCACATCTCCATTTGAAGTGAGGTGAGCTGGGCCCCAGGAGCACACAGGCTAACCCTTGCATGCCTAGGCCAGGGCATCTGGAATACCTTTGACAAGGTTCTCAGCTCTCTGGGACAGGCAAATCAAACCCAGTGAGGCTGCAGAAACGGATGCCCAAGACAAACATCTGTACTAATACAGGAAAATTTTCTAAGCCTGATTTTCTTCCCATTAATGCTGCTTGAGCTGGTTGTGAGCATCCCCACTTGTGAGTGAGAGAAGAGCAATGACGACTAGGGTGGCCAGGCACAACAGGGAGGGAAAAGGTCAGGGTGATGCTCCCAGAGCTGGCCTGTGTTCCCAGGCAGCACTCTGCCCTTCTCTCCCTCCTAGGTTAGAACAGGATGATCCTTCTGGTGCATTCATCCCTGTTTATACCAAGTGTGTCTGCAAGGCAGAGCTGCTCTCAGAGTGCCATGGCCTGGCAGCACGGTGACTAATGGCTTGCAGATCTACCGAAGGGAAAACAAAAAGTCCTGTTGGGTTTTCCCCAGAAGTTGCAGGCATTTAGAAGGAATTAGCAGCAGCCATGTAATTTCTTGGGAAGGGTGGAAGTGCTGGAAGCGAGATGCAGTTTGAAGGCAGCAGGGGAGAACCCAAGGCAGTGCCTGGGGTATGCAGCACTTGGGTCTCCCCAGGACTATTGCAGTGCTCACAGCAGGAGCAAATTGGGATTGCAGCTCTTCCCCATAGCCTGGAGCATGGGCTACCCAGCAGCAGCTTCTCACCTGGAAATTTTCTTTTGCTGCTAGGCCCATCACAAGAGCAGGAGAGATGTTTGTTATCTTTTGTCTGGTGGCGCCAGAAGTTGAGCAAGAGGAGTGGGAGGCTGGCTCCTGTATCCGTGCCATCCGGAGCTCCCACCTCATCCTGCTGGGTGGGGGACTCACAGGCTTGGTAGCATTCCTGGTAAGGTGTATTTCCCCTTTTATTTCAGTGTAATTAGCCTGAAAGGAGAGAAAGGATGTGGCACCTTCCACCTCAAGGGGAACTGCTAGAGACTCATTGGCAGGGTGCGGGCCGTGGCTGCAGGGGCAGCACCGCGGCAAACAGGGAGGGACGCGCACGGTGCCAGCTGAGCAGGGCGGGGTGTGTGCTCATCAGCCAGGATCTCTCACTCCCTGCAGCGCCTGGCTTTGGTGCAAGCACGTTTACCTTCCCCGCGGCCTCTCAGGAGGCTCCACAACGGTGGGCAAGCCCAAGCTGCCAGGAAGGCCCGGTGGCAGCACCGTGGGCTTGTGGCTGGCAGGGCGGACCTGGCAGGTTGCTGGGCACAGCAGAGCACAGCACATCATTTGCTCATGGCTGAACTTTTGGAAGATGCACGTGAACATCCGTCTCTTCATAGCCGTGAGCGAGATGGAAAAACCCTCCCGGGCTGCTCTGCTTGCAGAGATGCTGTGAAGGCTGTGTGAGTCCCCCGGGGAAGCACAGGGTGCAGCCAGGCTCCAGAGAAAGACCACATGCACTTCATCCCATCCCTAAGAGCCACTGTCGGGGACACATTTCGATGTGCGGGTGGGTATTCTGAAAGTGTTTGCTCAGAGCACCTCGGGGTGTCAACCACACATGGCTTAGGGCTTTCCCTGGGGACCTTCAGTGACAAACCCCTGCCCTGCAGCTGCGCTAAATGAGCCCAGAGATCACCCCCACTGCTGGGGAGTTCACAGCCTGTCCTATCTTCTCCCAGTGCCATGGGCTGCCCATATAAGAGATTTCATTTTTCCCTTGACCCTCTGGCCAGAAGAAGGAAGGAGGGGGTCACAAGACAGCTTTTCCCAGTGTGCTTAGTGGGGAAAAAAATGCTGTGGGAGGTGGCTGAGGGCTTTCCCCACCTAGACAGGGAGCCCGTCCACCCACACCCAGTTCTTCTGTTTGGAGGAGCCAGGCTGTGCCCTGATGCTGTAGGCAGGTAACTGTCACAGAGCAGATAGACATGAAACTGCTCAGCTTCTTCTGCCTCACCCAGGGCCAGAAGGGTTTTTTGAAAACAAAAATAAAGGGGAAAATACAGTCTCCACCCTTCCACCCATTTTGGCTGGCAAATCAAATAAAACAATCTCAGAGCTGGCACCACAGGAGCAATGAGTGCCAGCTCCCAGCCTCTCACATGAGGTGTTGAAATGAAAGGAGATGAACAAACAATCCCAGGGTGCCTGGGGACCACAAACTGGTTTTAAGATGCTGGTGGATTGTTTTTCCCTGTGTGGTGGTGGGAGCAGCCCCCCACAATCACCCCATGACTGGGCAACTGCCCCCTGTAGCAACTTGGTCACCCCTGGGCTCTGGGCACGCGTTGATGTGGCTCAGTGAGAAGGGCTTAGTGAGAAATGCAGGTCACCACAGATGATTTTTGTGGACATCCTGGCTTGGGGCAGTGCAGCCAGTGACAACAAGGTGAAGGGGACATCAGGCTCAGCGATCACCTCAGATGTGCCTGATGGTTGCAGGGAATCCTGCAAGGATAAACCAGGTGCCAAGGTGCCCCACAGCAGCTGGAGTTTCTGCCCTGGATGGATACATTTGGCCCATGCATGTTTGGTTGCTGTAACTAATACGAGTCTCTAAAATACAGGTGGGGGGGGGTTCAGTGGTTTTATGGACAAAATTCCCCTACTTAGGGCTATGTACTCTCAGAGGTGGCTCTGGGTTTGCCATGAACAGACCTTGTCATGGGTGCAATGAAGATTTTTTTCAAAACTTGTCAGGGGATTCACGTTCTCCTCTCTGTGGGGGGGAATCATAAGACAGCTTCCTCTCCCCCTTTGCTACAGTCCTGTTACAGCAGCGTGAGCAGCTGGGAGATGCTCTGCAGGGCAGTCACACTTCTTCACAGCTTCTGCCTCAACGCAGTCAGATCACCCACTCTCATTTCTTGCACTGGGGCCTCATCTCACCAGTAAAGTGGGGAAAAGCCATTTACCTGATACTTACAGCCGACATCAGTAGCAGAAGCCCTGCAAGGAGGGGATGTGACACTGGGCTGTGCTGGGATATCAGCAACACCCCTGGCACTGCCGGGATCAGGCCAGCCAGTCCGATGCAACAGTTTACCCCTGAGCTTAAGACCATTGCAAAAAAGCCATGTGTGATGGAAGGGTGGTTTCTCGTGGTGTTTTTCCCCGCGTGGCTCAGCTGTTGGGCTCGCACGCAAGGCCGGGCAGGAGCTGCTTATCAGCTCACCCCATCGTGGCAGCAGGCGATGGTGCACTGCCATCTCTGCTGCTAATCTCATTACAAATAAAGGAGGAGTAGAAGCTAAACTGAGCTCATATTAACTCCCCCCAGCCTGCCCTGCTCAGCTGCAGGAAATAACTACTAGAATTGTCACTCTTGTTATCCAAACCATCCCTGGAAACAATCATTAGCTGACTCGCTCCTTCGCCAAGTGTGGCCACTCACCAGCCAGCTCTGCCCACAGGGCCCCCACAGTGCCTGCTCCCACCATGGCTCCCACCAGGGCACACACTGCAGGCTCCTGCACTCGTGCTCTGCCACCACAGCCCCGCACGCTGCTGCCCGGCCGGACTGCTGCTGGGCCCCCTCTCCTGAAGTTCAGGGGTGCTTTCCACCAGAAACAAGGTGAGGATGGCCAGGCAGCTCTCCGAGTCACCTGTTTTGCTTTCTCAAGTTCCTCTAGTGTGCTGCACTTGTTTTTGGGGGGTTGGATGCTGGCCAGGAGGTTGGGACGTGCTGACATTTATGATTTTTGTTTTTCTGCGTAACAAAAGTTTTGCTAAATGAAAAGGAAACAAATTCAGTGCCAGCTTTCACTATGTGTTTTAAACAAGATAAAAACAATTCTGGGCTGGCCATGGTATCCTCTAGACCTGTGGAGACAGCAGTTTCCACTGGGGGGATGGTCAGGTGGCGCAGATGCTGCACTGGGCCCCCAGAGGGTACTGGGGAGCTCTGTGGCACTCAGTGACATCTCTTGGACCTGTTCACGTGGAGCCCCGGGCCCAAAGTGAAGGCAGGGCTGTGCTTGGGGTGAACAACAGTGCAGGATCTGACTGCATGGCTTCACTCCACTGGTGCTGGTGTGGAAATGGAGCGGTGGGAGGAGAAGCACACATCTACATGGGCCCATCCACACGTGGGGAACAGCACAGTGTCTTGGGACCTGGCCAGGGTCATACCCTAATGCACAGACAAGCAGGAACACTTTCCCCCAGGAAAAGGTGGCTCTTACAGTGGGGTGTGGGCATAAAGAGCAGTTGTGGAAACAAAAGACATACATACTTTTTTCCTCTTTTAATATAGTTCTTCCCCAAAGCAGGACTAGCCCATTTTTATCTCACTGCCAGCTGTTTTGTTCTTTTTTCCCCCAGGCTGGGCAAGGGTGTGGACAGGAGGAAACAGCCTTTTTTTTTTTTTAATGACAGTTTTTCATGGGAAGATGTTCAGCTGCCTGTGAGCGCTCAGGTTGGCTCTGCCCAGGTGTAAGCAGGAAGGATGAGCAGGGCTCAGTGCAAACTCCATCTCCTTGCTCTGCCCACATCTTTCCCTGTTGTTGTTGGAGACTGACTGTCCACATGGCCCTAAGTCTCCACAACAACACTGGCAAGGTTCAGTTGCTTAAAATTAATGCCTCAGAAAGTCTCTCAGGCTAATGCCCATGGAATGTCCAGGCTTCTTTAGACTGTAGCCACTGGACAACAAGAGCTTTAGGTATTTCAGCCTGGGTTATAGATTCAGCAACTTGTAAGTACCCACAAGTGTTATTTTCAGGGGATGTTTCAGGGGTGAGCTTTTGGCTGGGGAGAAGCTTTCAGCTGCCACTTGGAGTAAGACATTTACAGCCCAAGCGGGCTCAGCCTCAGGCTTTCTGCTGGGCTTTCTTGGAGGTTCTTTACTTACACAAGGTGTTTTCCATGCTCCTACCCTCTGCATGAAGCATCACGTGCCTTGCTGGGCTGTCATGACTCCTGTTAGCCACTGCTCCCCAAGCCTTGGTGCTTCTGCTGTCACTGGCTCTTCACACTCTGCTGCTTCACCCCTGACTGCAAAGTGCAATCTTGTCTTTGATGCAGGCATCATTTCATCTGTATTGTCCTGAAATACGACTGACGTCCCTTTGCTGAGGCATGCCTGTGGCACAGAGCAGGCTCCTGCACTGCCCCCACAACCTACAGCAGCTTTGTGTAAGGGGCAAGTGAACTTGGCTTGGGCCCACTTGGACAGCAAATCAAAACAAAACAAAACAAATCTTCTTGGTAGTAAAGGTCCCGTGGCCTGGAGTAACACCACGCAGGCTTCAGTTTCAAAACCACATCCACACCCAAACGCATGCACACACACACAGAACCACCTCAGTTGTTGTTTTAAATACTTTTAAATTCCATTACATTTCCTTTATGGGTAGTTGGTTTTTTTCCCTTGTTGACTGTCATAAATCAACACTGCTAATCCCACTCTCCTTGAATTATTGTTATTGGGAAGGGCACGGCAGAGTGCACAAGGAACGAAGGCACGGTTCAACCACCTCTATCTCCAAAAGGCTCCTGTTGCTGGCGATAGAGCTGGGGAATGCATAACACATGGCCAACCCTTAAGTGGGTTGTGCTTCCCTTTGGTGGCCAATCCTTGGCTAGAGGAGCTTGGAGCTGGCCTGGGAGCCATGAAGTGTGCTCTGGAATGCACATCAGCTTTGTGCTCAGTGCTGCGACTGCAGGCACTGCCTCCCTGCGCAGCTGCTTCGTGATGGGGCTTTGGGAAGCAGCAATTACCAGACTGGCAGGTCAAGAGAGGAGTAACAATGTGAACTGAAGTAGGAGGAAGCAAAAATCTAAGTGCACCGGGTTGTCCCTGGGGCATATTTGACCAAGGAGTGTATATGTTCAGTATTGTTGTCAGCTTTCTTTTCACAGGGATGAAGGTGCCCTGCAGGCACTCTGGATGTGACCCTGACAGCTCTGCCAGATGCCAGGCCCCTACATCAAATCTAAGAGTTAAAATTAATTTCTCAGAGTCCAAGCCACCTTGGTGGCAACCCATCCCACTTGGACACAAGAGACCCCAAGCCCTGTGTTGTCTTTTGGTGCATACCCCAAAGAGCTCTGCCACCTGCTCCTGTGAGGCTACAGGGTGCCAATAAACCTGGCACCCACCTCTGCTGCTGAAGCAGAAATACAAATCCACTTCTGAGCTAGACTTTGCCAGAGCAGAGAGCTGGAAAAACAAACAGAGAAAGTGCCTTTGACTCACTGCATTCCCATTTCCTGGCTCCAGCCTGGCTCAGGCTGCCAGCAGGTCTCACTGGCAGAGCAGTGCAGTGAACAGCTCGGCCCAGGCAGCCCAGAGTCTTTTCCCTTCTCGGGATTCAGGGGCCATGTTTGCAGCTGAGTCCCAAAATGTTGCATCCCCCTGCGGCTGCTCCATGGCTCTGCACCAAAGCTGTTCCACCCGAGGTGTCCGTGGCCCTGCACACCCCAGCGGGGCACAGGGGCCGCGCCTCCCTCTGCTCAGCAAGCTGCCTGAAGCATGCCCATGGTATGGAAGTCACTGCACAGGTGGATACAGAGCAGGGGAGATGGACAGAAGCCCCCACACACAATCCACACTCCTCCAGCATGGAGACGGGGCTCTGCTCTAAGGTCTAAGGCAGGAAACCCCAAAGGCACAGATACCATCATGAAGCAGACCCCAAATTCCCCAGTCTCTCCTTCTAATATTTGACTGAAGAAAGACAAAGACAGGCCCAGATGTGTTTAGTTTATTTTCCCTGGAGTTAGACACAGCTCTGGCTGACCACCACAGCAGCAAACAAACCATGACCTGTGCCAGCCCCTGCACCTCCTCGCAGGAGAAGCAGCTGGTGGGATGCCTGGGAGGGCGGGGGCTGCACCGAGGTGTGCTCTGCAGGATGCACTTGGGCAATGGCTGTTGGGGGATGGCAGCACAGACCCACACAGAAGGTGCAGCATTAGGAGTCAAGCCTTGGATGCAGCAGCGTGGTGCACGTGCAGGGACAATGAAATGGGTGTCAGCTCTCCAAACTGAACAGCTGCCCTCCCTTCCTTCCCCCCAGCTTCTCCTCTGGTTGTTTTGAAAAGGGGGAGGGGGTTAAGCATTTACAGAAGAGACACTTAAGCAAGGAAGGCTCTTTGAAGGCAGAGACCTGTGGGCAGTTCTTTGGGGAGCCAGCATGATGAATCTTTTCAACCGTCTTTGAGGAAGGGAGATAACCTCAAAGGAATAAGCAATGCTGGTGGCTCAGAAACACCCAGAGCTTTTTCCTCTGCAGATTCAGTATTGGAAGAAGTGCAGCAAATGACTCTTCCAGCATTTTCTAGGCGGCAACAGTGCCCTATTCACAGTCTGGACACTTGTTTTTCCAGATGCACGAAGTTCCTCTTTGTCTTGCCCAGGACCAGCTTTTGACGAGGTCTCTACAGGATAATCCTTGTCTACAGCCTTTGCAGCCAGTGACTGGATGGGAAGAGGGGGCTTTCTGAGCCTGGGAGGTTTGAATAGGAATAAGCTGCAGGAGCAAAGAGAAAAGACAGTTCTCTATGGCAGATTTTAAGTCCTGGGAATGCCAAAACTGGCAGAGGGGAGCAGAAAAGGACTGAAGAAAGAGGCAATGCAGCAGGGAGCTGAGCAAAGCTGCTCAAGGAGGTGAACTCCAGCAAAGGTCGCTGAAGTGTTTTTTTGGATACAGTGCAGCCTTGCAGTAATTTCAAGATTGCTAAAACCTGCCTTTTAGGAACTGCATTCCAGCAGCAGAAGCACCTGTTGAGTCAAAATAAAAGCTGTCCTTAGGCCTGGGACAGCAATTCTGTGACTCAGTGCCTGTTCTGATTGAGATGGGGCTGCTCTGATCCCACACACAAGACTAAATTTAATAGTTGGGGAGGGATGATTTACTGGCTTAGCAGCAGTTACTTGACTATTTGCAACAGCTGCTTTCACTGCAACAGGCTGGGTCAGAACCACTCTGAGCAAATAGATACTACCACACCACGAACATCTGCTGCTTCTGCACTGCCAGGATGGGAGGGTGCAGCCAGGACATCCAGAGTTCAGAGCTGCACCGTGACCATCCAACACCATGGGCACTTCCTAAGCTGCTTTGCAACAGGGACCTGGAAATTATGGCTACAAACTTTGGGTTCTACCAGGAGCAGACTGGGCTGGAAGCTCTAAGGATGCAGTGTGAAGCAGCATCCTTCATGTTCCCAGGCCTTTAGCAAGAGAAGGGACTGAATGTGAGTGACAGACCCTATTTCACCAGAGTCAGCTGCAAATCACATCCCTTCATGCCTGTGCACAGCTCATGCCCATGCTCAGCAGCTGATTTCCAGAAGCTCTGCTCAGAATCAATGCCCAAACACCAGCTTTGCATGGCTACAGAGGTATCTCCATTTTGCTAGGACTTGGGTTTTCCTTTGTTTTTCTCCTAAAAGGCATATTTCAAATGGTGAGGGACTGTCATTACTCCAGTTTTTGTGCTCCAGTTTCCCCTAAGAGGAGGCAGGAGGAGGAAGACTGGTGCATTAGGACACCTGAGACATTTCTCCAGCAGATGCTAAAGAGAAGCAGCTATTTTTGTTTGAGAAAGAAAAAAAATAGGTTCTCCAAGGGGGTAGAGTGGGCCTGAATGAGTCCTGAGAAGTGCTAGAGAAGAACAGGGAATGCTGGAAGCAGATTCAGCCCCACCAGGAGATGCTGGCACAGGGATGAGGGTTCCAGCAAAAGCTGTGCTAAACACAGAAGAGGCACTCCTGAAACTCCACAATCATATTAACCTGTTAATTTATACAGCATCTCTGTACAAAAATAGAAGGGTTCTAATAAGATTAACAATATTAAATAAATATTTAATAGAAAAAGTCTTTGGCCTATTTCATAGCTCATCCCTTGGGTTGATGTTCATTTCACTGGGTCCTAGATGCTCCTGGTCCAACATCGCAATCACTTCATCTGCTTGGATTCGTTCCTGCAAGAGGGGAAGGGAAGAAATGGTAACAGCAGAGCTTCAGTGCCTGCTCCAGCTAATTTGGTGAGGCTCAGGCTGCTGCGAGGATCCACAGCAAGGATTTTACCCCAGAACCAGCAGTGCAGGTGAGAGGATGGGGAGAGCCTGGGACTCAAGCTGGGGACTTGCTGGGCAAAATTAATGCAATCTCCTTCCACCTCGATATCTGATTCCCTCCTCCCTGCAGGGCTGCAGTGGTTGGGGCAGAGCTGATGATCTGCAGTTCCCTTATCACACTCCACCAGCAGCCACTGCCACAGCACACCCTCCTCCTGTTCCCTCCACTTGAGGCTGATTTCCAGCTCCCTGGGCAGGGCTGATCTCCTACCATACAGGCACCAAGCCTGGAGGAATTTCTGCTAGTGCAAAAAAACTGAGAGACATTGAAGTACATGTCTGAAAACAAGCTTTTCCCCAAACCTCGCAGCCCATCTCCATCACAAGGGAAAGGAACGAGGGTTTTGCATTCTCCCTGCATATAGTTTTGCTTGGTCTTGTATCTTTTATTTTCACAGACCAGAACTGCCATCAAAGAGAGGCAGGGGCTGGTACAGCAGCTTTTTAAAACAGAATCTGGGGGGTGCCTGGTGAACAGCATCACAGCCCAGATCTTGGGTGCCCAGAGCCAGGGACTTCAGGTTGCAAAAATACCAAGGAGAGGACCCAGCAGCAGGACTCAGCACGGCACTCAGAGCTGTGGATGGCTCTGGAGGAGTTCCCCCTCCATCAGGCTGTTGCCACTAGGTGTCAGAAATGGCCAGCCCAGCTCTGCACGGAGCCCTTCCACGCCCCACTCAGCGCCCCAGCCCGGCGCTGCACCCCACGGACCAAAGGCAATGGGTACCCAGGAGCAGGACTGGCAGGAAAAACCTGTCCCAGGGCCACCAGCTCATATCATGGGCATGCTGCTGTGGGGGGTGTAATGGGAGGAAAACAGATGTACGGGGACTGGAGAGTAAGATGGTCCTGGTTCCTGTGCGATGCTGGGTACGCCCCAACTCTCCTCACATCACAATGGGAGGACTCACCAGCTCTCTGTAAAGAGGGTCCAAGGTGAACCAGAGAGCCACAGCGCACCGCTGGCCTTTGGTGACCGCCTTCACCCCGTGGGGGTTCTCGCCGCCCGACGAGAAGCTGATCATTCTCCCGCACTTGGGCTTGATGGAGGCCTGCAGGGAAGCAGCAACACCCGGCTGGCAAGGAGCAGCACGGCTGCACACGCTGGCTGTGGCTGGGCTCACCGTGGCCTAGGGTTTGGGAGCTCACTGGGCATCCCTCTGCATTGCCCCAGGACCCAGTGAGCTGCTCCGGGGGACATGTGGAGCTCTGGGCATGGCTGGGAAAATGTGTGGGGTAAATAGGGAGGTGTGAAGCTTACTCCTGCTGTGCAGACATCGTGCAGAAAGGACACAATGGCATGGAGTCTCTGCAAAACTACAGGTGACCACCTGTAAAACGGGGCCATGGCGTAACTCCAGGGAGGTCCAGGCTCAGCCTGGCACAGCTGTGAAACTCCTCTTTCTTTCTTCTCTTGGCAGAGCCCACAAGAGTCCCGCAGGACCTCGGGAGCAGAAGTGCCAATCAAATTAACCCTCAGGCACTTAAGTAGACACAATCTACCCTCCAGCCCCTCCAGAGACCCCACCATGGTGCCCAGACCTCTGTCCAACCACAGGTGGGTGCCCAGCTTCCTTAATGGCCCCAAACAGAGGTAAGGGCTCATGCCTGAGCCACATCCCTCTCAGGGTCTGATGTCTACCACTGTGACCCACGCTGGAACAAGAGACCTGGATCAGGCACTGCATTTGTATGGAGGCACCAATTCATGTTTGACCACGAGATGGGGTGGCAGCTCAGCAGTCCTCCAGGCAGGGACAACAGCCAGGCAGCCCTCGGCCTGCACTGGGGGAGAGGAGAACCCCCAAGCCTTCCTGCTTGGCATGGCCTCTAGGAATGGAACAAAAGGTCTCTGCAGTAGGATTTTGTATGGGCTGTTTGCAAGGTAGGAGCCACAGGCTGCCCAGGGAAGCCCAGAGCCCTGAGCATGGACTGCTGAGGAACAGCTTTTGGCCCACAGCACCAACTCACCGTCACAGTTTTGGCATCCATCTCGGTGAAAATGAACTCGCCGCCTTCGAAATCTGCGTTCATGTACAGGAGGGCACTGGGGAAGGAAGTGGGAGACCCCCATTAGGGGAGCACTGGGGAGGTCTCAAGGCTGACTCCCACCTCCTGGACAGATCCCACATTGCTGCACTAAGACATGGGTGGGAGACAGCTCGAGGGAGAGAAGTCCCTAGGGAGATCCCCTCCCTTTCTTCCTACCTGTAGTCCCGAAAGGTGTAGGCAGGAGGCTCCTTCCAGCACTCGTTGGCCTCGGGGTCCAAGAGGCAGTTGTCAGCATGGATGGGATGGCTCAGATCATTCCTTCTCTCCTGCTGGCCTAGGCAGGACCATGTGGAGGAAGGGGGAAGGAGAAGGGGTGGATGAGATGGAAATGCCATGCTCTGTGGGGTCCCATCATGGGGTGGGAGCCTACCCTGACCCCACTTTGGATGATGTTCACAGGCGAGAGGAGGAAAGGAATGGCTGGGGAGAAAAGGCAACATCTGAGGACTCAGATCTGCACAGGTCTGCTTGTTCCTTACTGCAGGGAAGTGAGATGGAGAGCTGGGGGTGGGGTGGAAAGGAGAAGGGACAGACAGAGGAGGCAAGAGAAGACGGAAGAGAAAACAAAAGAGTTGCAGACATGAAAATTAAGACACATACCGGAAATGAGCTCGTTCGGGACAGCAGTGCCACTTTTTGCTGCTGTGGGATGCTCATTTTGCCCAGCCCTTGGCCACCAATTTAAGTATCAAGCAAAATGGAGCTACTCTGAGCTTGGGACCCCCACTCACAAACCCCCGCATGGAGGGGTGAACCCCTCCCATCCTCCCTGCTCCACTCCTCTCCCTCACCAGACAGGGCGGTGCGGCACACCAGGTGTGTGTAGGAGAAGTAGAGCGTGGAGTTGAGCAGGAAGTAGGACTCGACGATCCTGCGAGCCTTCTCACTGATGTCGTAGAACAGCCGGGCACTCTTCAGTGGGACACGGCCCTCGTAGCCATACTGGGCAAGGAAAGGCCAAGAGAGGTCAGTGTCATGTGCAGACTGGGAGGGAGGGCACGGGAGAGGAGGAGAAAGAGGAGGGAGCTGTACCTTGAGGGCTTTGAGGACAGTGGCTCCTTCAAATCTCTCATTTGGGGTGTGGGGGGAGGTTTTGCCCCTGTAACCATCTCCAGCCAACATGATCCCCTGGAAGACACGAATACAGATGAGGGGTGAACTGATTCATCAGGAGAGAGGCATCTGCAATGGAAGCACATGGCACCCTCTTCCCCAAATCCCCCAGGGCTGCATTCACTGGGCCAGGTGAATTGGGGTGGGAAGGTGCTGCAGCTCTCTGTGAACACGGATGCTGGGTATCAACCACCCACCTCCTAACTGGGGATGTTCCAGCATCCTCAGTCCCTTCCCAGGCTCAGTTAATGGTGAATGAGACAGCTCAGCCAGACTTGTGGATGAGCATCCTTTGGGGTTGTGTATAACATGGGGAAAGAGCTCTTCCTGCACAGGCTCTGTCTTGCAGCATGGTCGTGAGAACAGCCCAGGATAGAGCAGCAGCTCCCGGGCTGCAGTTATGGGTTTGCTATGGGGACAAGCATCCACCTGCTCTCCACAGGCACCGTGCCATCAGCTGTAACACTCAGGAGCAAGGCATTAACCCTGAAGCTCTCCAGAGGCTGGTCACACATTCAGCTGTCACGCTCAGCCCAGGGGCACTCCCTACTCACACTGGCCACCCTGTGCAGCTCCCGGCACTGCTCCTCCGAGATGACATTATCCAGCAGCACTCGCTGGGTGCCGTTCAGCTGCTGAGAGTTGTAGACGAACTTCACATCGTTGTAGAGAAGAGGGCCCCCTGAGGAGAGACACAAAACCATCCTGCTGAACATGCCCTGGCTTTGTTGACATCTTGTACCATGGCTGGAGGCTGGCTGAAGTCACCCACGTGCGCTGACAGGCAAAGAGCTCCGCAGCAGAGAGCAGAATTTGGCCTCCCATCAGGAACAAAAGAAACAGAAGCAATGGGAACACATGGAGATGAAATCAACTTGCTGCAGGAGCATCAGCATTTTCTGCTTTCTCAACAGTGGCCTTGCAAACACAGGGACCACAGCCTGAAAATACCAAACCCCAACTTCTTCCATGCATCTCCTCGAAGAGACGAAATAAAAGAAATGGTAACAATAAAAGCCTAAACCAGATGTTTCTCCAGGAGAAAAGTGAAATACATCTGAACTGTGGGAAAAAGTATTTGTTGTCCCAGAGAGGCAATGAAATAGAGGAAAGAGAGCCACAGAGTTCCTCTCACCATGTGGCACAAGGAAACTTCTCCATGATAATGCTTTTATAACTTTTATTTTTCCTGTCTATGGAGTCAAAACTGTGTTCTTGGCAGGTCTCCTTGGTCTATGGAGGACACATAACCCCCACAGAGCCCTGTCATTAGCCCACAACTTGATTTCTGAGGAGTTAGGTTTCTTGGAAATGGAAAAGATGGGACATTTCTGGTGTTCACTGTGCTGATTTTGTTGCCTGATAACCACACTTATTGCAAATGCAGCTGGATCAGAATGAGGAGTCTCAGATCCAAGCTCCTGGCACACTCCAACTCAGGGCTGAGTTTTCCAGCTCGGATGTTCTTCTTCAGCCCCAGGCACACAAGGGATGAACATGGAAGGCATCACTCACCACTTCCAACATTTCTTCTGCACCTCGCAGGGAACATGTGGGGCAGGTCTGTGTCATGGACACTGAACCCTTGTCCCACACTGACTGTGTGCTCCCACCTGCTTTCCTTGCCTCTGTCTCCTCTAGGCACCAGCAGAGAGATAGACCTATTTCCTGTGTCTGTGCCCTGTGAAAAACACCCCAAAAAACAAGGAATTCTTTGGACTTTTGGGAGTGAAGGAATGGGCAGAAAGGAGGAAGGGTGGAAGAGTAGAAGTACAGAAGAGTACAAAATTAAAATAGACTTTTCTCTTTTGGCCTTTTCTTCTTCCAAGTAAAAAGAGAGAAAGGAAAAAAGACAACAGAGAAAGGCAGCTGCTGGATGGACAAAAATCCCACTTTCTTTTTGAATGGTTTCAGTTTTCTTTGTAAACAAAAACATTCCTCAAGTAAACCAGAATAAGAGCATAGAGAGAAATAAAACCAGAAAGAAGGACTCTGAAATTACTCGGTTATAAATGGCAAAGAGGCCAACAAATATAATTCAACCAGCTCCTGGCTTAAGCAAGATCTTTGGGATCTTACTGTGGTATTTGCCTATTTTATGTATGGCTAGAGAACAGGTAACAACACTCTGAACACAACACTGAGCAGCTGGACACAACTTGGGCTGGGGAAAGCTGCGAAATTCCCCAAAAAGCGCTACCACCCATTGCATTAGAGGGAGGTTTAATTGCCTGCTGCTGTGGAGCTGGCTCGCTAGAGACACAAGACACCTCCTGGCTTGAGACCCTGTTGTTTTGCAGCAAGGACTCTGCTTTGGTGCTTGGCTACAATATTGTTTTTCAAAATTGTTATGGGGAAAAATCCTGTCTTTAGTAGAAGATGTTATAGTATTTTCTGTGGTTGCTGAAAATGTGCTGAAATCAGTTGAAATGTCTGCTGACAGGCTTATAAACAAGTGATTTCATGTGAGCTAAGACATGAAATCATAAGGCAGTCTGCAAAGAGAAGTGGTTGCTAATACGGTGTGATCCAGCACATCTAGCAAAGCATCAGGACTAAATGCTTCCAGCATCCATCCTTCTGCAGCCTGGACAGGGAACACGATGATCTTAAAAGCACCTGGGGAGAGGACTACTGTTGCTGGTGTCACTTTCCCCATGGTGAGGAAGACCCAGCCTTCCAGCTCCACATCTCAGGGCTCTGTACGGAGCAGCTTAGCAGGTGGGAAGACAATTCCAAGGGCACAGCAGTGCCCTGGGATCCAGAGACCTGGAAATGCTGTGGCAGCATGAAGCTTCTCTGTCTCTTGAACAAAACTTGAACTCCCTTAAATAGGAGTGGCTCTCATTGCTCAGTGGCCAGCCTTTGCAGTCTGTAGTCTCCAACAATAAGGAAAAAAAATCCCCTGATTTTGTTGAAACATCTCCACCAGCCTTACCCTCCTTCAGCTCTCGATCTGGCTTTGGCATGGGTTTCTTTGTCAGGGACAGCCGGGGCCCATCCTCTGGTTCACTGCTGATACTTGATGGGACACTGAGGAGCAAAAGAGAAGAGGAACATCCCAACTTTGGCCACAAGTTCTTGCACTTGCACTTTTGCACCCTTTGGAAATTAATACACAGAAACCTCAAGCAAATCAGTACTTTGTACAAATGTCACAACCATACAAGCTGAAGCCCTCACTCTGTCCTGTGGCAAACATTGCTTTTCTGGTAATGGGAGCAACAGTTTTCACCAGCAAAGCACAGACATCAACAAATCTGACCAGAACCACTTGCCCCATCAATCAAATTCCCTCCAGACCATTGCTGGTTTTGAGGCACTCAGCTAAAATAAGGTCCTTGTGGGAACGTTTGCAATGGTAAGGGGCAAAGGGCCTGAATTCAACCATTATGGTGTGCTGGGTGGATGGGCAGTACCCCCAAATGGCAGGCTGGTACCCCACCATGAGCACATCCCCATGATCCCACCGTGGGGAATGGTGAAGCTGCAGCTCAGCTGGGGTGACTGTGGCTCACCTGTGCTCATCCTGGCGGGCGCCGTACCTGTTCCAGTAGTTCTGTGGGAAAAGAGAGAGGACAAACTTCTTAATTTAATGCTCCAGCAAAAGCCAGGGCATTACCTGCTCTGCCTGACTCCCAGGGACACCAGCTGGCCTCTCTGGATCCACCCCACATAACTTTGGGCAATGGCCTGAGGTCACCAAATTGAAAATGGGAACCCAAACTGGCACATTGTGATGAGTTCCTAGGAAGGCCAGCTTGCCCAGCCTTCTCTGTCTCACCCCATCACCATGGCAGTGGCTGAGACTCAGACAGACACCATGGCAGGAGAGCTGGACTAGGCTGTATGTGCCTCTCCATCACCCCAGGAACACCTGCCTTCTCTGCTTTGCCATCACCATATTCCTACAGGGAACAAACCAGGCCAAGACCCAGCTCCTGAGTCACCTACACAGGACTGGCTTTATAGGAGAGGGGCGGGGGCAAGCTGGTCCTACAGCTGTGAGCTCCTAAAGGTGCTGGCCCCAGCACACCCAGGCATTACCGGCTCCGTGTAGGCGTATCCCAGGCCGGCCGCAGCCACCTGCAAGAGGTGAGACTCCAGCTTGTGGCGCCGCAGCAGCGTTTTTGCTTCCTGGAAAGAGAAGGAGAACAGGGGTAGTTGCACATGGCAAGCTTTTGCAAAACAGTGGCAACGCACCTCTGCCTCAGAGGGGTTTGGTTTTCATGCAATGCCGCAGACTCCTGTGGGACGAGGGATGCTTGGAGCAACCCCAGGCACAAGGCTGAGCCACTCAGTACATGACAGAAGGTATTCAGCAACTCATTTAGGAAGCCTGAACCCCCAAAACACATGTCCATGGCTGGCAGAAACTGCTGAGCACCTTGGAGAGCCTCCAAATATCTGGGCAAAAGGCTGGCCAGAGAAACCCCAGCTGCAGAACAGGGACAGGTTCAGGCTGGTGGGGCAGGGACCCTGGCTGGACTGTGCCTCAGTTCCCCACACAGAGCCCATGGCCTGACCCTGGGATGCAGTCAGGGTGCTTGGATGGGGACCACAATGCATAGCCAGCTGGAAATTGTCCATCAGAGGGCTTTATTTTGAATGAAACGTCTGTAAACAAAGCACTGGTATTTCTCCTAAAACATTATTGTGCAAAGCAAAAATCAATTCATTTGTCACAGAAAACTTCAAAACACTATAAACATTTAAATGTTTTTGTCAGCTTCAGGTTTTTTTCCTTGATTAATTTTGTGGTGAAAAACAACAATTATTCTTGTTTTCCTTTTTATAATTTTGCTTTTATTTTTTAGCACTTTACCAAATTCACCTTGATTTGCCTGGAAGTCATGAAGTTCCCAAAGGAATGGAAAAACCACTTCCTGCCAACACGCTACATATGGTGGAAGGGGAATGAGCAGGGCTGTGATGGGATGGGAGGAACTTCTGCATGGTGAGGAAGGCAGCCTCAGGGCCACAGATAAAGGCTGCCCAGACTGGAGAGGAAGCCTGTCCTGCTGGGTGATGGAACACACACTGTTTGGTTATTTGACCTCAGCCTAACCCTGTGATAGCAAAGCTACTCCCTGCAGAGCAGGCTGATCCCTGAACTCCAAGCTAAGAGGCTTGAGAGTAATGCTGAGATCCCAGTCTCCCCTGGGAAAATACTTCTCAGCCCTTGGCTCAGTGTTTCATTGCATTCCTCCTCCACGCATCCTCCGGAGCCTGGACAAGAGGAGGGTTTACACTGTTGGTCACTGCCCTCCCCGCCCTTGCTCAGGCTTGACTAAGCTGAAGTCTCCATTTAAAGCAGATCCTGTCCACCGGCTTCTCCCCCAGACCAGTGACTCTGAACTTGCACCCCAAAAATCACCACCTCAGCATCATCAGCGAGCCCAGCACTTCCACTTCTCTTTTCAAAGTGGTCCCACTGTGGGAAAGCTGCCAAGCTGCTTTTATTCCCAGCAGATGCTTTTGTTAAAGCCTCCCACCAAGAGCTCTCAGGTGTCACTCACTCTCACCTTTCTGGGTTTGATGGTGGCTGGATCCACTGTACCTTCCAAGAGACCCTCGTAATAACCTGCGTTCTCCAGGACATCTTCATCGTCCGGGTGGAAGAGCAGGTAGGACTTGGCACACTCCAGGGCTTTTACGTAGTCACCGACTGGGGGGCAACACAACAGTGGTCAGGGGGGCACAGGGGGCTCACACAGAGCCCAGGAGGGGACTCTGCAGGGAGGGAGGCACAGCCTGAGCTCTCCATCAGTTGAAGGGGCAGCCCAGCACTTCACAGGGCTCTTTTGGTGCCACTTCGTCTTAACTACTCCATTCCACCAGCAAGGAAACTGAGGCACAGACACAAGATTTTTCTGCCACCATGCACAGCTCAGATGGTACCCAAACTGGATCCAGCTGGATGGGCAGGATGTGGATACTGTCCAGCATCAAACTGCTTCTCATCTGTGCTGCATCTCTCAGGGCCCAGGGGGTTTTACCCACCACATTAAACCTCTAACTGGGCAGAGGAATAAAGAAGCCTGTACACCACACACAAAACACTGCTGACTCCTCCTGCTTTCTTCCTGTTGTGTTGATGAATGAAGAATCTTTATGTCTGAGTAGAAATTTTGACCCTCGTGCATTCTGCCCTTTTCAGGAAAGGGTTCTTTGCAGAAGCCTGAGAACGCGGATTTCTGCAGATTTCTACCTTCTTTTATATAACAGAACATAATAAAATAGCACACAGAACCACACAACTGGCATTATTTTTTAGCACTGCCAACTCCTGACATTTTGCCATGCTGCCAACTCCCGCAACTTTACTGTGAATCTTAAAATATTTGGTAATTGACAAAAATTGGCATCTTGGGATAAGCTTGAGCTAACTCATATATTTGTTACATATTAATTTAGAAAATGTACCAGCTCATTTCAGAAAATGTGAAACATATAAATCCCAAGGGTTTTAATATCAAAAGGCAAATTAAAGGACCCTAAACAAGCATGGTTTATTTAAAGAATAGTAATATTTAAGCTAAAGGTTGGGTTTTTAAAACCTGACTGATGATCTAAACCACCTTCACAAAACTACTTAATTGTAGTGCAGTCAAGCTGACTTTTGACGAGACAATTTCCAATGTCCTTTGCTTCTCTTTCAGACCATGCCTCTGCATCACCGCAGTGAGGACTTCAGGGGGAAACAGCCTTACTCCCACACGGAACAATTTAAATTTGTACAAAATGAACAGAACTCAGCAGGTGCTATGAGGAACATACAAGAGCCCTTACCTCTGTAATAGGCAAACTGCAAGTAGTCATAATGGAGGGGAAGGAAATTTTCAATGGGTGAGATCCGGCCCGAGCGCGTGGCGAGCTCCCGGACACAGTCGTGTTTGCAGGCCAGGACCTGCATGTAGTGATCTGCCAAGAAAGGAGGGAGAAGGTGGTCTGAGCCGAGAACGATGGTGATGGTGCTGAGACAAGGACAGACAGAGGTTAGAACTCCTGAGCTGAAGGAGGTGCAGCTGATGGATGGTCCGTCAGGTGAGTGTGCACCGAGAGGAAGAGCTCAGGCTCCTCCCCAAAGCCAATTGGAGAGAGTTGCAGTTACATTTTTGCCCCCCTTGAGAAACGCCTTCCTCCTTCCGTCAACTGTAGAGGGAGCTTGAGCATCTCTTTTGTGTGGCAGGAGCTGCTGCTTCTGCCCAGGGAACCTGGCGGCTGCAGGGACTGCAGGTGCAGGCAGCACTACAACCCCACGGGACAAACCCACAAAGCAAGCAGAGACGTGAAGACAAGGCGGCCACATGTGCTGCCACATGAAATCCATCTCCAGACTCCCTTCCTTCAGCTCATCTTTAATCCTCTCCTTTCCTGCAGCAAGAAAGCTCCTGAGGGCACGGGGAGGTTTAGCTAAGAGGGGCTGGTGCAGAATCTCCAGCATGGCCAAGCAAGGCACCTGCACCCAGTCTGAAAGGTCTGAGGTGCAAATCTGGGCAGCAGAAATCCCCATGTCTGCTGCTTCTCAAAGATGGGGTATCTCCCAGGGAATCACAATCACATGGTAAACATCTGATTTAACTAAGTTTCTTAACTGGTGGGAGTCCACAGTACAGGCTGCACAGTTTCAAAGCCAACACTGACATCTGATTCTGTTTTGGAGCCTTTGCTGCATGAACTTACAAATCTACTTTGCTTTCTGTGTCTCTGCACACCATTAAAAACCTTAAGAAACAAACACAGGCTTGAAAATAACCATGTGCTCAGCTACCAAAGCATTTCTTAGAGCTGCCATAAAAACCGCCTGAGGAATTTGCAGTGAAATGAAGTGGAAACTCAGAACAGTGCCTATTTGCTCTTGACAGGCAGTCTGAGTAGTTATCTGACTTACCATACACATCCAGGATATTACATTAAGAAAAGCAAGAAGGGAAAGGACATAAATCATATTGTTGTAATTTAAACCTGTTTAAGCATCCTAGATCTGAAATAATCAATCCATCACTGAGAAACACTGCTTTTGCTTGGTACTGTCAGAGTGCCCTAGAAATAGCCCATATAGACTGGAATCAATTCACTGAAATGTATCTGTCCCTGAGGGGAAAAGGTGAGAGTGGTTCAACCTCCAGCAGCAGCACAGCAAATCAGCTTAGGATTGAAAAGAGAAATGAGTTTTGAAGAAACCTAAACTCCCTTTTCTTGGTATATTAGTGTTCCCACTCCCTGTTGAAACATCTGGGCCTGAGTGCCTCAGACCAGGGGCGAACTTTGGATTATGCTGTCCTGGAAGGAACCACCTAGTTTCCTACAGAAAAGCAGTTGCATCACGGATCTTACTTCCCTCCCTCAACTCCCTGTTTTGTTGGGTACCTGGATGGTCCTGGGGTTTGGAGTTGTTATGGCCAGGCATCCCTGGCCAAGCCACAGCACTTGCAGGGACCATCTGGCCAGCTGTCCCTCCCAGGGGATGCGCTGCTCTGAGCACCACCACACCCTGACCCTGCCTGTGCTCAGGACGGGCCAGCACAGAAACCCCTCTGCTCACCGGGGCTGCACTCGGCTTGCACAGCACAGGAACAGTTTGTCCTGTTCGAAGAGCAGCAGCTTTCATGAGGACGGGTTTGCTTTGCCACTGAAGGCTGCTCTGTTGATGTGGCCCCTGGTGTCCTGGTCATGGCTCTAAAAGCAGGCCTGATCAGCTGACAGCCACACTGGTACCAAGTCAGCCCTTCCAACACTTCTATTTTTCTATTTGGGTAAGCAAACCCCACCAGGGCAGCTTCCCATCTGGTATGCTGGTGGTTTCTCCTCTTGGTTGTTTCAATTAGATTTCCTGTCTCGACACAAACAGAATTGGGCAAACCCAAAAAGCAGTCTGCAGCTGAGTGAAGTATTTTCCATACAAGAAGCAAGATTCTAGGGCTTGATGCTACTCCAAGACCATAAGCAGATAAATAAGATTTCTGTCACCAAACAAACCTTAATTTATTGCTCTTCCTTCCCTTACGACTAATTAAACGTAATCTCATTTCCACTGAGAATGAACTGTTTTAAGCCCCTCTGGCTCAGAGCCACACATGCAAATCTGAAGATTACAGAGCAACGCTCAGTTCTCTCCAGAGATTTCAGTCAAGATCATAATTAGTTGGGCCTCCACTAATGACAAATCCATCCTTTTGGATGGGGAGAAAATCCATGTTACGAGCCTTTTTTGGCAACTTTCCTGGCCACCTGGAGCACGGCCAAGAGAACTCTGCTGCTCTCTTCATATGCTCTCAGAAACAGAAAACATAAACAAAGGGCAGCAATGTCTAGATTCCAGGGAGGTGTGCGAGACTGTGTACAGGGGAAACGGAAGCAGTTTATGATAAAGCACCCAAACTTCCAGCTCTAACAGAAAGCTGCAAATGCTCCACACATCTGCAAGTGCAATTCTTCTAGCCTGGCTTCTATTCAGGACCAAAACGAGATGTTCTAGTTCACTGTCCTCTGAGTTTGCACTTTCTGGGCTTCCAGGTGCCTCCTGCAGCGTTACTCACCAGCAGCAGAGATGGAAGGGAAGACACTTCACCAAATCCAGGCAAAGGCCCAAACTCAATGATTAAAAACATTTCAGGGCCAAGGGTGAGAACTCTAAAAATGCAAAAAGATCTCACCTGCAATAGCCTCATAGAGACCAGCCTTGTAATCCAGGTACTCATGCTCCTCAAATCTCTGCGGTCCCTCGCACATGATCTGGCAATCCTCATCCTCGGAGTAGTATCCTTGCAAGGCACGCTCCAAGAATTCAATGGCCAGCTCGTACTCCTCCTTGTCATAGTGCCTCACTCCAGCACTGTAGTCCTCCTGCAAAGTAGGTAGGCAGAACACAAACCATGAGCAGGCTATGCTGCCTGGAGCGCAGCATTCTGCCCTTGCCACCTGCAGATGCTTCTCAAAGGAAGGAACAAGGGGGTGGGGACAGCACAATCTCCCCAGACACCTACCAGATATAACCACTTGTACCAAACCATGTTTAAGCCATCAGCGGACTTTCAGACCATTGGAACCTAATAAATCTGCCGAAATGCTCTTCTGACCTCCTCCACACTTAGGGAATCCTCAGTGCCACTCCTAGATTATGCATTCTATAAAAGAAGTTCTTTTTTTTGTTTGTTTTGACTCTCCCACCAAACAACAACACCGAATGCCAACGGAACAGATTGGCCCTGACCTAGGAAGATCTTTCTTAGAATGGCCCCTAATGAGCACCACCATTAATTACACCAAACAGCCACTCCTACTCCCTTGAATCTTGTGAAATTGGGAAGTTGGGGGTGGCCCTGGCATTTGTCTGGGGCTTTTGCTTTGGGGAGGCGGAAAAAGCTGACACTCTCCTGCCTGCCACCCTGCACCCTCACCAGCACAGCCACTCAAGTGCATGTACCCTGCCCAGGTGGGAGAACTCAGATCAAAAGTAACACACAGGAGCCTAGATCTGTCATGGAGGCTTCCATCAAAGCTGTCTGCTGGTGTGTGTTCACAGCCATGGATGACACCAGAGTTCTCTAAAGAGAGGTGATGTAGCAATCAAATAAAGAACAGAATGTCTTGAGAAGGCAGAAGCAGGCTTGCCTTAAGGGAAAATGTTGAAAGGGAAAGTTTGTTTTGCTGCATTGGTAAGAATCTCCCCATTCATAAATTAATCTCTCTTCACTTCCTAAATCTCTCCTCTCCAGGCTTCCTGATACTTAAGCTGGGCACCTCTTCAGCTCAGACTCACCATGTGCTGCCTGGCCTCCCGGTCAATCAAGCTGACTTTCCCTGATGTGGTCTTGTAGTTCTCGAGGTCCTGCTGTATCTCCATGTGCTCAGGGTTCGCCATGAAGAAGGTGTGAGCTGCATTTGCTGCCTCCTCCAGCTTGTTCAGCTGTAACAAAGTAAGAAAGACCAAGTGAGATTGGTGATGTAGGAAGGTGAACACAGCGGTTTATGCTGCATCCTCTGACATCCTTTTGACACCACTGGACTGGGAAATGATGGGATAACCAAGGAAAAATTGAATGCAAGGCTAAAGAAAAAAGCTGAATTGAGAGGAAAGCCCCATATAAACGAAATGGAAAGAGCTGGATTTCCTGAGAGCCAGACAAGTCACTGCAACTGGTGATGGGATTCAGCCTGCTTTCCAGCAGCACATCCTCTTAACTCAGCTACTCCAACCCCCTGCACAGTCCCAGGTGGAAAGATGCTCTCATGAGATCTGAGATGGAGAGAGGAGGGGAAAGCAGCTGCTGAGACCACTCTCTCTACAAGCCTTGGAGGCTGAGCTATGTTCAGGCTGAGGGCTTCCGCTTGGAGACAGGGACTCAGAACCATTTATTAAGCTCAGCTGTGTATAGCTGCAAAAGGCCTGACTGCCGATAGTGGCAGAGGTATAAAGAGAAGTTTATTTTGGTATACCAAGTTATTTCAGGTTTAGAGATTCAGAACTGAAACCAGACATTAGTTTCACCCTGGAGAAAGCCTCATAAACAAACAGAACTGTTAGAGCTAAACACATCCACAGCAGCTGCCGGGAGCATCAGGAGCAGAACAGATACTCAGGTGAAACATCTGCACGAGCTAGCAGGAGAGAAGTCACTCGAGCACTTGCTTCTGAAAGAAAGCCAACACCACTGAGTACCAGCAAGCTGCAGCCAGGTCCCTGGGACACATCTGCACTCTAACCCAAACCTGTCAGCCAGGGCCAGGCTGTGTCCAAGTGTTCTCCTTGACATCAAAACCCACACCAAGCCCTGTGCCATGAGGCTGCTCCTGAGGCACCAGAGCCAGCAAGCTCAGGCACATCCGTGTGACACGGTACAGCAGCTCACCTGCACAGGCACCCAGCAGACAAACCCCACCAGCAGAATGAGAACAGAGACCTGCAGCGAAGCATGAGCCTCACACCCTGCCATCCTGCAGCAGGGCAGACAGGCTCCAGGGCAGAGCCGGTGCAAGAAGCACACAGGAATATCCCCAAAAGGAAGGAGAAAGCCATGGCATCCCAGCCCGCTCCCCAGGTCTGCACGCCAAAGCACAGCTGTGCTGCAGTGCCCACAGAAATGCAAAAAATTTGCCTTGTGTAAACTTCAGAAGTTTTTAAGGATTATCTCTGTACTGACAACATGTGCAGGGAAGCCAGATTTTACTGCAAAAACAACATCTATTCCAGTCTTTCATTTGGAGTTTTCCAAAGGACACCACTCTCCGTAATAATCCCTTGGCTTTCCAGCAGGCATGAAAAATGACTGTAAGAAATTTTTAACCGGGACAACACATAAAAAACCAAAACCCCTTCAGTGTAGAAGTATTATTTTTTTAAAAAGAGACATTCCTATTCAGAAACGTAAGTTCCATTTTGAAATAGATCATTTCAACCTAATCCCACTCTGGAAAAGTTCATTGCAGCTGGACACCATCAGATATGGGATAAAGGACTGACCAGAGCATCTCACAATGGGAATTTCAGGTCCTGGTGAGTGTCTGCAGGAATGCCACTGCAGCTGGTAACTGGAGACAGTCAAGATGGAACAAGAGGTTTGTTGGAGACACAAGCTGCCGACCTGATCCAGAGGCCTCCTAAGAAGCCATTATTTGAGCTGCCTGGGGAAACTGCATTCCTCCACACCAGATTTCTATTCACAAACAACACCCTGCCTGTGCAGATTTAAAAGGGACTGAAGGCATCTCAGAAGGGGAAGTGGCCCCTCAAGACACAACCTGCAATAGTCAGTTGTGGGATGTCCTTTTTCCCCTTAGTTCTAGATCCTTTTCAGGAAGCTGTCAAAAACAGTCAGAGATCCCAGGATGGGGTTAGTTCTTCTGGATAACATCCACTCCCACAAAACAGGACAAGCCTGACTTCTAGACAACAGAAAATCCCTTTCAAACAAGGCTCACACTGTGTCTAGTCCTGCTGGCTCTTCACAGCAGAGATGACCTTTGGAGTTTGCTAAGTGGACTCAAAGCAGAACATTTCAACTCAATGCTTTTCAATTTATCGTGTTCCATATTTGTCTTAGAAACATTCAAGTAACATGAAGAAGCCAACAGCTGCTAAGTTTGGGGGAGTTTTTAAGTGACTGAGTGTATATAAAAGCAAAATTTCTAACTGGTCAGACACGTTCAGAGTCTAGCTCTGACATTAGTTATGAAACATTCTGGGGAAACTTCTGCCAAAACACTCTGAATTCACAAGGAGTAGGATATTTTGGTGCTTAAAGGTCTGGGCTGGGACTCAGGACACCTGGACTCAGTTTCTGGCCCTGTCACAATCTCACTGTGCAGCCATTGGAAAAAAACAATTTTGTTTTCTTTGTGCCTGGTTTTCCATTGTTTTAAACTAATAACAATAAAAATAATAGCATTTCTCCCACAGAGTAGTAATTTGTTTATTTGGATGGCAATCAACTTGGGGGCCATAAGCATGTGCAAGCACGTAACACAAGGAGATTTTGACCTTTGTACAACAACTGCTGAATGAAAATCAGCAAGGAAAAAATGACAAATGTAGACTCACAACCTCAGTATGTGCTCTAAGGTCTGCTTGCTCACCCCACTGGAATGAGACCGCTGGACTGTTGCTGCAGCTTTGCACCAAACCCTGTGTATTTCAGCCAGAGAAGACACATGAAATCAGAGCATCAGCACTATGAGAGCCCTAGGAACACCCTGCCCTGTCCATTTTGGTCTTAACATGCCAACATCTAGAGCCGAGAAGGGGAAAACACAACACCCAAGTGCTGCTGGGTTCTGATGCTGGAAGATGTTTATTTTCCTCACTGAGATTTAGGAGTGGTTAATTTCACAGAAAAATAGGGAAAAAATATTTTAAGCAGCAGAACCTCAGATGAAAGAATTTCAGCAAACTGCAAGTGCTCAGCTTCACTCCCATCTGGGACAGTGCTGGCCTGGGCTTCAGTGGGATTGTGGCTTCCAGCCTGCAGAGGTGGCTTGGATTAGGAAGGCTGCTATAACTAGAGCATTGTGCAGGAACAAACACAGGCCGGAGAAAGGACCTTGAGTGAGCATCTTGATCATCACTAGACAATTGAACCCAACTCTCACTGATAAGCATTGAGAAAATCCTTTATGGAGCCTTCACGGGCTGCATGGTGACACATAACACAACACCAACAGACCCTTACCATTCATCATCGTCCTGGTACCTGTCAAGACATGTTTAAGCCAGCAAACTCCATGCTGAGCAACCTGATTTGTACCTGTGACGCCACAGTCACCAATCTCCTGGGCTTAAGAAACAAGCTGTCTCACTGAAACATGTACAGTTTGCTGTTTGATTTCTCCATCATTTTGGCTGCCATGTCCCCCAAAGAGAAACACAGAGGATTCACCTCATCGCTGACACCCACCCCAAACACCTCAGACTGGCTCAGCCCCATGTGCAGGCACATGTTCTGAATTCACACTTGCCTTCACCACTTGCAGACGAATGAACTCTGACCAAGGCCCCTCTCATGCCAGATGCTCAGCAAGCTGGCACAAACTCCTGTCCCCTTCCCTAGGGAAAAGGCCTCACAGCAGCACCATGGCTTCAGCTACAATGACCCAAAACTTTCAGTCCTTTAAGTTTGTTCCCTGGAGCTTGGCAGTGGGGATAAGGAAGTGGAACAGGCAGGGTGCCAGGTCTGTGAGACAAGCACTGCACAGCTTTACAGTCAGCTCGTGCAGGCAGGGCTGCCCTCCCACCACCACTCTGCTTGGGAACACTGACACACTGCAGCTTATGGGGGGAAGCAGCTGTAGACAGGGCAACTGCAGGTATTCAGCTGCTCCCAGCTCATCCTGAGCTTTTCATGGCAAAAACAAGGATGAAAGAGGTGCAAAAGCCAGGATTTTAGAGAGAATGCAGCCAAAGCATTCGACTCTGACTGCCTGAGACGAGAGGTCACAGCTATGATATAACCAAGACCTCAGACTATTTTCCATAATGAGTTCCCATTGCATTGAACTTAGTATCAGATTATTGGCAGCTGTCATGCATTCTGTGTCAGACTGTCCTAACACAATCTGCTTCTATATTAAGGTATCTTCATCACATTTCATCACATTCTTCATCATTACAGTTTCAATTAAAACTTTTTTTTTTGAGGGGAGGTGAAGTAAGGTTTATATACTGGAAAATAAGTCAGAGCCCTCAGCATTTCTTGCCATGCCAGGACTGGACCTACCTGCACATAACCTCAGTTAATTCCAGTGTATGAGCTTGGCATGGAGCTTGTGATGAAAAATTTCAAACCATTCAGCTGACCTAGAAACCAAAGGCTCCAACCTCGCAGACAATCCCTGGTTTGCTGAACAGATAATGTTTTTCTAAACTTTTCCATGGCTCCACTGCCGCTGTGTTGTATTGAAGGCTTAGTGCACTGGGCTCTGCAGAGGAAGGAGGCTCTGGAGTCTGCAAGCACAACAAGGGAAATAAAAGGTTCAGTGTCATGAAGGATTAATCTCGTTGTGTCTGTGCAGAGCTTACTGCCCAGGCGAGTAGGAGCAAGCAGCAGTGAGATGGCTAAAAATAGCATGTGACCTTGTCTCAACTATTTTATTATTGCAAATAAGAAGGAAGAAATTCTCCAGAGAAGTTAATCAGGACATTTTTCCTCTGCTGATGCGTCACATACTTGCAGAATGATGCTTGAGCTGTTTGCAGCCCACCATGACACCCACTGGCCCCACAAAACCACCAAAATCAGACAGCAAGGTAAGTACACAGCAGGAAAGGATCTTATTCAAGTGCAGGGAATAGGTACCAAGAGCCAAAGGTGTGAGGCTGTCTCTAAGTTCAGTACCACCATCCCCTGCTCTCCAAACCTTTTACCAGATTCTTGTCTTCCAATTCAAGATAAACAGGACTGGCTCCTATCCCTGCTACTGCTGTGATGAGGGACAATAATGATGCATTCCTGGAGGCTCCACGTGTATCTTTTCAGAGGTCTTTTTCGTTTTCAAAATGAAGACAACCCCCAGCCTGCTTTGGGCAGTTCCTCTTAGACCATCCCAGCTTGTGTGCTGCTACCTACCACACACTCTGGTAGACCCAAATCCAAAAGAGAACAAATTTGGACAATTGGCACAATTTCTTATTCTCAAAAGAAAGGAAATTTAGAAAGGGTTTGGGGTTTTTTGGTATTCCAACAAGCAATTTTCAGTACACACACATATGTGGATTGGTAGATACATGGTCAAAAGAGCTGACTAGATGATGAATTAGTCTCCAGAAAGTGGGAGATACTTGGAAATTTAAAACAAAACTGAACACACCACTTCAGTATTCTTAATGGAAAAAATTATTTCAAATAATCAAGACAGAAATCATATTTCTTAACAAATCTCTCACTTAAGCCATGCTGGCATTATTTTATGTGTGCATGAGTCCATGCTGAGCAGACTGACTGAATAACCCTGTCTGAAAGGGCCATTTTGCATTGAGAAAGTGAATTAGACTGACCCCTACATCCTCCTTTCCTTCCCTCTCTGACATGTTTCTCCTGAACTGTTCCTAGGCATGTAAGAATGATTTCCACACGTTCCTGGCTGTGCTTTACATGCTTCAGTGCACACTTGTGTAACAAATCCTGTACAAGGAGCAGGGCATTACTCACAGCAAAACCACTTCCCCAGCAGGAAGGACCCTTCTCATATCAATCTCCAACACACTGAAGCATTGCAGAATTCATCTGCAGAGCAAGCAGTGGGAAATGTGTTTGTGCTTACTGAACCTTCGATTTGACTGATTGTGAAATACACTCTGAGCCTGTGTAGACACTCAGTCCTGTCTAACATACTCTGAGAGCAGCTGAGTTGTGTGTGAAACAGTATTTTCAATGAGGAAAGGGTGGGATGTATTCAGCTCTCAGGAATGAGTGCAGATGGTTACCCAAGAACAGCTCCTACACCCCAGAGTTTTCCTTGGTCAGGTAATTAACCAGTGCCCTTGGAGATAAGTAGCATGGGAGAAGCATGGGAGAAGCAATACACTCACAGACTAACGGCAAGAAGCAATGCAACAAAAAGTGCACAGTATAAAACCAAACAGGCTTTCCACAGCAGAATTTTTTCTTGCATGTCCTTCCTCCTGGTGTTATAACATCCCTGTGGCAGCCCGAGCGGTTGCTCACCTGGAAAAGTATCAAAGATTAGCCCAGGCATTTTAAGCTAATGAAATCGAGCAGCTGGGAACAAGCAGGATGTGACTATCCCCTCCCCAGGGACCACCAGCACTCCTGTAGGCCACTGCCTGTTAGACAAATAATGAGCTTTTCATCTGATACACTGACTGGTAACAGAGAGGCAGGTGGTCCCCAGTCATGGAAATACCTGGGAGAAGAAAGGTGAATCTTACTGAACCCCCTGGCAAGGAGTGAGGGAGGCCTTTGCTATCGAGGGAGGAGGGTCTCATGCTTTTAGGGGAAAACCAGAACAAAACAAACTTGGCAGGCAGTTAAAAGAAGCTTTGCAGTTTAGATGTGAATTTTCTCCAGCATCCTGCTTTCCTGGATGTTGCAGCTAATCAGACTGCACTGATTGATAACTGGGTCAGACGCCTAACCCAGCTGTCTCCACACTGGTATCTCTATGGAAATAATTACTAAAACACTTAAGAAAAACACAACAGAAAAATCTGAGACAAGCAGAAAAATTCTTACAGCAGGAACTTTCCTCTCTTTCTACGGTTTAGCAATGGCTCAGCACCTCTTAGAAGAGTCAGACATGATGAGCTGTTGAATGCCCTTTGGGAGCCAAAGTTTCCTGTGCAAATGTATATGCTTCTCTGCTGCTACTTAACAACATCCAAACAGCTACGTGTGTCCCTAGAATACGCCCTTCTCAGAAGACACATGGTTTTCCATGACCATCCCGAAGCCAGGAAGCCACTGTGACCTGGTGATAAATGATCCTTGTCTTTTGCAGCCCTTTTATGATGCAAATGGAATTTTGTCAAAGGGCTTAAGGCCTGTGCCGGCCTGAAGAGAAAAGTCCTCTCCTGAAGAAGGTGCTGACTGACTCGGACAGTGACCATGGTCAGTGACCATGGTCAGTTTGTGGTATTAGCACCAGAGCTTTAGTCAGAAAAGCAGAGTGCAGAGCCCTGAGGGTGGGCTGCAAACAGGACTGTGCTATCTGAAGAAGAGGTTATCTCTCCCTGCCTGGATCTGTGATGGGGCAGCAAAGGGAGAAGCAAACAAACCATAAATTTCAATGAGAAAACAGACTCACAGCATATCTATGCATTGTCCCCTCACCCAAAACCCTTGACAGTCTTCAAGGAAATGATTTTAATTCATGTTTTTTCCAGACACAATGTTTCTTGAATACCTTTTCAAGGGCTCAAGTCATAAACCAGCGAATCATGACTCCCAGCTGCTGAATTCATGGAAACCACCATGACGGTGATGGACATTAGCGAACTGCAGATCTGATTAAATAAATCATCAGATTCCAATTCAAGCATTTTGCAAAGTCTAAAGAAGATCTGCAGATTGGGGGTGGGCTCTGCTCACCATGAGGGGAACTGACTGACACCAAGGGGAAGCAAACTCCGTTTATGCCTTAGGTGGGTTTGGAGAAAACTGCCATATTTGAAAAGAAATTTCTGTGCTGATTCACCACTACAGGGCCAGCATCAAGGCACTGCTCTGGAAGCAGAGAGTTTGCAGAGGAAGGGAGAGAGTACAAGGAAGGAAGTGAAAATATATCCATAGTTCTGCAATTTAATCTTGGTTGGTCTGAAAAGCAAAGGAGAGGACTTGCCAGGGACACTACCTGTATGGGTGCCAAGTCTCATCCAAAGGTTCAAATATCCCAGGAATCTTCTCCCAGCAGAGGCCAGGGGTGGACACTTGCAGGCAAGGCATAAGGACATGGTGGGTACACAGTGACCCTCACACAGGGCATTGCCAGCAATGTCCAGCAGCTTACAGGCTCCCTGAACCAGGATTTGCTTCTGGACCACTGTACTTAGAAGCCACTGATGGACCTGTCCTCCAGGGAGTTGTGTAATCCTTTCTGGAACTCATTTATCCAGGCTGCAATAAATAAGGGATTTGGGAGATTTTAAGACATTAGTATATTATTTTCACCAGAGGACACGTGTCTCTGAGAAAGACCTACCACTAGTCTATGTTAGAGTTTTCAGAAAACACGGGAGTTACTGCAAAGCACACGCTGACGCGTCTGGAAGGCAAGAGGCATTGCAGCAGCACTGCAAATCTCCTCAGGTTCCTCCAATGCTCAGTGTTTGTAAAACTCAAACTCATCTGAACAAAACAGGGAATAGAGTTTCCCACCAAAATGCATCTTCTGAAATGCAGGGACACGAAACAGGGCAGGGGAAGGGGTCTGCAACCCACCCTCTCATCCAGAACACTGAGAGCACGTCAGGTCTCAAGGGTTGTTTGACAGGATGCTGGAATGGGATGGACAATGTTCACTTCACAGCAGAGCAACTGCCAGACACGTTCTCAGCAAAATCTGACCCCGAAATTTCTGGAGGAGAGGTTCCCTTTCAGAAGAGCTGACACACGGAACAAAAGCAGGCTGAAGAATCCACCTTCACACACTGCCACATTCAGTTTACCCAGCACTGCTGAAGAAACGTGTATTTCATTTGGAGAGGATGTAACTCTACCCTTGCAAATGTGACTCTTACCCTCCTCCGGCTCCCCCTAGCTTTGATGAGCACTGTTACTAACTTGAGAGAGGAATTGCTGGCTTTGAGAGAAGAGTAACACCAGTCCCCAGAATGACACCTCTGACAGCCCAGGGGCACTGTATGGAGAAGTGTGCTCTGCTGCTCAGGCTCTTGGTGCAGCTCCAGAGGCTCCTGTGGAGTTACACCAGGGCAGATTTGGCTCGTGCTCCAGCGAGCAAGGCCACATACCACTTGGACAATTGCCTCCATACATGACACAGACCACAAGTCTCAGCTGGATTTGCTGCTTCTGAAACGAAAACACTTTGCTTGCTTTCCCCAGCCTTGGCTTGGTAATCATTACTAAACACTTATCAGCTAGACAGCCTTCATTTCCTGAGAGCCTGGACCTAATTACACCAGGAAACGTGCCGCTTTTTCTTCAGACACTGAGAAATGCTGGTTTCTGAGACCTTCTACTACAAAGCTTAATTTTGCTCTGATTAATAGAAGGTAGGGGAGGGAAAAAACTCAGCCAGATCTCAAGAGGAAAATGCAGTGATCATTCATAGAGATGCCCTGGCTTCACTCTACATCATTAATAATAATAGCAAAATGCCACAGATATTTCGTCTCCCCTCCCTCCCTTATTAATCTTAGCTGAACCCTGCGAGGCCCCTGCAAAAAGGTATCATTTTCCCTGAATTGCAGGTAAGGCGTCTGATGTCTCAAAGCAAATCAGAACCAGACCTCGGGGCCGCCGGCTCCTAATGCCATTCCTCGAAGGAGTGAAACAAGCCCTCGAGGCTCCATCCCGTTATCAGGACATTCGATCCAGCGGTGGGATGAAGGAGCCCTTGCCAAATGTGCTGCACACAGAGCGGAGCTTTCAAACCCCTCCTTTGTGCCATGGGGCCCACTGGGATGTTGAGTTACAATTGCCCACTTGTAATAGAGCCCAGAGTATCACCATCAAATCAAACTGTGGGTTAATTAGTGTTTAAAAAAACTCCTACAAATGCACAGTAATGGAGTTATAGAGCCATTAGCACCAAATCACAAGATCTGCTGCAGCAGCAGCGTCACTTTTACCCTGTGAGCTGCCCAGGAGCTGCTGCCCATCCCGGAGGGCTGCCAAACACCCGCATCCACTGGGAGCGACCTATGGCAAACCTGCTTGGAGAACAAAGGCAAGGAGACTTGAGCTAAGGAGTTGTGCTTCCTCTGACTGAGGCTTTCAGGTATTCTCACTAATCCTATCATCCTGGCTTGGTAAAGAGCCCATAGAAAGGCAGAGTGGGTCCTCCCAGTGGTGCAGTTTTCCCTTCACAACAATTAGTGGAATGACAAGTGGGAGATGTCAGCTCCCAGTTTGACCAGTTCACATGTGGCCAAAGGAGTGAGTAACCCAAGAGGAAGTGGGCACGTGTCTGTCCTTGAAAGCAGCCAAGAGATGTGCCCTCTGCAAAGGGCTGACCAGTGGCACATCCCACATCTCTGACTCTGGGTGCACTCCTACAGGTGTGTGCCTTCACCCTTCTTCCTCACAGCCACAAGCTGGAAATAAGACACAGACCATTACCCTGGGCAAGAGCAGTGCACAGACTGGGCACTTGGTCTACACGGATTCCTGTACTGGGGGCAGGTATGGATAGAGCCAGGCTAGATGCCAGCCACAGCCTGGATGAACTTAAACACATACAGTGCTAACTGTCCAGCTTCTGACACCCTTGTGGCCCTGCTTGCTGGAAACTCTGTACAGACACACTCCTCCACAGCCTTCTTCACATCAAGGGCTTAAAAGGATCTGTGCTGATGGATGACCTTCGCCGGTCTCCAACTCAAGCACCAGCTCCTCCATTTCTCAGTTCTCAACCAGCATCAGGAAGCAACATCCTAAAGGATGCACGTGTCACTTGAGGCACGACCAGGTGTTTATTCCATCACTGCTTGCATTGCTCTGCCTGCCAGAGATGAAGAAAGCAGCTGCTTGGTGCAGCTCCAGGGAGGGACGGCAGCCCTCCGCAGAGGGAGCCCTGCCAGCCACTGCAGGATGATCCCCAGCCCGCGGGGAGCTGGACAGGAATGCAGCAGGATACCCGGGGAGTGGTGTGTCCCACAGGGATGCTGTGGGGACCCCCCAAGCACAGGCTGCTATCACTCACAGCCGTGGCACACTCTGTGTCCCCACTGCAGCCCCAGCACCGACGTCGCCCTGGCACCCTGAGAGACAGAACCTGCTGTCTGGGGCAAAGCTGTGCTCCACTATGCAAAAATGAGGAGCTGTCTGCCCTTCCTCAGGACACAGCTGAAGTCATGCTCCTTGAGAAGCCAGTGTTTTCCAAGCACTGGGGTTCTGCTTTCAGTTGCTGGCTCTGGTTCTGATTCACTGGGAATTCTTCTGCCAGGCACTAAGCACCCCCATGACTCAGTTTCTCTGTTAAACAGGAGCACAAACCTTTTGGCCCTAACTGCCAGGAGGCTGAATGACAGCATTTAAATACCTCAGATGACACGTCAGGGCTTAGGACATTGCAAGATTTTTCTGTTGATCTGAAAATCATGCACTGGACTCCTGTAAGAGCTCACTCAATCCTTATAAGTGGCTCTTTGTCAGCGTTCCCATCCACACCCTGGTTCCTCTTTGAAAGGCAAATACCATAAAAAGCTGTTTATAGAGACTGAGATCTAGAAAAGAGAAGTCAAATAGGGTCAGGCTTTCTATGGCTTTGCTGCCCTGAGCTGTGGCCAGGGGGTGGCTTCCTGCTCCCCCTGTGACTGCAGGGAACACTGACCCATTTGTCTGAGGAGCCTCCAACGTGGGTGGGTGTCTCCTGCCCCTCCGCAAAGAAACATTTCATCTCCAGTGGAAATAGCTAAGACGGAAAACACAGATGATGCCAAGATTAAGAAAGAGAATTAGGGAAACAGCAAGCGTCCCTAATCAATCATGCTTGGACAGTGAGAGTTTTATGTGCACAAAGACTTTACTTAAATTCTTTTTTGCATTTACCCACAAGAAAGAACAAAAAATAGAGTGGCTGAGGAAACTGCCAGATGTTGATTCACCATTTTGCGTTCTGCAAATGTTTCCATTTTGTTGAAAACCCAATCAAGAAACTCAGGAACCCTTAAAAATTTTATTTATTTAGAAAATAAAACCTGCAAGCAGCTCCAGTGGCAGCACATGACATGGATGAAGGCAGAGGGACTCTGCCATCTAGCAGACTTCATGCCACTAAATTCTTCCTGGCCTGGAGCAGCAGAACCGAACCGGTCTCTCTCTCACTGGTACCAAGTCTGGTTTTCCCTGGCAGAAAAGAAAACGCTTAATGAAACAGATATGTCAGTGCAGGGTTTTTAAAAGAAAATATGGCTAAGTATTTTAACAAAACTTCTGGTAATGATGCTAATCATCATCTGGTTCACAAAGATCCTTTAAGTTGGTTAAAGGATCAGGGCAGCAAGGCAGGCAGGATGTAATGGCATCCTATGGGACTCACCCCAAACTCCTCAGTGGAAACTACAAGCCCAGAGAAATCCCATCACAGCCAGTGAGAAGGATCTGCCACCACACACCTCTAACAACAGCTCAGAGCATCCCTGGAGAACACAGGAGCTGCAGCACTTCCCAACTTTTCTGTTCTAAACAGAGATTTACAGCCAACTATTGATGGATTAAATAGGGTGAAGACTAAATCACAACTCTATTGTTACATTTACTCAGCCTCTGGCACATGCACCTAACCATAATACCGCATCTAATTTTGGTTTTATTTTTAAAAAGAATCACTTTGGACTTAGTTTCCACAAAACGCTTCTGTTTGACTTAGTGCACAACAGCTGTTCATTTCAAGAAGCTGTTGGAAAAACATTCATCTGCTCCCAGATCAGACTACTGTTAAAAAAGCAGAGCATCCTTCTAACACTAGCAAAAAAAAAAAAAAAAAAAAAGAAGGCAAGATTTGTACTTTAAAAAGTACAAATATGAAGAACTTTTGACAAACGATGTGTTTTGGTCATTGCTGAAGCTAGTTCAAAACATAACAGGTGTGACTTCACTGGAAACACATGGCTTTCCATCCAAAATAAATCTGGGGCACAGAATAAAATCTGCAGGACCTAAATGGTGACCTGGCAAACGGAGGCATGGGCAGACTTGCATAGTTAGCACCAGTGCTGCATTCAGCTCCCTGGGTTATTATTTACAGATGCCTCCTATGACGACAGCACCCTTCCCCTCCTGCCCTTCGGGAGCGCTTCCCCGCAGCAAGATGCTCTGGAGCGCTCACAGTGCCGGGCTGTGGCACAGGCGCTCGCAGCAGAAACATTCCAGGAATGACGTAAATGTAAAAAAGAACCCTGGTTTCCAGTGACAGCAGCAGAAAGTTCTCTGGCTGCCAGACCACAAACAAGCTGGAGGCGTTTCCCTCCCTCATCCTACTTGACACGAGACCTGAGCCAAGCTCCTTCAGCAGCTCTCCAAAGGATTTACCATGAGACTGCCCGTATGTCCAATTCCCAGCTGCACAGACCTGTCCCTGCCCTGGCAAGGGAACAAGGCTCTGCTTTATGGGACCAATGCAGCAGCAAAAGCTCTGTCTGTGATGGGGCAGGAGAGACAACAACCTCCAATTTTCCACCAACCCTGGGCTTGATTTTATATCAGACCAACAACAGTAGCAGCTTAAGACTCCTGGAAAAGAGATGCTCTGGGTGAAGCACCAGGGAGGGCCAAGGCCTCAAGAGCTGCACTTCTTGGTTTTCCCAGGCCAGGGTGGGCTTCCCACTGCAGCTACAGATTCAAACTCCCCCTCAGGTATGGGCTGAGGGCTTCCCACCAGGCCTGGATGCTCAAACCAGGGCTGCAAAACAACTGCTGGTTCTCACGTGCTGTACCACTCATTTTTGTCTCATGCTCAAAAGAGCAGGTCAACCAACCAACAGGTCAGCTGGCCTGGTGACATTTCTGGTCCCAGGCTGCTCAGGCAAAGAGGTCAGACTTAGGTACCCATTAACTGCACAGAATAGTCCTCTTTGTCAGCAGATGACAGTGATCCAAAGAGATGGCTCAGAGCAGGGCCAGTGCAGCCCCAAACATGTAGGAGAAGGTGGGTAACTCCTCTCACCTCACCCCAGAGAGCTCATGAGCGAGGTTCAGGAAAGGCACCAGAAGCCAAGTCTGGAAGAGGAAGACAATGAGGGTGAGAGAGATACAATAAAGTTTCACTTTCGGAAAACAGATGGGCCCAAGCCATGCAAAAAGGCTTTATGATCCCTCAAGCAGGAAATAAGTGATGACATATTGTCATGTTGCTGTGTCAACAGCTGACACATCGCAGCAGGATAATTTCACAGACTCCCACGTTAGTTTAAAAGCCCTCTTTGAAACCACAGAGCTAGGGCAGAAGCACTTCAAGTCTTGCACAGCAATGGTTCTGCAGCAGACCTGTTGCTGTGGATTCAGTGCCTCAAGAACCAGCCTGCAGAGAGAAGCCACAGCCAACCCTGCCATCCACTGAAAGCATCTGTGGCTCACCACAGACGGCTGCTGATACAAGACCAAAGCACCAGCCTCCCTTCCTTTTCCCCCTCCAAGAAAACAGTACTCTGACCCAAAGTGTGTTCAAAGGGTTCATTGTTGTCTGGCCAACACACGATGCTTGAAGCTGGCCTGGAAGTCCTCAAAGTTGTGGACAAAGTTCTGCATGTCTCAAGCAGGCTACAGCACTTCTGAGAGTCTTCTTTATCCCTAAGAGGGTCTTTTTGTTTGCTTTTAACATTATGCACTAGAAATAAAATATTGCTCCCTCCCTCTCTCCCTGTCTTTCTTATTGGAAGCCGGCACTGGCATTTTCACCAACAAAGTTGCTGGGCAGTTTTTCTAAGGGTCTGCATATTTACATTCTCCGCATTTTTCAGCAGCGGGGTGCAAGAGCCAAATCCTTGAAGACTGGCCCACAGGGTCCTGCTATGATGGAAACCAGGAGGGATATCTCCAAGAAACCTTTTATTCATTGTGCTGCCAACTGGAACTGCATTTCTTCTTCCAGCAGTGGGTCCAGCACAAGTCACATAGTCAGATACCAGCAGAAAGAACAAAAGCTGTGTTCCCTACAAGCCTGAAGGAAAGGCTACCCCTATTCAGCACAAATTCTGCAAAGCCCATTCAATCTCTAAGGAACATCTCCTTTTAGAATCCAGTTTCATTTCCCAGCCCATGATATTAGAGACAGGCTCTGTGTAGATGCATCTCCCACTGAGTTTTTCTTTTGAGAGTGATCCTGTCTCTGGGAGAAGTTTGCTGAAGTTACCAAGTGAGTGCACACAACCCTCTCCTTGGAAAGCAACACATTAGGAGATGGTCTGGGCTCAGACATCAGAATAAGTCATTAACCTGTTAATTTACCCTCTCCCCTGCGCCAGGTTAGTGCCTCCATGCCCTGCAGCAAGCAGGCACACTGGAGCATCAGCAGCAGATCTGCTCTGCCCCAGCTGCAGTGCTGCTGGCCAAAGCGGGAGGCAGGATCCTGGGCCACGGCTGTGACTCACGCTCCTGACGCTGCCAAATAAGTAGTTTTGGAGCAAGGAAGTGACAGGCAGACTCAAGTTAGAAAGCTGGTGAAACAAAACAAAAGAAAATCCTTCTCCGTTCTCCTTGCTTGCATCCAGCAGGGAAACAGGGTGCGCAAAATGTGAGAGGTGTCAGGGCACGGTGTGGTGCTGCACTGACACTCAGATGGGCTCTGTCCCTTCTTCTACCAGAGGGAAACGCCCTTTCCAGCATTTCACCACCTGCTCTAGTGGAGTGATGGGCATGTCCACATGTTTGGGACACAGCAGGCAGGCCAATGCCCTGTATGGGCAAGTCATCATACTTTGTAGGGTGCTGCCAACCTCACTGGTGCTGGGTGGGTTTCCCTCCCTACCCTCTGCTGTACGACAGTAGAAGAAGTAACACATGCCCCAAGTGTTTCCCCAGCTACTGCACATAAGGCTGGACGGTCCTGAGCTCACACGCAGCTGCCAGAAGACATCAAAGCTTAGAGCCATGACAGTCAATGACCAATCTCCTGATGCTAAGGGGAGCTCAAAATACAACCCCACGTAAACTGGCCCAAAAAACAGGTGCTCCAGGTTTGCCTGTTTCTCAACAGCTTAACTCCACAGCTTCCTTGGATGGTAATACCAAATCTGCAGATGGGGAGAGGGGCATTTCTGAAGTTTCCCAGGGAGAAATCCATATTTCTACTACTGTACCTTGACCACTGTAACGAAGAACCCTAACAAGACTCAACCATGTGTTTAGCTGGCAAGAAGGGATCAGAAGCACAGCAGATCACCATGAACCACAGCCCACAAATACCGGTGACAGAAATCTGAACTACGCTGAGTGCCCTGCCCACAAATCACATTGCTCTGAAGAAATCTGAAGGCATGGTGATGATGACCCCTCTTGCTTATGCCACTGATCCAGGCGGCTTCCTACAGGAAAATCTACTATATCCTGTCCCACACACACTTTGCCCCAAAACCTTCTTTGCCAAGTTTCAGCCCACAGCTGAGATTTGATAGCCAAGTTAATGACTTCAGTATGTGTCAGTTCAGAGCAAGGAGGATGACAAAGTCAGCCTGACTTTTTCCCACAGCCCTCTGTGCCTGGTAAGTGGGAAAAACATCAAGAAAGGGAGGAGGATGCTGTGCCACAGCCCTTGGGAAATCCTGCTGCATGACTGGATGGGCAGGGTGGATCAGCTCTCAGGCAGGCAGGGCAGATATTGTCAAAGAAAGAAAAGGGCTGATTAGGCTTTCTACCACTAATAATATCAAAATAGCATATTGCTTTCATTGGCAGTGAAGCAGAAAATGAAACGGTGCAAAAAGGAGAAGCCTCAGGTGAAGTGGACTGGAATAATGTCAGGTCTGCATGAACAACAGCCCTCAAATGCCCTTAATACTTGAGTTTTTCTCTTGCACATCGGGAGGTCTGTGAGGTACAAGCTATCAACTCCTACTCTCCACCCCGTGGGAATCCTCCCATGCTCCTGCCTTTGCACTGCTGGTAAATTGGCAAGTGTCTGCAAGCTCAAGCAAGCCCCTGGGAAACACAAGCCAGATGGTCCCACTGCCCACTCTGATGGCTGGGGGAAAAACATTCTCACTTGCTGCCTCTGAGAACCATTAAAGTGCATTTCCTTCAGTGCAAAGGGGAGCAAAGATGCTTTTGCTGGCATGTAACTCCAATAATGAATTTTGTCTCAAGAGCCTGACCCACAGGCTCTCAGCCCTTAAATCAAAACCTGCAGAGGACATCTCCTTGCTGCTACACAGAATGACAGCTTACACTTTGCCAGACTTTGGTGCTGTGGCTCTCCCATGCCGGGTCCCTCGCACTCCACCACCCCAAGAGCTCAGACAGTCTGGGCTCTCTGGGGCAGGAAGGGTTTGATAACATGCCTGCACACTGATTAATAAACTAAAGCATTGACTTTTTGTGACTACCTACTGCTATAGCATTATAAAAAAAGAAAGAAAACAAAAAGCAGGAATATGAAAGAGTAATTTAAGTAACTTATTGAAACTCTCTAGATTGTTCCTAAATGACCTGATGAGCTTTTTAAATTTTTCCTGCAGATCCTTTGCAAAATCCAGAGCACAAAATGGGAGGGAAGCAGAATGCATATGAGAGCACACACCTAGCAGGTACACCCCACAGTGGGGCATAAAGGCACTGTAAGTCTTCAGGAGGTTCCCAGGCCAAAGCTTCCTCAAGCATCAAAAGCTCTTATCATCTAAACACACAGGCATGCTCACACACAGCAGCAGGATGTTGTGACAGCATGCCAACTGCCTGCAGACCTGCATGCACTTATATATAATGCAGATATTATAACAAGGGCAAACTGTACGCCTGGAGTCAAAGCCAGGTGGAAAGGATCAGTTTAGAAGTGGTGCAGTGCTCCTCAGCTCCAGAATTGAAGCAGCTGGACAGAGTTCAAAGGTGTTTCTCTTTTTTTTCTCTCTGTGCTGTCTTCTCCCTGATCACCCCTACCCCTAGGAAAAGCTGAATGCAAATTGTCTGTTAATTCACAAAAATAACTGAACAAACTGGGCTGCAGCAGGGCTTAGCACACTTCCCAGCTCAGCTGTCCTTCAACCCAAAACTAGCGCAGCAGAGCTCAAGCAAATGACTGGAGACACCAGGGTGTGAGGCTCCAACCTCACCCTGCCCAGGGCTCCACTGACCCTGCAGCCCAGCGACTGACACAGGGCCTGGGAGCGACACAGAGCAACGGGAACCTGCCAGCCTTTGCAGGAAGGGCCTTCAAAGGGTCAAAGGTAGGGACACGGGTGGCTGTGGGTGAGCAGAGCCATGGAGCTGGCAAACCCCTGCGCCCTCCTCTTCTCTGGGATGCTCAGACTGCATGGCTTTTGCTGCCTTCAGTAGTTTGTGCAGAGAATAGATGCCTTTTCCATACACAAAACGAATTATTTCCTTCCTCTCAAGAAGGAGACACTTCCGTCCCACACACCCATCAGGTTAATGCACACTTACAGCTCCTCCAGAGGAGGGAAAGACCAGGGATCCCCACTGCACCTCAGATGTTCAGCACTTTGCTTCCAGTAAGCAAGAAACCCCCTCGCTGCTGGAGGGCAGCCTAGCAGAGCAGGGTCCCTGAGAGTGGAAGGGCAGTGATGGGGACCAGGATTTGGGTCTATCTGGCTGCTGGAAGCACTTCAGCTGGCTGTGCCAGAGAGAAAAAAAATAAATTAAATCAGTAAAAAAAATAGGAGGCTGGGGAGTTAATGTCATTAAGTATCTGACAGCTGGAAAATGTGAGCAGCCATTGTCTGCAGCCCCCCACAGCTCCTCTGGCCAAACCAGTTTGCTGAAAGCAGCGGCAATAAAGTGTGAAAGCCAAGACTGGAAACACTGACTCCCCTCCCTGCCCTGCTGCCCTCACTGAGGGAACAAGACAGCTCAGAGGTCACCCTGCCCCAGCTCATGGGTCCTTGGCTTCCCTGCACCCCCTCCCCTGACCCTGTTCCCCCTTGCAGCTTTGAGGCAGCGGCTCTGGGATCGCTGCCGAGAGGCCTGAGGAGGCCATGGCAGGAGCTCTCTCATCTGTCACCCGCTCCAGGCAGCTGTGCTCCATCACCACACACAGCACTGCTGCTGCTGTTGTCACCGTGGGGATGAGCAACCTGCTTCGAGCATGGCTCCTGTCCCCACTGAGCTGCCATGGGGAGGGAAGGAGCAGGACAGCTACACCCCACACCACCAAAACCTCAAAAACATTGCTCCTGCCTCTTTTCTCCCAGGTCCACTGATGGGAGATGCTACAGACCTTAGGACCTTGCAGCTGAAACAAAACTTGTCCTCTGCATCCCTGAACCTTCATGCTACCTTCTCTTCCAGCAGCTGACCCTGAGCCCATGATCTGAGCTGGCCACTGATCCCAGCAGCACCCTGAGCCTCCCCCAGTGTCAAACTGATCTGGTGCCAGCAAGAGTAGGAGCATTCTGAGAGGACTGCTGGGAGGGACCTTGTGCTGGGGAGAAGATTCGATGGTAAACCGTGTCTTTTCCCTTTAAAGTTTGCAGAGGATTTTCATCAAAAAATCTTCACAGTCTAATTCTGAAAGTATTGGAACTCAGGCCCTGAAACTACATCCCACTTCACCTCCCAAAACAACGGGCAAGCAAACCAAAGATTCAGTTCCAGGAGATCCTTTTAAGCAACTCCAACTTCTGGACAGATTTGTGGGACTCCTTTTCCTCAGTCCATGTAGCAAGCTTCAGGTTTTATCTGATCACGGGCAGGCACTGAACTCCGCTGTCACACCACTCAAATTGAGGAAATTTCCACTGGCCCAGTTCAATCTACTCCACACTTCAACAAGAAATGAAACATTGCCTTCATAGCAGTGTGAGAATTAAATTTGACCTGTGTTCATCCCCAGATGCTCCCTTTCACATACACACACGCTCTGAGGTCTCTCATAGCTTACTCTGGTGCACCAAATCCTGTGAAACACTGAATGACACGAACACCCCTTGGCCTGAAGAGCTCTTTGCTCAGCACCTCATCAGATGACACAGCTGCAACAGATCTACAGCAACAGCACAGCATGTTCACACTCCCACACAGCAATAACCGAGATCCCAAAGACATTACCTTCCTCACCACTTCCCCTGATGAGTCCCACGCACTTCTGCAACAAACAGGAGGATTCTGATCAAGACAATTCACATGGGTATAAGCCACATTTTCCCTGGCATCTTCCTCACTGGATGCTCATGAACTCCAAAAACCACGTAAGAGCACCTCATAGCAGCTTGTTTCAAAGCCCTTGTGTTCCCTTCCAGGCCATCTGCCTTCCTCTACCTTGCCTTCATCCAACTGGGAAACAGACATTTAACTGCATTAATTTATGTTCAAAAAGGCCTACTGAAAAGTAAGTGGATTAAAAGCTGGTCTGGAAAAGATATTAAACTCTATTGCAGCACAGCACAGGCTGTGTATTTGGGCTGCCATGTAATGCAGGCAATGGGAATTCTCCTCTGCAAGAGGCATTGGGAATTTAATGTTGCAGTACAGCCAGTTGCAATGCACTTAGCAGATGTCTGAGACCCACAGCCTCATCCACCTAGCTTTGATCTTATGTTCCACTCCTTCCTTCCAAGACTGAACAGCCATTTAACCACTGCAGAGGCTCAGTGCACTTCTGCAGATGGATCTAAACCCCTCTCTGAACTCCAAGGGCAGGAGCTGCACATATCCATCTGCAGGCAGCAAAAGGGAACACCCACTCATTCATTCCTTCACCCATGCCACTGTCACCCAAGACCCACAGAGGGATATCCTGCCTGAACATGGCCTTTCCATTGCAGCAGACAGTTAATGCTAAAAACAGGTTGGCTGGGAGCTGGTGACTGAGTCTGAACATCAACACCTTCCTCTTTGCACTTCCCACCGGTGAGGCCAGCCAGGCCAGTGCTGCTCAGCCCCCAGCTCCCCAGGAGAGGACCCCTGCACAGGAAGAGATTATGCAAGCCTTTCTTACCTCTGTAAGTCCAAGTCCAGGACTGCAAGGTAGTAAAATACTACCCCAAAAAATTTAGAAATTAGAGCCAAAGAATCAGACTGGTGAAGCACCAGGCTTGTCCACCCCATGGGGGCAGAGACACCTGAGTGCATAGCAGTAAGCAAACACAACCACTCAGTTTCCAGCCCCTTCTGGCAACTCTGCTGGTGCTGCAGTGCTCCATGCTAACTGGCTGCCTCAGATTCTGGCAACCACAGGACACCCAGTCTTCGCACACTCAAAGCAAACATGGGAATAGCCAGAAACAAACCTCCACGACAGGCCATTCACATAAAAGTTGGGCTTAGTGATCCTTGTGGGTCCAACTCAGAATATTCTGTGATTCTGTGACTTTTTAAGCCTAAAACCTTCCCTTCTAACCCATACCATACCAAGCTGCTGGCTCGCAGAGTTGGCTCCATGTGGGGAAGAAGGGACAGGAGAAAGAAAAATTTGTAACAGTTTTTGCAGCCCAGTGAAAAAGGTCAGCAGCATTTGGCAGATCATTAAGACGTGGACAAACCCACTGTGCTCCAGACTTCCTGTGAGCTTCCCCCTCCCAGTTTTGCTTGCCTCCCTTCCCTGGCACAGCCAGCATGCAGAGCTGGCATGCTTTTGCCGTTAATTAAGCAACAGCAATTAGGCAACACATTTTTAAGCGGTTCTCTCACAGCCGAGCTTGGGAAAAGGCTGGCTTCAGCATTAAACCGGCAGCTGTGTACAAAGTGCCAAATCAGTGCATCACAACGAGGGAACTTGATATGTAAACAGCCTTGTCAGTAATTACCCCACTGCCTTCCAGTGAATTGCTGCGGCTTCGCTCCATTGGAGCCTCGACTTCCTCGGGGCTGAGCGAGCAGACAGGGATGCGGCACGAAGCAGGGGTTTGTCTGATGGTTAAACCAGAGCCCAGGACGCTTAACAGGAACAACCTCGCTGAATATTCAGCGTTGTACTAACAGAGCCACCCGGTGACATGGAGTGGCCCCTCTCAGCACGGTCTCGGAGGATTTATCCATCTGTCCCACAGGCTCTGGGCTGATGTTTATTACAGCAGATTGCACAGCAGAGAGGCTGGTTTTCCCTAGTCCTTTGGAGCTAAATTCAGAAATTGCTGCTCCCTCCTCAGAAACTCCTTGGGAGGGGCCTAGCAGATAAGAAGGATGGGGACGTTTCCATCACACGGACAGGGAATTGGACCTGGCTTCCCTCTTCGCTCCAGCAGGAACCAGGGGCTTCATGTGATCCACGTGGTGCTGAAAACACGTTCCGGGATCCCTGAGAAGAATGCTGAGCGGCTCTCCCACAGCCAGCGCTGAGCAGCTGCAGAGTGAGCGGTGCTTGCAGGGCGGTGTCCGAGGCGCCAGGGCTCCGGCTGCGACCCACCGGGAGCAGCGACATGGAACAGCAGCGCCAGCGCGGCTCTGCTCTGTGCCCCCTCTGCCTCCTCTCCACGCCTTTGGCTTTCCCTGGGACATAAGAGCAAGGCCACCTCATCTTTGTGTTCAGGGAAGCCTCAAGCAAAATTTAAAAAGACTTCCTGGTTTGTTGTTGGAGTTTTTTTTATAATAATGGCTATTTCTGCTCTGCTCCAATAAACAGGCGAAGGTTGCCAAGGACACCCAGTAAATCACACACATGCTCCACTCCTCTCAGCTGAATATTTACAAATTTCCAAAGTGCTGAACCTCTTCAAGCCATTCAGCTTCTGCTTTCATCTGTAATATCTATCTCAATGCTTCTGAGATTTTCCTGCAGCTATCCTAAATTAATAAGGATCGGAAACCAGGCTTCTTCTGTAACCCTAAAGGTCAATCACATAATTTTGCTTCAACACGCCAAACAGACACAAACATACGAGGTTTCCCAAAGGAATATGAGAGAAGAGCCCTCTCCCAAAGGAAAGCAAAAGCCCTAAAGCAAGAAGGATGATTTAAAGCAGTTATTTCTATCTGTGTAGATAGTTGTGACACATGCAATGCCTGGGTGCTAGCAAGACACCCCAAGCTATGTGGGTTTTCCAAGAGGTGATAAAAACATTCCTTGCTACTTTAGGAGAATGCCACCACAAAAATTCTGCATTCAAATTCAAGTGCAGTTTCGCATATCTGAGGGGAGTTTGGCAGCCCCAGGACAGGCACAAGCAGTTTCTCCCCACTCCAGCCCTCAACACCCCTGTTATGCTGCAAGTATGAAGGAATCCCACCCCAGAGACCAGGAAGATCTTTACAGCCTGAAACCACCGGGAACACCAAATAGCAAGTTCCAGATTAAAAGCCACGTCACAGGAGAGCCCTGGTTTCACCAACGTGGGCAACAGCGTGCACTGCATGTCCTGTGCTCCACGGGTTGCCCCACCTGGCACCACTCCTTGGGTTCAGTTCCCAAGGAGGCAATGGTTACTGGGAGCATGGGGGACCTGCCTTAGCTCTGAGAAGATGGCATGCAGACTTCCAGCTACCTGGGGATGGTGGGATGTGCCCCACAATCTGCATTTCAAGGATCCAGAACCAGAAAGGTTAAGGCAAAGCCACGTCTCCAGCTAATGAGAGTGGCTCTGCCCTCTGCCCCAGGTTCTGCCCCTGCTACTTGTGCTGCCCAACAGGCTTTCACATGCCAAGGGAGCTGTCAGAAGGTCAAGTGAAGAGAAAAATACTGTCACTAACAGTTCTGAGCTATGGTGCTGGAGATCCAAGCATGTCAAAGTGAGTGACAGTGGTCTGAAGGGATTGCACGCAGCTGGAAATTTGAGTTTCCTTGCTCCTGCCAAGGCAGAAAAAAATCCAGCATCCCATGGTAGCTTCCAAAAGAGCCTCTTTCCCTGATGCCCATTTCCATCTACATGTGACTAGTGGGGAGAAGTGGCTGTGTCACCACTCATGGCCCACTTCTGAGCTCCAGACCCTGTGCAGGCACTTGGACCACAGTCCCCACCAGCACTGCTCTGGCTCTCAGTGCAAGAGAGGAAATCATGCTCCAGGTAGAAGTTGATTATGGATTTTAAACTCCATGTTTGCAAGCTGTGTTTTCTCAGCACTTAAAAATAACCAAATATAAAGAAGTATCATGAAAGCTTTTCCAGGGACCTCACTTTCTAGAAACTATTCAATTCTCAAAGTAACATCCCTCATTTCTAATTCATGTACTGCCTCATTGCCTTTAATAGCACTTTACCCCAAATCTGCACTTTCTCTTCTGCCTAAAGCACTAATTTCCATTACCTCAAGAGATATCAAATTCCAAATTTTTGCTGCAGCTTCAAGTTTTCACACTCAGGTTACAGACACCTCATTAGCCTCCCCACATCTGGTTCAGGCTACAAGGTGCTCGTTCTGCAACACGCCAGAATCAGTCAACACGACTGTCTGGTTACATACAGGCTCCAAAATGTCTCATGTATAAAAAAAAAAAAAAAAAAAAGAAAAAAAATTAAATTAAGCAGATGGCCCACGGAGCACTGAGATTTGCAATTTTCTTCCTGGAAAACTTCTGGTAACCCCAGTTCCAAAAATAATACTAGGAATAGCCCTCTGTGTGGGAAGGAAGAATTTTCTAAAAACCTTTGATCTCTGTGTTTCAGAGAAGGGAACTGACACACTAATCAGAATGTTTTGCTGAATGGGGTTACTCTCTCACACCACAGGGCAAAACCAAAGCAGGTATTTAAACACTGGTGTCCAGCTCCTGACAGCAATTTACTGTGTTGGGTTTTTTTTCTCCCCGGGATATTTTTTCAACTAACAAAGCAGAAACATATCAGTTCAACTCTTCCATAGTCCCTACTATCATCTCTCCCCTAAATCACTGCTCATCTCCTACTAAAACGTCTAACAGTTCTTGCCCAGAATTTTATGCAGGTTTGTATCTGGCCTTTTTAAATATGTATTTATTATGAGAATTTCCACAAAGAATGAATTTATCCATGGCTACAAGCCTCATTTCACAGGTGAGGCACTTGGAGAGAACTTCGGGGTGAGCCCCAACACTTCGGTGGTTACAGTGAAGAGGTAAATCCAGGTAGTCAGCACTCCAGAATAACCTTAGAGCATCCCAAAACTCTGCAGGATAAATGTCACACACACATACCCTCCCACCTAGGAATCCAGAATTTACAGGAAAGACACTTTCCAGATTGGACCCCCTGCACGCACTCTCCTTTCTCCAATTTATCACCACTCACAGAGGTCACCTATGGAGGACACCCACACCTGCCCATCTCCTCCTTCACCTGATCAGTGTGACGGGCTCTTGCCATCTAACTCCTCATTTTGAGGACGCTTCCTCATTTTGGAAACAGCATCTTCAAGCTATCACTGGCTCCTTCTCCCCATCCTCCACCAGCAGCAGAGCCAAGTCCCTGGACACAGTACAGTGCTGAGCTCAGGCCCCTTTCCCAAATTGCCTCTGTCTGTAGAGGCCACAAGCTGACAGCATTTGTTTGGATTCCATTCCTGGACAAGACCTTGCTTGAAGCATTTGATTTTCTCCACTTCTTCCACTTCCCTTCTGTAACATGAAGCAATCCTTTTTCCCCTATAAAAACTGGAATTTGGAGCATACAACCTAAATTTCAAGATATTTATAATTTTTGGTCCATGCACTCTCAGCATTCCCCTGCCAAGCACTACTTGCTGCTGGGAAGGCTGACAAAATGTGATCAGCCAGAAACAAGTGAACTTAAACTTCATTATAGGATGGAAACTGGAAAGGGGGAAAAGGAAAAGGGAAAAAACAAATGGTATCAAACACTTGTCACTTTTGCAATGGTGTAGGATGATGATCCTGCTCAGTGACAGCTCACTCACAGACTGGTCTGCTGTTGTCTATCAGCAGTTTATGGCAAGTCAAAAGGTTGTCAGCACTCTGGAGATAACAGAGCGAGGGGGGAAAGGTGGAAAACTCATCTCCAGTTCTCCAAAGACAACTTTAGCCCAAGGAGCACACATTCTGTGTGGCTTTATCCATCGACATGATTGCAATAGACACACGTGTCAAGCTGCTTATTGATGCTTACATCATAGAGGATATGCAGGGATACAGGAAAGCAGAAAGTCTGCTACCCAGTTTGGATAGCTGGGATTTGGCACAGCTGTCTGACCTATATTAACTTTCCATCCACTGGTGTACTACTTGGAGGAGATTCTTAACCACTGATTTTGTATCCTGTGCTTCTAGTTTGTAAAACAAGTTAATTCACAAAGAATCTGAGTTACCTCAGAGGAAGAGAATTATGAGAGACTTCCTCTGTCTGGATCTGATAATTCATTATCCAGTGCAGGGGAATTTTCTTATAAGTAGCACACTAAGGAACTATTGTCTTCACCAGCAGTTGCAGCTTCGTGGAGCTCTGGAGCTGCTGTGGAGCTGGCTCGGACCCCCTGCTATGACCTTATCCTGTTCACCAGCTCCCAGCAAGGCAGGAGGCTCCCTGAATGCCATCTGCTTCCAGAGCAATACCCTGCAGTCCTGGCCCTGCTCTCTAGACCCCTCCTCATCAATCTGGCAGTGTTTTCCAGCCTGACTGACAGGCAGCAGCACCCAGCACCTCCCAGGTCTGCTGGCCTGGGGAGCACGTGTGGCCATTGCACCGCACACCATTACGCAAGGGCCCAGCACCATGAACTCTCCTGCCCTGGGAACTGGAGAATCCCACTGAACAACAGGAAGCATTAAATCAGCATCTCCTCTGGAAAAACACCACAAGAAACCACCCACGGGGCTCTTCTGCTCTTGCTCTTTTGGCTCTGAAACCAACTTCCTCAGCAAATGAACCTTCTCTGACAGGAAATGCTGCCTTTGTCCATCCCATTGTCTCCAAAACATCTGCACATGCTGTCAGTGTTCTCGGGTAGGCAGCAGCCGCCCTGGCCTGTGCCTGTGACAGAAGGAAGAGCCCCCCTCAGCAGGAAGAGCCCTTTCACAAGCACTGTCCTCTTTAGCTCTGCCCAGTTAACTCAGCCTTGCACCTACAAACACAAAGGCCACACCCACCCTGCAAATGATGTGATTTCTGCAGAAATGAAAGGGCTAGAATGACTTGAAGAATGTGGGCTGCTCTTGGAAACAGCCTATCTCACAATAACGTCAGTCCTGGCATTCCCACGGCAGGACACCAGCAGCAAGAAATGCCAAGTCTATGCTCTGGGGAAAGAGGAACCAAGTTCCACTGGAAGACATCCAGCAGAGCTGGGGCAGGAGGCAAGAGAAAGAGAAAATGACTCTGGAAGGTCTGGTCCAGGAGGGAGGACTGAAAACAGTTGGTTTTCTCAAGCTAGAATTGAAAACACAGAGGGGAGCTGAAAAGACATTTCAGATGCAGGCTGATAGCTAAAAAGAAAAGTGATGAGGAATCAGAGTATAGCCACTGTAGCATGCAAAAATGTTTATCTAGGTATCAGGAAAAAGAATACCCAACTTCAAGGATATTTTCCTTTGGGAATTCAGGATTCTCCTCAGGAGGATTTTACAAACACATATAATAAATATCTGGCATGTACCTACCTGAAGCAGATGGTTGGACTACATAAGTTTTTTAAGTACCTCTCACCGCAGCATTTGCATGAATCTATGATCTTTGAGAATTAATTAACAATTTCTGAAAGATCTTGAGCATTTTTAATTCAGAAAATTTGTCAGGACATATCATTTGCCCCAGTTCTTAATGAATCACTGCAATTCCTAACTGCTTTTTATATTGAAAACAAGCATCCTGTTTGTGCTCTGAACATGTTTTTCTGTCCTTCCTTGAGTGTCCAGTGCTGGCCACTCTTGGGGACCTTTATTCTAACTGGATACAGCTGCTCTCTGTGTCAATTGGATAAAAACAGAAACCAAAAGCAAACCTCCTCCTCCCCCAATACCATTAATCATGTGTTTTCTAGTGGACACAAATGCTACTAAGAGTAACAACACCAATAACAAAAAGTGTGGGACAAATAGGTTTTTTCACTAGAAAATCCAAATGTGGTTTCTGCAATGCATGTCCATAGGCTGTTATTGCAAGGAGCTTCAAAGCAGCAGAATTGCAGGGAATAGTTTGTGACACATCTGGTACTGGGCTCAAGTTTATCTGGGAGGGATCTTAATTGAAACATAAAATTCGTAATTAAGACCGGAATCCCTAACAACCTTCCCAGCACCCAAACAGGAAATTCCAGGTAGGAAACTGTTTCTCATCCAACTCTGCCTCCTCCTGAAACCAGAAGTCAAAGGAGCCCTGTGCTGGCCAGGCACCTCTGCTTTTGTGCTGCCCCTTGGCACCCAGTTGAATCCAATAGTACAGACATGGGAAAAGAGATGGCAAAGAGCTGCTTGACTGATATCATGGGCATCTTTGAAAACAGAGGAGCAGAAAATCAACCTGCAGTGCAAGATCAGTGTGTCAGGGGCAGGCAGGCAGCCACTGGTGCACCACTGCCTCCATCAGCCTTCTCCTCAGCTGGTACCTCCAGCTTCTGTCTCACTTTCTGCTCCCCCCCAGGGCACTCATGGAGCCTCTGATTGCTCCCTCATGCTGGGAAACATGCCTCGTTTCAGCTGGAGCATCTATTGCTGGAGAAGCATCAACAAGTCACTTGATGAAATTTACATAAGTACTTGAGACCTTTTAGGACAAAAATAGCCAAAGGAAACTGTGATTCATCCCAAAACACACTAGACAGTTCACATTATTCAGGGACTGATATACCTGTAGCATTCCCAGTCCTTCATCTCCTCTTCTCCAGCAAGATAAACGGCAAAGAAAACAAACCAACACCCTCTAAACTTTCCTTCCACAAGGATCCAGTTTCCATGAGACTAGTCTACCTTGGCTGTGAGCTGCAAAATAAAGCAGAGCTCTGTTCTTTCTCAAGGGCCAAGAAGAAGAGGCTGTGCAAAACCAAGAATGAAAAAGCCCATGATTCTCTACATTTTCCAGGCTTTCCTCCAGGCTGGTTGCTTATGACTGAAGTTGTGAAAGAAGTATAGCAATTCTCCTCCCAGAAACATTTTTGGTCATATGTCACAATATAGGCATCTTCTGGCATCTTCCCCACTGGCTTTCCTGAATCAGCACCACAGCAAGCTCCCAGCCCAGCAAGGTTTCCCATCTCCACGTGCTACAGGAGGTAGCACACAGCCCACAATGTGACAGTCAGAAAGAAGTCCCCAGGAATGAAGCAGGAAGCGAATCATCTTTCCAAGAAGCCAACACCAATGTTTGCCTTTGGAACTTCAATTCCTTCATGGAAAAGACATGAAAATCCAGGTTGTTCCTCTGCTTTTTCCCTGAAGGACGAATCAAGCCCCTCAGTTCTATTTTTAGGTGAAACCACAATGGAGGTCTGCAAGGGTGGAAAAACCTGGGAAGTCTGAGATGCAACCTACGTCATGTCTGGGCTGCATCTGCGTGACTCAGCAAGCTGTGAAGGGGTAAGATCAGCATCTGTGGTAACCAAGAGCCTCCTCCTCTCCTTGTCAAAATGTGCAGTTGTGGCACAGCCAGACTATGAACAAGCAGCATATTTGGAGGTGAAATAAAAATACTTTCCTTATCTAGCAGATTACAGCAAGGCTTTCTCAGCAAGGAGTGTGAAATGTCAGCTGTCTCAGGGGAGCAGCTCTAGCACCACAGCTCTTATGGTAAAATGGTTTACTGCTTATCAGCCAGAGAGGGATCAGGGGCAATGCCAGCATCCACTGAAAGACACGGCAAACCTCTGCTTTGGAAACATGAAGGAAAGACCAGGAGTGTGTCTCTTGGTCTCGCCCATACAGGAGTGTGTAAGCAACAAGAGTTGTTTCCCCCTCACACCCCACCTGTGGGTTTGGTTAGCTCTAAGAGTGGCTGTACTGATGAGCCTGACAGCACCTGGCTTGGGAAGAGCATGAACTGCAGGTGTCAATTCACAACAGCACGTTTAGATCAAACATTCACAGCTTGCTAATGAAGAGAGAATTGTGCTCCTGCCAACACACACAGCCCAGCACCCCTTGTGGTGTGGTGAAGCCTCCTTCCTTCTGTAGTTACCTGCAATGAAAACGTGCAGAGCAAACCCTCCCACCTGCACAGGAGTTTGAATAGCTACACCACTGAAATTATTTAAAAATTATGAAAGAGATGGATTTCACATCTTTGGAGAGACTCATGCTGTCCAGAGCAGGGCAGAGAGAAGCCCTGTTGGTCCATTTCCCACTGCCACCCTTCTGGCATACATGGCTTTTTTGGGTTTTTTTTAGACTTTTTTTACGGAAGGCAACCCACTGGGCTCTTTTAGTCTTCTAAACTGAGTAATTCTAACAAGACATGGTGTGATCTGTGCCAAAGCACATGATCACATTTGTAGTGCCTTCGTATCTTTTCATCTTACCAGGGTGGGGAGTGCCTGATGCCCAGCAGATTCTGACCATGGGCACAAACCAAGAGCAGGGAACTCTGGTTCCTGCTTTCACCTTGCTGAACATGTACCCTCTCAGTAATTTATTCACCACATCAGTGCAAGCACTGCAGGCTCTCTGAGATGAAAGAACTCCCTACGTTTGTACACCTGTTACTGCCTCTGAGCATCCCATCCTCTAGCACAGAGCAGAATCGCACACTGGCTCTGTGGAGATTATACATGAAAAAATCAGTAGTTAGAGGGGGGAAAAAAGCCGTAACCACCATGAAGGAGGAAAGCTGCTGGATGGGGGTTTTGTGCTTATTTGCTCAGCTAAGGTAAACTTCTTGCCTTGGACCTCCCACAGCAGAGCTAGAAGTAACAGCTTTTCTTTCTCGGGACCAAGAAGTCTTCTCATCTTCTTTTCATGCTTCAACAACTTTGTATTGGATATGAGCAAGTAGCATCAGTCATTTCTGCCTGATAGCTACCTTGCTGCTTTAAGCAACAAATAATGTGATTAATGAAATTTTGAGAGAGAAAACAAAGGCTTTACTAAACACAAAACATCAGCTAAGCACTGTGAACTTTTCTTAAATTCCCTAGAAATAAAGAGCAGCTGCCTGGCACCAATTCCCCCAGCAGCATTTGGAGCAGTTCTGGGTGCTTCTGAAAATAGACATGATCTTGTGCCAAAGAAAATAATCCCTTAATTTTATAGGTGTCTGAATATAAAAAAGGCTGAAAATGAGAGTGTCTGGGGAGGCACATATAATGCATTGCCTGGTGTCTAAAAAAGTCTTTCCTTTTCCTCTCCAAGTGTTGGCAAGTGGAACTTGACTTGATTTAAACTGGGAACTTGGGGGTGTTCAAATAAAGAACCTTTTCACTTGATGTTCAGTTTGCCATTGATTTCAGTTTTTTGGGGTCAGGCCACTTAAAAAAAAAAAAAAGGCAAAAATTAAAATCTTTCCCAAATTCTAGCAATATTCCACAGCAAGGAAAAGTCCTCAGCAGCTTCATGTAGTGGCTGCTGGCAGAGGTTTGCCTCAATTTTTTTAACAGGATATTTTAGCCTCTCTACATAGCAGTGGCATACACTGTCGCTGTCTCCTTGGGTGAAGCCAGAAGAGATGAAAAATAAGCAAAAACCCCCATTTTTTTGTTCTCCAGGAACTGTTCTGATCTATGTTACCAGTAGCAGGAGGAGTCAGGCTGGAAGCAACCTGGATGGGGCTCGGTAGTGAATGTGGAAAGGGGATATTTGTGCTGAGGAGCACTTGTACCATTCTGGGGAGGGCTGAAATTCCTCTGCCAGGAACACTGCCCCTAAGAGAAGAAGCAATAGAGAAATCTTGTGACTGCTCACACCACGATGCCCCTGCTAACTGAATGGTGAATCACTGACTCAATACACAAGGTTCAGAAACAAATTCTAGACAGAAAGTAGGGAAAAGTCTCACTACAGCACATCATATAACTCTGGAGTTATTTAAGGCACAGAAAATACCAAGAATGGCCCGTGAAACAGCAGCTGTTTGGGACTGGTCTGTTATAAGCTACTCTAAAGAAAGCACTGAATATCCTAATTATGTTGAAAATTATACAGGTCACCTTCCATATTTAGTACAGAGTGGCACAGAGATAGCCAGGGGACAGGACACATTCCTACTTCTTCAGCATGATGCCACCCAGATCCACATGCAGTCTTGGCCTTCTCCCCTGTTATTTAAACTACAATAAGCTGTGCTCTGCATTCAAGGAAAAAGGGGGGTGGGGAATGAATCCAGACCTTTGTGGGGAAGGTTTCAGTGAAAAGGCTGGCTGCTTTTCTGTGGTTACTGAGGTAATGAAACTTCAACAGGGGCTTACACATTGTCAGAGTGGAAGAAATTCAAAGCATCTACGAGAAGGGTTTTAAGTTACTCAAAAGCCTTACTGATACGATTTCAGAGCCAGCTACTCTGTTTGGACACCAATGTGCAAGTGAACACGTCTTTCCAAACCACATGCAGCCAAGCTATTCATACTCCCAGTCTTGTCCCAGCCATTCATAAGCAGGAGTGTGAAGCAGCAGGGCAAATCAAATAAATGACTTCATTCCTCTGGGCATATGAGCAAATGTGAACAAAGAAGCAAACAGTTACAAATTCAGAGTGCCATATTTTGCCAAGGATTCTTCTATTGGGGAACTATGAAAGATTCAAGGAATACAACTGCTACATTTGTTCCTAAAGCTCTGCACCCATGAGTGCACGTGAGTGTGTATGCACAAGCAAGCTCCAAGATAACTCAAATTTACAAGCCTCCCTGCCCAGCCCTGTGGAAGATATCACACGGCAGTTTAACACACTAACACCTGTACAATTGGATACAAAGATGTATGTTTGGGGTAAAGCAGAGTTTGGGGTATTGTATCCCATGCCAGGGAAGTGTATTCCTTTTGCTAAAGTAAAGGCCAAAAGCTCTTGGAGATCCTCATTTTGTAATAGGAAAGGTGTTTGTGGACAGGCTAAGACACCCCCCATTGCTAACCTGGGACCCATCAAAACACTAATCAGCTCCACTGTGAATGTTCTTCTGCAGCAATCCATGTCTCTGTAGTTCAGAAAAGAAATGTGCCTACACTTGCTGCTGAAGACCAGTGTCCTACTGTAAATATGAAATCTTCTAGTGTGAGCTAGGAAAAAAAAAATGATAAAAAATTTTGGACATGTGTCAGTGATGCAAAAACCCAGTGTACACTACCTGAGAATAACCCTGGTTAAACCTGTCTGCCTACCTGGCCTGGAGGATGAGTCCCTCCTGAGGAAGGACTAAATCCCCTGTGAGACAGTGCTGGCTTTTCCAGACACCTGGCACACAGGCTTCGGGGAGTGGAAGCAAAGCTACCCAGCCCTCAAAACCTTCAAAAGTGACCAGACCTTCATGAGAGACATGAAGGGCAGCTGTTTGCACTGTGCAGGGTTGGCACTCGGTGAGGTACTACCATCAGCTCCCTCTTTCCCAGCCACAGGGAGCCTGCCTGGCTGCTTCAGCCCCAGCATGAACTCTTGCTCTAGTTTTCTGCAGGAAGAAGTTCAAATTCAACCTTTTGGCAAGTTCTTCCTTTCAAAACAAAACAAACTCATCACTACTCATCCTCCTCAAACCCTGGTACACACAAGTGCCCCTCAATACAACAGCAACCCCATGACCTCCTCCTCCAGTTTTGCACAGAAGTCTGCCAAACACATTTGATGCTGTGACTCCTTTCCCCAATTCCTTTGCCATTTCTCTTCCCTGCCCCACTTTTCTTGCTTACACTTCTCTTTCCACTCTCCCCTGGGTGGAAGACAAACCGAAATATACTCCAGAACTGAAATTTCAGTTCACCTCGTGGATTTGAAATCAAGCAGAATATCAACTTCCCAAAACAAATCTCAGTGGATGTTGAAATGATTACTTTTCCAGCAATGATTTTTTGTTTGTTTGTTTAAAGTAAAGCAGTATGAAAAATAGATAAAGTCTTGCTGGAAAGGGAGAGTCTCTCTCAGCAACTCTCCTCAAGCAGTGCAGCCGAGACAGGACAAGCTGTCAGCCCTGCTCAGCCCCATGGCTGATAGGTCTGACTCTCCTTGCAGTAGCTCATGCTGATTGTAGGGGTCTTGGTGGTGAGGTTCACCAGAAACCAGAAAGAAATAGGGATGTGTGTAGAACAGATTCCCAGGGCAATTTATGGTGAGCTATAGAATGGGATTTATGGCATTGGGCAGTGGTGTGACAGGGATGGGATTGGGTTTAGGACATTAGGACACTTCATCCTTAGCCAGATGCGTCCTGTGAAATGAAAGCTGCTGCCCCTGGACAAGGCAGCTGGCTCTCCACATTCAGTCCAGGTCCCAACCAGAAAATGTTTGTAACTCAGGAACCACTCCAAAGAAAACCCTTGAGTCACATTTCTTCCAATGATCCTATCAGGCTTTGAAGGCCCAAAACAAGGAGAACCATTATTCTGCAGCCTGGCAATGATTTAGGACTCCCACTCATCTGAAATGCTCAATTTCCCCCAGATCCCAGGGATATTATCAGGTTTTGAGGGCCCTTTAAACAGCAGCAGCAGCAGCAGCTCAAGGAAAAACATCTGGAATAAAACATACTGAAGGTATTGAAGTCAGAAAGATCTCTGCAAAGGTAGTAAGGAACACCTGACTGCGAATTTCTGCTGTATGGAACACAGACACTGCTCTGCTGCCTGGGAAAGAGCTTTAACAAAGGGTCATGTTGGAAGCTGACCTGCCCTGGACCTGCATGGCTGACATCCATGTCTCCTCTTTCACGTGCAGGACAGTTGTGACAGTGAATTGTCACTGCCGTATGACTGCTCTCCTCTGAGGGGACAGTTAGCTCATGTCCTGCTAATAAGCCAGGCAGCACCACCGACTCCGAGCAAACCGCTCCGTAATTGGCTTTTTGCAGCACAGGACATCTTTAATTAATCTGCTACTGTTTATGTGTGCTGTTCCCGCTGGAGCTCACTCACAGAGCACGGACACCACGCAGCGCATCTGACATTCCCCAAATACGTGATGTCAGTCGTGCCTTACAATGCCGAGTGCCTGGTGTGTAATTACTGCACATCAAACTCATTCCACAGATGGGCAAATCAGGGCATGGAGTGCCGGGCTGGAGCAAACCCAGCCATTCCTGCCCTGCCTCACGGACTGTTCCTGGTGTCTGGGTCACACGCTCCCAAATCAAACACAGTTGGGACCATCAGGCGGTTGCTACGTCTGAGCCTGAGGTCTGCCAGCTCTCATCTGAGCGCTGTGCAGAATGAAAACCCAGCAGGCTGGATTCAACACACGTGGTTCAATGCACAATGCAGCTGTGCTTTAGTAAGTCATCAGGCATCAATCTGAGTCACTAGAACAGATGTAAGTCCACAGCAAATATAGGCACCACTTCAGCTCTTTTTCTTTCTGCATGAGCTGTGTCACACTCCCTTCCATTTACCCTAACAACCTCCATCTCAGTGCTTTCAGATTAAAAGACAGATACAACCATACCGTTACACATTTTACACATTTGAGACCTGCTAGTATCAGCAGGTCTCAAATCCAGACACCTGTGAGGACTCTGCTAAATCCATCACCAACTTAAAGTGCAGTCCATCAGTCAGAGCAGTTGTCCTCAGCATAGACCAAGATCAAAGTGTGCAGCTCAGAAGGCTTCAAACCCTGCTATTTTCAGCAGCCTTTGGTACATACCTCTGTCTGAAATTCCCTAGCACTGACATCCTTCTGTTGTCACCCGTCACTGGTTGGACAAAATCTCTGATTGCACTCAGCTGGCTCTGAAACAAGAGATAGCCCAGTGCTGCTTTTTGGCTCATAATGCTAAGCAAAAGCAGATCTAGTTTTCCGTGCTCAGGACTGCTAAAGCACTAAGTGTAGATAAGAGCAGAGGGCCAAGCTTGCTAGCACATAAAAGGGAGAATACAGCACAGCCAAAATTATACTGCAGTTTTGCAGCAGGAGAATCTAAAGGATAACCTCCAAAACGCCTGATGATCCTCGTGACACAGAGGAAACACTGACCAACTGGCACTTAAAAGCACTGATAGCAACACCAGCATTCTGTCTCACTTAGCACAGCAATCCTCATCACTTCCCAAACACAATCCTTCCTAGGCCTGAGTACATTCTTGCCCCAGTAAAGTAATCCCTCACTCAGCAGCTAAGCACTGCTGGCTCTTATACCTGAGCACTCCCTCCCATCCAAGGTGTGCAGCACAGGCAAACACCAGGAGGGTTTTCCTGTTCATCTCCCCAGCTTCGTGCACATCTGTGCACGTGAGAGGAGCCTGCGACGCACACCTAGAGCATGCAAGAGCTCAACTGGCAATCCTACTTAGCAGGACTTTGTTGTTCAGCACAGGCTGGCTGCAATACCAAAGCAACCCCAAAGACCACACAGACGATCCCGAAGGACCTGGAGACCTTTCTGAGCAGAGCTCCACCACTTAGGAGCTGAACTGTAGCATCCACCATGTAAAACAGCAGCAAAGGGACAGGAATGTAAACTATAAGCCTGAAATGTGCAAACCTTCACTATCTAATACTTCCCAAAAATGTCATGAAGGACACTAAGGCTTCTACACTGTGCTTTTCAAAATAGCTGAGTGTACTGATTGCTGGCAACTCAGTGACAGCTTTAAGTGCTGCAACTTTAAAAGAAAAAGTCCAGACGAATGCTTATTCAGGTCTCTCTGCCTGGTTTGGTTTGATTCAAAAAAAGATTAGAGGCTAAAAGTGGTTTATTTAGGAGTCAGTAATCTAGCCAGATTTCACAGCAAGGATCCAAAAATATATTTGGAAAACAGAAGCACAGTGATTAAAGAAACAGTGATTTGGAGTTAAAAACACCACAGTGGGAAGCCTTGTGCTACAGTGCAAAAGTCATTTTCTAGGGACTGTTTTGTTGAACAACCCAAACAGTAATCAGGCTGGAATGAGTCTCCCAAGATGGGAAAATCTCTTCTGTTAAGCTCAGATCTGAGTTGGGCAACATTAAAAGAATCGTAGCCTACTCCAGCTGCCAGAGCTTCAGCTATCACATGGGAGAGTCCAGCTGCCAAAACTGAAGCTGTCCTGCACATCCCAGGCCATCAGGGAGCTACAAGCCTTGTCCTCTACAAAGCCATGCCTTGCAGAGCTGCCTCCTCTCACAGTGCTCACTGCAGCCTTCCCGGCACCCAGGCCTGAGCTATGCCTGGGCACTGGGGAACAACCAGGCACTGATGTCCCCTGTTGTGCTTTTGTTACACCCAAGTCATTGAGGCTACCGGAATGAGACCTTAATCCAGCATTAAGCACTGGGTGTTGAGTCTGGTCAAGGAATGCTCAGGTTACAGTGAGAAAGATTCAGCCAGTTTGGGAGGTGGAGAGCAAACTCCAGGAGCAGGAAGGGTGGCTGGGAGAGCACATAAAGGTCATGCTGATGGCAGATAGGGGCCCAACAGCTTCAGCTCCCCTATGCAGGCAAAAGTGCCACATGAAGCCTGGCTGAGCCAGGCTTCTGCTGTAACTCAGCTGGAGACTACAGCCCAGACACAGACATTACCTGGGGAGAGCTCTGGGGGAGCCCGAGGATGTCCTTTGCATCCTCACAACACACAGGACATGCCTGCAGTTAGCTACACACTCTTGTAGCCCAGCCTAGGCTGCACAGAAGATGTGCTTCCGAAAGTGGCACATCGCTGTTTTATTTGCTATTTGCCTGCCTTGTAACAGGATCCAAGCTGAAACCAAGTTTCACTAGCAGCACCCAGTGAGCCAAGGTAGCTGGCTGGAGGAGTCTGTGCCTGACCCTGGAGTGACAGCTCCAGAGAAGCAGCAGAGCCACCTGGACACCAGGGTGCAACGCTTATGTTAAAGAAAATGGAGTAGGACTGCCAGTCAAGGAACCACCAACTGCCAGAAGACATTAATATTTAAAGCAAAGGGAACAGTAGTGACCAGCTTCCCCAGCAGCCCACAGTGGGATCTGCAGTGCAGCACCCTGCAGCACCCACACACAGAGTGCTGAGTGCACCAAGGTTACTGAGAGCACCAAGTGCACAAGCACCACTCACTCAGCAAACCCTGTCCCCACCACCTGCTCTCAGCAGCACAGATCAGGACTCTGCATCACCATGCAAGAAAAGTGTCTCCCAAAGCAGCATGAATTCCCTGTACACAAACAGCCTTTCCTCACCCACCTCTGGAGCTCAGTGCATTTCAAATTCTTGGTTAACAGCCTGCAAACACATCCCCAGGATCAGTGCTGCCCACAGGTAAGAAAATTCCTGTCCATTCTCAGCCCCTGCAGCACAGAGACCAACAGCTCCATAAATATGAAAAATGGGGATAAGACACAACGTATTTTCCTCCCTTTCACTAAAATATTTTGCTTCATCAGAGATCCTTTGGATGAGGTTGGCAGCCCCGGATGGTGAAGTGTTTTCCATCAGCAGGACAGTGAAACATACCACAAGTCAGTGCTCTTCCTTTTAGACTATTTCAGTGAAACTTTGCAGTTTCTCGTCTGCTTCCAAAGACACAGAGTAACTCAGGTCACAGATGCCTTTGAATACATATAAACCTTAGAACAGGCAGTGCCTTGGCAAAAACCACTTTAAAAGCAGCTTTCTAAGCAAGGGAACCAACAGACTGTGCTTCAGTCCCCGGGCAGTCACAGCAACACCTTGGGCAAATATTTTGGAGGATATTTTCCAAGCTCTTTCTCTCTCTACCACACGGATCTTTCCTGGGAAGGAATATGGCTGGCTCCATCTTCAAAAGAAGTCACCTACCCGCAGCCCTGGGCGATGAACTTCAGCACATCTCGCCACTGCACCCTCGGGAGTCCAGCCCTGGCCTCAAAGGGCTGTGGGTTTAGGCACTGCCCTACCTGCAATACTTTGAGGTGGGATTTGCCCACCCTTTTTTTTTCAGGCAGGAGGCTCTGTGGATTCATGTGCTCCCACCTCTAACTTTGACACAGTCTCAGGCTCATCTTTCTGCAGGGACATGAGGTGAGATCAAGGCCACCACTGCAGCTGCTTTGGAAAACCCATGGTGAAAAGCAGCTTGTCAGTGTCTAAAAACCATTTCTGTGATTTTTCTGATCTTTTTTATTCAGATACACCAGGTACATTCTGGTGGTGCAGACGGTCCATTTCTGACAATGTCCCTTCATTTTCTTCTCCTTCACTAATTTTCTGTGACCTCCCAGATGTTCCCATGACCTTAATAAAACCTTTAGTGCTGCAAAGACAGAATTTTCTCCTGCCCATGATAACCCACACTTAAAACCTGCTGACTGCTCCGCATCCCCGGTGCTGGTGACATTCTCCCAAGCAGCCTGTCTGCAAATTCTGCCTGACCCAAGAACCAGCATTAGGGCAGGGAGCAGGGGACAGTGGCCACTGCCACCAGGCCACCTCTCAGTGGCCAGCCTGTCACCTCCGTGCTGTGAGGGGACACGTTCCCTGTCACCACAGCACGGTCGGTGTGCTGTCCCACACCCTGCTTCCCATCCCGGCACGAGCACAGACTCAGCCTTTCATCCAATCCTGAAAGAACATGTTTTTCTCCTCTTTTTTTTTTTTTTTAAGTGAACAAGAAGCTACAAGTGAGTATTTGGCCTTCACAACTGATGGGCTGCAGCCAAACCCTGCCATATGTTCCAGCTAATACATGTGGGCTTTGCTTCTCATCCAAGAAAGAAAAAAAAGGACATTTATGAGTTGGGATTCAGCAGGATAATGTGGGAAGGAAGGGGTGGGGAAGCGATGCTATTTTTGTTGCTGTAATTATTTGGTGGCCAAATCCCTGACCCTTGACGTCAGCCCTGGAGGGTCTGTTTAACTGACCAGTTGTCATGGAAAGGAGAAGGACTGGTTGGGAGGTACAGGCTGATGAGGAACAGCTCCTTGCTGCCTGAACCCACCCACAGGCAGACCCCCTGCCTCCATTAGTCATCGCCAGCTCATGGCCAAGAAATAAAAATGTCAATACCTTATTGCTGATACATTGGCTGGAAACAAAAGCATCCAGGGAAGTCCGTGCCCTCCTTCCTGCCATCCATTACTGGTAGAAAGCACAGGCCAAGTCCTGATCTCAGCTTCCCCAGTGCTAAGGCAGAGAAACTCCATGGCCCTCAGCTGGGTCACTCCGGGTTCACATCGATTTATCCAAACTCAGCCTGGCCTCAGTCCAGACTACACACATGGAAATATGCCCTGTGCAGAGTACAGGGGTTCCTACTCCTTGGGAACAAACCCAATCACAATGACTAATTCATACCACCTCCAGAGGAAAAATCTAAGATAAATAACCCCTCAGTTCCTTGCTCCAGACATCCAGCAGTGCTTTGAGCCCAGAATCCTGCTAGCAAGGCTCCAACAGCGCTCAGGAGGTTGGCAGCAAATGGCTCAGCTACTGACACGATGGTTTCTCACCACAGCCCGTGCCATCCACGGTGAAGTCACCAGTTCTACAAGGAAATGCAAAAAATCCTTGTTGAAACCTCAGCCACAGCTAGAGAGTACTGGACATAAGTTTGCTTAGTGGGGCTAAACTGCATTGCTCATTCACATACAGTTCATCATCAGCTGCCGTTTGTTATTCCTGTGGCCAAGGACAACAAAAAGGCTCCGCAGAAGCCAGAGCAGAGCTCTCGGACGTATGGATGAGATTTAACAGGCAGCACAAAAACCCACTTAACAAATCCCAGCACACCACGGCGCATGGACGGGGCAGCTCAGCAGCAAGGCTCTGCCAAGGAGCAGCCAGCAGGGGAAGGTGCAAAAACCACGAGAAACTAAGGAGGTACAAGAACAGGAAAGGGGCAGCTTCCTGGGTCACATCCCAGCAGCAGGAGTATGCGTTCTCCAGCACTATTGGTGCCCAGTTTTGTTCCACTTGGAATATTAACCTGCACTGGGAGGCCTTTAGATCAAGGTCTCAAAAAATCCACTGAAACCACGTGAGTCACACCTGTCTCATCCATCATCCAAGCCACATCACCAGGGATTGCAAAGAAATAAGGAGAAATCCAGGCTTACCTTATTTTCTCCAAAAGACTGAGAAATACTGCAGACTGGGACCCACTACAAGTGTATTTTGAAGCCCTGGCACGACTGCATAGCCATGAGATGAGAAAGAGGAATTTGGCCAGACAAAAAGAGCAGCCCTGGCTATCAAAGGGATGATTGCTAGGCTGTATGAAACGAGCTTAGTGGGTCTAAGACCAGTACGTGTTTACTGGTTGTGTCCTGATTTGCTGGGCAGAGCTGTGCTAATTTACTGCCAGTTGAAATGATGTGGCAAACTGCAAACAACTTAGTTTTGCTTTTGGATTTGCTCTATTAAAAAAAAACCAACAAACAAACCCAAACACTCAAAAACCAAAAAAGAACACCAGCAGAAAATCACTACAACCAGCTAGTGTGACTTTTAGTACATCACCAGCCAATAAAGTCCAAAAAGTCAAGACTGAGTCTCCTGTGAAGACAGTGAGGACACCTTCATCACAAAGACGTGCCCACCCTGCACTTGCTGGCAGCAGAATTGAACCACTGGGTCTCCTCTTTCCCTCTGTGACAATTCAACTCAAAACATTTTAGAAACATTTCATTTGAAATGTCGGCAAGAACAGGCGCAGGGGCAGTTGGGTCAGTGTCCCGGGCTTAGGGCAGGACTAAATATCCTGCTCTAAACCCAGGACACTGACCCAACCATCAAGACTCAGAGTTTTCCATCCCCATAAACTGAGTTTATTTTTGTCCTAAATAATTTTAACTTTCTGAGCACTAACATTTACCCTCTGCTGAGGAGTAGGAATGCTTTCTCAGAAAATCTAAATAAAGAGACGTTCCAAGAGATTAATTCTGGGATCTGTTTATTTATCCAGTATCTGAATAATACCAATTCTCAAGATTGAAGATAAATAAACACCACTAATAGTAAAAATCCAAATAATAATGATAATCTGACAGTTTTACTATAGGTCTTTGTCTGAGATGTCATATAAATCCTGCAAAAACAAGACCAACTGCACAGGCAGACCTTGCAGGACAGGTGGTGCCTGTGGTGAGAAAGAGCTGCTCCCCCAAAGACTTTAAAGTAAGAGATTTTACACATTATTCTGTGTCACTGCCCGTGAGATGCTGCAAGTGAAACCACATTTCCCCCAGGAAAATGTGAGTGTCGCTCACTCCAGGACAGGACCTCATTATCTGCTTAGGGCCATGCAGCACTGTGGCACGAAGGAAAACTGAGCACAATGTTCATGGAAAATAGCAGCCCTTGAGTGAAACAAACCCAATTCCCTATGCAGCTACGTAGGTGTGAATCCAGAATTACTCCACAATCCCTAGGTGGCTAATCCAGATGTCTGTCACGGAGACAAAAGTCTCTGGCCCTGTGAAACACACAGAGATGGGCAGCAGTGAGTACTTACTGGAGGTGGAAAGAATTTGGTGCAGGTGTCTCAACAACCATCCTGAGGGCTGGTACAGGCACTCAGACACCCAAACGTGGCTGGTGGAGAGATCACATAAGCACTGGCAGAGGGCAGAACAATCAGACCAGAGAGGTTAAAGGCCAAGGTTTACATACACAACTCTCCTCCCTTGGGTCTGGATCCTCATAAATAGGGAGTTTTCAAAGGCAGAACTGGAGTCAGGCAATAATCTGTACCACAAGTGTTTCTGAAGTTTGGGCTCCCACTCTGTCTCTTCTGTTGCTCGCTTCTGGTCTTTTATCAAGTGATTATTGTGTCTGTGCTGCATTTCAGACATCTTGGTGGCGTGGGTGGGCAGGACAGCCCCGTGTGACCCAAGGACACGTTCCCAGCAGCCCCCCCAGCACTGCCTCGTCTGCTGCAGTGTGGAGGACCTGGCAGTGAAGATAAAAGTGGAATTTCTCCCCAAACAAGACCTTTTTTTAAAAAAAAAAGAAACAGCTTTAAAGAACAGATAAACAGCCTCTTCTACAACATGGAAAACCTGAACATTATCATTTTATGCTTGCAACACATGAAGTCATGATGGTAACAGAACTGAAGAACATCTCAGACATGGCAAGGGGGAGCTCAGGCCAAAGAATAAGCCAGACATAGTCAGACTCTTGTCCCTTTTGCTCCACCTACAATCTGGGATTATTAAGAAAGAAGCAATGTCCAGCATGCTGGGGACTTGTTTTATTTATTGTTTTAAACCCAAGAACAGACTAAAAGGCTTTTTCTCATCTAGATCCAAGGCTGGTGGTTACAAACTACATACGTACGATTCTTGCCATGCTTCACTGATGTGCAACGGGGCATTCAGGCAAGTGGGAAGACAAGACCACTGCAAGTCAGTATTTACAGAGTGGGAGGAAGTGCTCAGCAACAGCATGCCAATATCCAGGGAAAATTAAAACAGGCTATAGCCATCAGCCCAGCAAACAGGCCAGGGAATGCTGTGGCTGGGAACAGGATGAGACAAAGGAAAGAGACCTCAAGGGGAGGGTTAGTAAGGTAGAAGGGAAACAAGACCTGGTTTTGTAATTGACACAGTGATCAACTTTTGCAGGTTACTTGTTGTTTTTGGACCAAGCTGACTTGCAGGAGTTAGGCCAGGGACTGGAAGTAATGCTCTGTCACAGGGTTCATGGCAGACCATCCAGGGCAAGCTCCAACACAGCTCCTGAGTCAGCAGCTCACAGCAGCAAATGCTGTCACAGTGTACATTGTGTAGATTTCCTCCTCCACTCACTCTCAGAGCTAGAAAAACTCCAAAAAGCAGGGTTAGGAACATCATGGCCTGCAGGCTAGGTTTTTACAGAAACAAGATGACTAAAGCAGCAAAGCAAGGAGGACATGACTAATAAAATATTTAAGAGGGCAAAGAGATCCCGCCACACCCACCTGCCAAGCCTAGAGGGTATTTCTTTGACAAAGAAAGCAGCCAGCACAGAGCAGAGACCCACCAGCATTTGGCAAACTGTCCTTCTGCCCATGGGACATGACAGCAGAAACGCACTGAAGAACCTTTTCGCTGTGGACTGGAGACCCCACTATGTGCACTGCATGTTTTCATCTCCCTCTCTGTTTCCACACCTTCTCAAATCTACCCCGCCCTAACTGCCTCAGCTATCTGTGCCCACTATACTTCCAAATTACTTGAAAAAATCAGCTATCCTAGGAAAAGGAGGAGTCTTCCTACTTGAATACATATTGAGAAGCTGAAAAGAAGTCTTGCAAACACATTTGGACTTGAGCTGCTTGTTCAGTGCAACTTGTCTACAGTCCGTAGAGTCTGCAGTCCACCTCAGGAGCCTGATCCTGAGCCTGAAGCTAACAGAAACCTTCAGCTGAATCCACAAGCTGTCCCATCCCTGCAGTGCACCACAGTCTGCATCACACCAGAGTCACCAGAAACATTGAGATCACATCTGTGAATTAGAAAAGTGCTCTTCAGAAGACCACTGTTTCTGTTTCAGAAAAATACGGATAAAATAGGAAATGATTGATAGGATGATGGGGATGATCATATCAGAGGCTGATAGAACATGTTCTTGTAGAGGGATAGCACTGGTATTTCACCTACACACATCATCACCTCCCTGCTCCTTTACGGTACTCTGTGCAGGAATATCTTAAGCATCTGCTCAGAAGCAGGAGCAATGCAGCCCAGTGCAGCTGCTGCTATTGTCCAGTTTAAAAAGTCCCAAAAAAGCAAAAAAAAGGAGCAAAAGGAGTCCAAAACTTCCAATTCTAGCACCACTTTTCCACCAATTCACTGCAGAGTCTCATTTACATCATCACACTGGGCCAGGCTGTGCTGGTGCTTGCTCTGCAGTGAGAGACCAGAGGCAGTGGGAGACCCCAGCCTGTTCCCAGGGCACCAGAAGGCAGCAGGAGGCCCTTCCTGCCCCCAGGGCATCTGGGTGGCCCCGCTGCTCCCAAAACAGCAGAGGCACACACAGTGCTGGCCAGCGTTTGGCTGTGCATCTGTCCACCAGGACTGAATGCCTTTGCTTTTCCTACCCCACAGGAGTGTTGCAAGGATAAGTTCATGTATATTCAGCACCGTTTTTCAAAGCACTGCACAAGAGCCAAACCCTTCGATTTTTTTCATCTGTTCCTTGCTCTGTCACTCCCTCCTGAAGGGATGTGTTTCTCCCCTCCTGAGAAACAAACAAGCACGAGGTCAGCAAGAGTGGGAGGTGGGAAGAACATTCCAGGCTGCTCCTCTTCTCTCAAACCACAAATGGCACCAAACCCTGCCATCCTCCCAGTGCTCTGTACTAGTGCCCAGCATCCTGGCCTCATCATGCAGCCCGGGGAGGAGCTGGACAGGGTACACAACAGGGTGTTTAACCCCATCTCATTTCCTCTTTGGTTTCAAGGAGCAAAGCACGAGGGTGAAATGGCCAGCCCTGGAGCTGTGCAGCCTGTCCATGCACCCACAGCAAGGCAGGGGGGCTCTGCACAAGCCCCTTTGCAGCTCCCCTTTTCAGACAAAATGCTGAGCAGATGCTGCAGCCAAAGTCAACCCAGAGGGTGAGGAGCTGATGCATCCCAACCCTCAGGGAACATGCCAAAGCCTTGGCACTCAGGGATGGTTCACATCCAAGTGTATGACATTAGACCTCATGTTTGGTGCAAGTACAGGCAAATCCCAAGTAGGGTATTTTCTCCTGTGCACAGACTTGTTGAGCCAGAGCAAAAGGGCAATCCTGGAAGCAGAGCTCAGGTACAGGCAGCAGCCAGGTAAGGACGTGGACAAATCACTGCAGGGTGCTGTGAGGGACGAGGTTGGTCAGAGTGCTGCTTACAAAACCCAAGAGCATCAGAATGGGTTAAAGAAAAAGGTATTAAAAACACGAACAAGTTTAGTCAGAGTACCTTCCTTTGGCTCCAGTGCCCAACACCTGGACAGCCATGCAGATAACAAGAACATCCACTATGCCATCAGAGAGCAGTGAAATCAGCGTGAGCATAAACATAAAATCCCCAGATGTTGCAAAAGCAAATTAAGATGAGTCACACATAAAATAAATTTTAAAAGGGCTGTTTTCAACACATTGCTTTGATAAGCTCAGAATGCCATTTTAAATGAGGAAAATAACCTCAGTCTCAGTAGAAGCAGACATGCAAGAACAGCCCATACCCCAAATCTTCTGGGGTTTCATATATCAATTTTACAGAAGTGGGAGACAAACACCCTATTGCTTAATTTAGAGGAAAGTTTTTGAGTGAGTTTGACATCAATGAGTCTGGAAAAGGCTTTGAAATCAGGATAAGAAATCACTTAATTTTTTAGCAGGACAAATTTTGTGTCACTCCCCACAGATGCTGACACTACATAGAGCATCTTTCATAGTAAGGACCATCAGCTGCACTGGCACTGCACACAAGTCAAATTACAGTTCCAGTTCACTGGAAGTTTCACTCTAGCTTGCCTGCACATGGCCACTAGAGTTTTAGCCAACACAGTTCTAGTCCCTGACTTGTAAAACTGACAAGGCAATGACAGAAAAGGAAGCATAGAAAAAAACAATGTTGCTATGATTTTCCACTGGGTTTCAGAGTGCTGATGGTTTGCCTCCTTGATGTGTTGCTGCGTAAGCACTGCACCACAGGCACCAGCACTGCCTAGGAAAGATGTTGCTTCTCCACCTGGAAATGGATTTCAGCAGAATCACCCTCCCTGTGCTCTGCTATGCAGGTCTTCACCTATTAAGTTGCCTATAGCAACTAAAAGGTTATGAACGTGCTCAAATAAAGCAGAAAACCAGAGGGAGATGTTCCAGAAATGCTTCAAAAATTCAACTTGGCATGAAACAAAATTCCCAGTTTCTGTCCTTACTAGTCGTGAACAGGAAGACTTACTACAGGTAGCTGGCTTGACAGAGCACAAGTCTTGAATGAATAAGAAAAATACTATTAACTGTCACGGTGTGGGTTGGTGGGAGGTTTGTTGGGGTTTTTTTCCTCTAGGTTTCTTTTCTTCTTTTTGGCAAGGAAGTTCAAAGAGTAATACCATTTTTCTCAGAGAAGGCACCAGTTAAAGGCAGAAGTTACTGGAATAAGAGGATGATACTCAGGATGTCAGTGGCTGCTAAATACTGACTGCGCTGTGTTACTTTGCAGAAATACTACGAAGTATTTCACATCACATCAGGATAATGACCATCAGGTCCCTGGAACACAGGTTATGTACCTTCCAGCTTCACGTACAGTCCTAGCTCCTGAAACACAGAATCAGTTCAGCTTGTCTGAAAGGGAAACACCTCTGGCAGAGGGCATTGGGAGGTTACTGAGGGGTTTCTGGGGGCTTTTCTCTGCAAACTGAGGACAATTTTCAGAATTATACTATGTTACACTAAAACAAAAACATCCTTTCCCCAAAGCAAACAGAAAAACCACCCGAAACAAAACAGGAAAAGCACAGGTGAGCCAAAGCTGGAGAGAATCCACGTTGCCATCCAGGATTCTCTGTCTCAGGAACTGGCCACGACCACTGACCGCACACACCAGTGAGAACATTGAGGGGGACCATACCTGGACGGCTGAGAGAAATGGCAGAGGGGGCACACCTGGGATGCTGGGGGGTATGGAAGCGCGGGTAACCTTTTGGAGCGGGCGGTGCCTACCTGGATGTACGCGCGCTGCAGGTAGCTGTAGGGCACCCTGCGCTGGAAGTCGGCGCGCACCTCCTCGGCGGCGCGGTGGCGGGACACGGCTCCCAGGCGCGGCTCCTCGCAGCGCCGC